>JAKZAP010000005.1:4784968-5162765 GCA_023053575.1 Branchinecta lynchi
TGTTCGTGTTCTAACCGGAGAAAACAAGAGAGAGATTCATTAAAGTGATGCTTGGAAACTCGTAGATCAAGACCTACTCCAACCCTCCCTTTGTTCCTTTATTCTGACGATGTCCAGGACTGTATTGTCGACGGGTTTGAGGATACCTGACCACAGAGGGCAAGTCGAGCCAGCGCTCGTCTTCCGATGGCGGTCCGTACAAAAACCTGCAATGATGATTTGACACGAACCAATGGCAAACTCTGTGTGCCTCAACTTATAACTGAACATTAGATTATCCAGACATGAATTGAAATTCGTTTTGTTTGTTTCTAACCCAAAACGTTTTTTTCTTCCAGTTGTTATTCGTTACCGTCGATATTGATGAAGAAGATCACCAGAGGATCATTGAGTTCTTCGGCATGAAAAAGACCGAACTTCCTACCATGCGTTTGATCCGCCTCGAGGAAGAGATGGTCAAGTACAAGCCCGAAAGCAGCGACCTCACTGTTGAGAACATGAGGACATTTGTCCAGAGCTATTTGGACAAGAAGCTCAAGGTTAGTTGAGTAAGGTCTTGACAAGAAGACCGCTGTCTGTCCATATAGAAATATCCGAATAGTACAGACCAGTTGTTGAACTGGAAAAGGTCTTATAGCCTACTAAGGCATAGATATGCCAGTATATGGCTAGTGTTCTGCAATCCAACGGGTGAAGATTGGGTTACTTCTTATATAGTACCGAAGATTTCCTGCAGGAATCGTAGGTTCTTGGATGCATCCGTAACTAAGATACCATAATTCGTGTCATACAGGTATGTTCGTCAGGTTAGAAACTCACTCAGGAGTGAACACTTGAAGCTACAGCGACGTCTTTCGTTTCTCATTTGAGGGATTTTGCTGAATCTTAGGCTGGGTTTCGCGGTGCAAAGATCGGATTCGAATGTAGGGACTTGCAGCAGATGCCGATTCTCGATTAGCCGGATGTGACAGAAAATTTGTGCGATGGAATAAAGATGCTGCTATCTTCAACGGCGGGGTTATTAAGGACAAAGTAGTAGATCATTTATGATTAATCTGGTCCAGGTGTAACAACACAACTCCGTCCTTTGTTAACAGTGAAATAGGACAACCTTAATATTGCTTTAAACAAAAAATGACACAGATAGGATATTTAACTCGCTAAAGTATCTCCTTTTATTCGTGTAGCCCCACCTTCTGTCCGAGGAAGTCCCAGAGGATTGGAACGCCAAGCCAGTTAAAGTGATTGTTGCCAAGAACTTCGATGAGGTTGTCTTCGACAAGACCAAGGACGTTTTGGTCGAATTCTACGCCCCATGGTGTGGACACTGCAAGCAGCTAGTACCCATCTACGACAAGGTAAATAACCGGTCTGTTCTTCGCTTCTTATAGAGAGAGGAGCTCCAAAGCTTCCTTGAGTACATTTACCTAGTCAGCGCGTTTGGGAGCAGCGCTGCAGAAAACTCGATGATCAACCGCTTTTCAGTGCGGTTATACCCATTTCATTTTTCGAGTTGACCTCGGGAAACCAGCCGCTGATGTGGTGTTTTTCAGTGCGGCTACCTACTTCATTGTATAGGGTTTACCTCGGGGACAACCCGCTGATATAGGGGGCGGTTGTAGTTACCCGGGCTGGCGGTCAAACTCCGAGAGTCCTCAGCGGACAAATCAGCAGGCGGAGAACCGAGAAAAACAACAACTTTTTATCACTGCCGAGTATACAAGTTTGTACGGGTCGTAGGTAGGCATGGGCACTGTTCCTGTTTTCTGTTTCTGTTTCTGTTTTTTTCCTCCTGTTTTACTGTTTACTGTTTTCTGTTTCAGGGACCCAAAATAAACAGAACAGCTGTTTTGAAGCCAGCTGTTTTTTTTCTCACCTGTTCTGTTCCGTTTTGGTGGGTCCTGTTTTGCCCTGTTCCTGTTTTTTTTTTTACCTGTTTAAACAGCCAAATCTGTTTTTTGGGGGCAACCCGCCATATCAGTACAACAAATATTTTAACTCAAGATGTCCATCATTTTGAAATGCCACATTGCAAAAGAGGTCAATTTGTCAACCTTACCATTCCCACGCGGAATGTGGATGCGATGACGGCTATGAAAAATACTAAGCAAGAATCAAGCAGTAGTGAACAACAGCAACAAAATTTAATATTTCTTCTTATTTATTGGAAATCGTAAAAAAATGGGAACTTCAGATACCGTAAATATTTATTCAGCCCAAGCTGATGGCGAATCACATTTGACCGAGCTAAATCGGTACGTAGTCAGCTAAGTCTTAGACTACTAGTGCAGCATTCCGACCCTTCGTGTCAGCAGCCGTCTTCGGGTCCAATCTGAACAAGTGCGCAAGCGCTCAAACGTGATGTGTCAAAGTAAAACGTATATCATATATTGTGAACCAACAGCCTAATAACCATTCGCGCTTGGCTTTTAATTCAGGGAGGGGGTCACCGAAAGATACATCTACGCCCCAATGTTAACACGTATTCCGAATCTCAACTTGACACCAGTCGTGGTTCGCAAGTTTGCGCAGTGGGCCCATCCCACTTGCCCCTGAATCGGAATGGGGGGGGGGGGGCTCCGAAGCCACATCTGGACAGTTATAAGACGCATTCCAGATTTCACCATAGTACCAGTCATGTTTCGCAAGTTTGCGAATTTGGTCACGGTATATACTCTGGGCAATCCGGGCCCAGTTGCACATAATTCGCAAAAAGGTGGTAAGCCTTTAAAATTTAACTGAAAAGCCAACTTATTTGTGTGTGTCATTTAGTTAAATATACTGAATTATTTGGATTCTGCGAAGGGAATTTCTTATTTTCCACAATCTGCTCTAGTTATGACGTTCAGAATATGTACGGCAGCCCCCACAACGTAAATTCTACTGTGATGCGGGAAATTTTAATATAAACACAAACGCGGCTTTTCAGTGGGCAGTGATGAAAATCATAAATCTTTCTCGTAAAGCGTATAAGAAAAATACAAGCACATAGAGGTATCACAAATCACACGGAAATTCCTACTATTTGAAAATCGACTATTCGTGAATAGCGGAACAACGAAGTAACGCACTTTCAGCGGCTCTTCTAGCTAATTTAAGTGAATAAGTGATGGTTAACTAGATTGTCCTATCCCAGCCCTTTACGCTTAAACTTAAAAAAAAAACATTAGTCACTGGGGGAAGTGTGACCAATTGTCCTTGAACCGAGAGTGTATGGGGGGGGGGGTTAAATCCGCAAAAGGCACAACTAGGCCCCTAGGCCCACAAGTACACCAAGTTTCAAATCAGTATCTGTCATGGTTCACGAGATAAGAATGACAAAATAAAACGCTGAAAACCGAGAACGGAAAACCGGCTATCGTGGCCGCAAGAGTGGAGTTTTCATAAATGAACTTTCGACTAAAACCGAACATGTGATTACCAAGAAGGGCTTACATGACGTCTAATCTATGCAGCGAAGGTAAATGTGATTTAAAAAAACTAGTACTTTTAACTCAAAAAGTAAAAAGGCTGAAACTAGCTCAGCGACATCACAACATCCGCACCGGTGCATGATGCAAACAAACAATCAGAACCGGTGGTTCGCGATAGGACTTCCTGACAGTATATTTGGCACAACATCAGTTCTATACGGAAAAGTTGAGATTTGTTGAACTTGATGATGAAAGTGAACATCCGTTTCACGGATTTTCGCAGAATAGTAGACTCACATTCAGCCGAGAAATCCGCGCGTTTTGAGCCTAGTATGACCATGCTCAAAAGAAACCACCGAGGAAAAGCTATTCGGTATTCTGGTTGAACATGCATCCCTCGCAACCACCCCTCACAGAAAAAATGACCATCATCACCTACCACGGTCACGAAGTGAAGCTTGCTTTACTTTGAGTTTGTATGATCCGTGAACTTTAGTTTATTACCAATCACTATGACAAACAATCCAACTGGAAAAGTATGCGAAAATTTGTTGTTAAGACAAACGAAACTTCCATGGCTCATTTTCCATCGGGAGAAAGTGTGATTCATTGGTATAGGCAGCTGGAATTCTGGACCAAGATATTTCTTGTTCCATGAAAAGAACTCGAATAAAGGCATCTGTGCGGTGCAAGGAAGAACTGTTTAAGATACTTCTTGTTACAGGGCAAACTATAGGTGAACTATACCAGAAAAAATAGTAAAAAATACGGGAAATCAAATAATAAAAAAATAACTGTTTTAAACAACCGGTTCTGTTTTTTTCGCCTGTTTAACAGCTGTTTCTGTTTTCGAAGTCATCATTTCTGTTAAAACAGAACAGGACCTGTTTTCAAGTTTCCTGTTTTCTTTCTGTTTCTGTTCATATGTGACCCGTTTCTGCCTGTTCCTGTTTGAATGAAAAAACAGAACAGTGCCCATGCCTAGTCGTAGGGCCTGGGACTCGGAATGTCAATCTTGTGGTACCCGCTCAACTCTCGGCCGGTGACCGATCTTAATGTACTGAAATGGCAATTGGTTTTCTCCATATCCTGCTAATTCTTCTGGTCAACTTTGCGTAGTATCATTCCATCATTTATTTCTGGTCATAGCTTGTAAGTGTATTAGTTATTTGTTTCGTGTCTGTGTATTTCGTAAATATTTTATTCCTCTCCTAGCTTTAAGCTATAAGGATAATAAACTTGATTGGTTGATAGATACGCCTAATATATGCTCGGAGTAAGCAGCCCCTTCGAGGACTGCGGGGGACCCGAATAGGAACAAAAGCAGTTTTTGTCGATTGAACGCTATTGGTCCGTGTATCGGAGGCCTGCGTGATGGCTGGGTGTTGATAATTCTTCGGCTAGGCTATGTATTATATATATTCGGCATATGGTTGTTGTTTTCTATACATTCAACTTTTTTAATAGCTCGCCGAGAAGTTTGCTGATAACGACAGCATTCTTATTGCCAAAATCGACTCAACTGCCAACGAGCTGGAGCACACCAAGGTTCAGTCATTCCCAACCATTAAGCTGTTCAAGAAGGGTGATAACAAGGTATGTAGAGTGGACCTATACGGGCTTCAAGTTCCCGATTGCTCCGCGATCACTCGGTTTGTTAAATTAGATGGCCGTCGATTAGGGTAAAGACGAAGCCGCATTTTCAGCGAAGTATGCTGTCATTCCCAGGCCTAAGTGTCGCTAACGTCCTTTGTTGATGACTCGCATAGGATAGAGCAAGGAAATCGGAGCTTCATCTGAAACAATTTTGAAGTCCTGTCTTTTAGCACTTTTAACTATTTGAAAGAGTGGCATTAGGGTGAGAAAGGATTAAAGCGAAGTTTCGACCAGGAACGAATAAAACGACGTTTGAGATTTCCTTCTGTCGCATCGGCGCTACCGGAATTCATTGTGCGATCAACAGGCTCTAGTAGAGCCGTGAGAGTCTCTGTGTAGGGGTAATTGCACCTATTGCAACGACGGGAAATTGGTCGTATGCCAGGCGCTTTCCGTTCTTTGCTCACTAAGGTCTCGCGTGGATTTGTGTTCACTCTCCCGGGGATGGCTAAGAAAAAACAATGTAGGTCGAATGCTTATCGGGCCGAGGAGCCTTCGCCTTCCCTTTTTAGGGCCGTTAAGATTACTTTATGGAGTTATGTGTTCTTGATTTAACCTCTTTTAAGTTGTCCCTTGCAAGTAGCAATGACGGAAGAAGAGAATGGACTCGGCGCAAGTTCTATGTTACTTGTCAGCAACCTTGTGTTACGTGTCAGCAACCTTGTAGATGTTTATATTTACAAGTTCTTCGAAAGCACGACGCTTACTAGAAATGACTTTATGAATTTGGAATGGCTCAGACATATCGTTTTTAAAAATATCATTACGACTCTATCCAGCCTCCCTCTCTCCGACGCTGCGTCTGGACGCAAAATATTTGAAAACTAAACCGCGCCTTGGTTAAAAAGTGGGAAAACCAAGCAAAAGAAAAATTCCAAAACTGAATGTCTTCTAGAAATGAAAAGTAATACTTTGAAGCTTCGCATATCCTTCCTTGTAAAAGAGTTGTTGACGGACCTTGAAGCTTTTGGCGAAGTTCGCCTTTTGTGACTTTGAAAACTCGGCTAGGCCCAAAAAGCGCAAAAAAGTCGTAGGTACAAAACAATGGCGAAAAGCCGGGATTTCAAGTCCTATAATCCTATAAGGGAGCTTTGGATAAGATGAACGTCAGAATAAGCAAGAGGGGTTCTTTAATGTCAACATTAACAAATACAAAACTCCCCAAGCTGTCGGACCTCTTGGCTGCTGTAGCAAGCATTTGTACCTACACTCAAACCATCCCATACAAGGGTATAAACTATAAACTAATAGTAATGAAAATCATCAATCCAGATCCAACCAAAAACAAACCGAATATTCACCACTGCAACTTCATAATAAAGTTCAACAAATAAGGATTTCGGAACTAAACTTGTGTACAGAGGTCTAGAGGGCAGTCGTTAGGACTAGTTCTTATACTTCCATTTTGTGACGCCAAGTATCATGCATCGAAGAGTAACATCAGCTTCTTTAAGGTTGTCGAATACAATGGAGAGCGAACTTTAGAAGGAATGTCGAAGTTCATCGAGACCGGGGGTGTCTACGGACAGGCAGCACCAGAAGAGGTACAAATCGCATGAAGAAATTAGCCTACTAACCCTTTTTAGCATTACTCTTTGCTTACTATCTCTGACTTTCTTTGCATGTGCTATCCTAACACTATTATAGGTAGTTGATTACAAGGAGGCAAGGACGCTAGAAGCATTCGTCGCTTTCTTGGAGAAGGAAACTGGAGTGAAAGTTGAAGAAGATGTCGCTGAAGTAGCCGCTGAGGTCTATGATCCTTCTTCGCTTACTGTATTGTTTGGCTTGCTGCGGGTTTTCTTGTATTGCACGGGTTTAACAGCTATTACACTGTCAGAAGCATCATAACATTTCATGCTGACTTTTTTTTTTATATTGAAGTCAACAGATCCTTCTTCGGCTGTTCCTGGTAGTCCTTGTTATGCATAATGTTTCAAAATCATTATAGGTAACATTCCAAGTGTTATCTGTTATGCAACTTCTGACAGTGTAGGACGCAGGGGCGTCACGTATGGGAGGAATGCCCCCTCCCGCACAATGTTGTCGGCAAGTACGCCGTAAACAACGGCGCTTCGCGATTTTTCGTTCAAAACGATCGTCTTTTTCCTAGAAAACCTTTTTTTTTCCTGCAAAAACGTTCGGTAAAAATGACCAGCCAGTCGGTAAATACCTTGCCCCCCCCCCCCTCCAAAAAAAAAATGTTAGGATAGTAACGCCTCTGGTAGGACTGATTCGAAATTCGGAAAGCGCGCGAAATTTGGAAGTGCCGCCTTTGAGCTAGCACTTGCACCACTTGTTGGTGGATTTAATCTCCATGTTCGTTGCGAACACAGAGCTAAAACGTCCGTGTGAAACTCAGTTCAGTTAAAGTATTTGAATACTTTAAAACTAGGCTGTGCTTTCAGCAGATAGCCCTCGGTTTTGACTGTTTTAAGCCTTTTCCGAGACCCGTTGACTTGTAGCGAATACAGAGAAACAGTTTACGTAACTGGTTTTTCTGATGGAAAAAATTCTCGCAGACAACAGTCTACAGCGTTATACATATCGAAGGTAGCAAAACACGACAGGTGAAAAAATCAGCGTGGTTTCGTTAGAGAGATTAGAATGTACCGTAAGAAAATGGGGTCTCCGGGTTTGGAGTACATGGAGTGATTATGGAAGTAGATTGCATTAATATTATAGGTAAGACAGGTCCTTTAAGGATCAGCAATGACAGGAGTCTGAACTCTTATTAATTATGACCGGCTTGTAACTGGTTACAAGCGTTGTATAATGCTTTTGATAATCGCGGTAGCATCCGGCAGTTAAAGCGTAAAATATGTCCTAAAAATATTTGTCAGCTGTATGGATTCAACTTGTCACCCTTTTAAATTACCATGTACTCCTCAGTTGCAGAGGTTTAGATATTTTGTCTTCTGCAAAATATGGACACGAGCTGCGAGGACAGTATATGAAAAAGAGACAATCGATAACAACAAGACCAAAGGTTTCGATGGGATCCCAAAAATCTAATATTTGATCCAGACAATTGCGAACGAACTACCATACTTGTCCAGAAAAAAAAGGTCAGAAACGAATTCAGCGTATCACCTTATCCGTATAAAGAACATCTAATCAACTTCAAGTAAAAGTTCAACTTATAAAAAAAAATCCGGTTTCAACCGGATTCCAAACGAACTATATGTCCAGGTAAAAAAAAAGATTGTCCTATACAGATTCAGCCTGTTTTCTTACCCCTAAATCTGTCATCTAATCAACTTCAAATAAAACTTTTGCTTTTAACAAATTTTCCGGTTTGGCCTGATTCCGGCCGAACAAGTTGTCCTGGTAGAAAATACTGTTCCCATTAGGGTTCGGCATTTCTTCTTACCCCTTAATCGAACATCTAATCAACTTAAAACAAAATTTTTACTTTGAACAAACTTTACGGTTTTGGCCGAACTCTTGACCCATAGAATCCTCACACCAAGTTTCATCAAAATATCTCATTTCTTTCGGGAGTTATAGTGCGCACAGACGGACGGACAACTTTTGCGATGTCATAGGTATCCCGCCACTTACGTTTTGGGATCCCAAAAAAAAGCGACGTGACTAATTACCGTTCCTTCGGTGAAGGAAACTTAATTACTGTTTGCTTTAATTGTACAAAATAGTAAGACTAGTCTCGGGCTTTTTTGCACCTCGATTCATTTTTTTCACAGCGGTTAGTGTCCAATGCTTGCTCGACTGCCTCTGCCGCAGACATTGTATAGCGGCACGTACTATTTTTGAAATTAGTGATGGTAATTACATACGGGGATTTTCGGTGTGTTTCGCAATATCCATCTAAAATAACGGCCACCTCCCTTGGTGATCGGTGGCCAGGTCAGTGCACATCCACTTGTCTGGTGCAAGTCCTGTTGACTCAACGGTGAAATATAGCTTTCCGTGACGAGATAGCAGCAAGGGGTCATTACTTCTCGCCATTGTTCACATGGCATTGCAGTAAGATGATTTGTACTACAATATCTTCTCTCTTAATGAGTTTTCGGAATCTCCGAACAGATGACATGCAGCTACTGTCAAAAGTAAATGGTCGCGCTTCTTTGGATTTGTCGCCCGAAAATACTCTGTTCTATCTGGCCAGATAAGATGTACATTTGATTCCGTTATAATTTTATTCCAAAAATTCGTCTCGGTTCGATTTGTTTCTGTACACCGGAATAGCGATTCGATTTGTTTCTGCACACCGGTGCCTGGCCGTTCGCCCAGACTTAAGTCTGGGCGAACGGCCCAACACACCCTTTGTGTGCCGCATCAGTAGATGCGTTTTTATCTGAATTCTCAGTTCTGCGTTCTCGCTTCTGAATTCTCGATTATTGTACAAATTACCGTCGTTGCTCCTCTGGCTCCTCCATTCTCGTCCGTAACCCGGTATAGGTGTCTATGCATATTGAACACCCGCACTCTATTGACCAATAAAGGAGAACGGAGTGAGGAGAATCGGGAATTCGCCATCGGAGTAACTTCTCGCTTCTGAAGAATCGCGAGGGTTTTCCCGTCCTCGGTTCTGACAAAAACGCAAGAAAAGGAGAATTCGCTTCATCGTTCAAAAACGCGAAATAGGATAATCGCAAAAGAGAATTCGGATCAAAAACGCAACTAATGTCCACGCTAAGGACCGTGTACCGGATAGTCCGTTTGATTAATAAATTTACTCGTTCAAGGTGGATATTTCGCCATTGTAATGCTTTTATTTATTTATTTATTCATTTATTTCCCTCAAAGCTGAGGAGTACAAACTAATGTATAAAACAGACTATGCCTAAACCATCTGGTCCATTCATAAGTATTATACAAAATACACACGATTTCGACAACTAAGTTACACTTATTTACGCACTAAATTATTCACTTGTTAAACAAGAGCTGGAAGCTCATATGGCACTTGCAAGAGTCAGATGGTGGTCAAAAGTTTTTTTTTTCACTTTTCGGTTAAGATGCACCAAACTTGCAAGGCTGGGCAAGAGGATGGAAGTAATGGTTAAAAGTTTTTTTTTTTTTTTTTACTTTTCGGTCAAGATGCGCACTTTAAGGGTGCTAAAAATTAATTTCTAAGCAAAACCTTTGAGGCAAATCATGTGCTCATGGGGATCGTGAAAAAGTAAATTTTGCTTAAAAGTATTTTTGCACTTTGCGGTTAAGATGAGTTCTTTAAGGGATGGTCGGATGGGAGAAGTGACGATGTCTAATCCAATGATGTCAAGTTTCTAATACTCCAGCAAAACTTCCTAGCACATCTGGAAGTACCTTAACCCATGACCACTGGAATCCCGGACACCCCCATACAGCTACTCTCCCCCCTCTGTATCCGAATCCGGTCCGATTCTGTCAGTGATGCACCTAGGACTTGTGAGTTGTCAATGTCAATGCGTGTCACAAGAATTCCGGTTCTCATCCCCCCCCCCCCCGCCCCCAGTTCATAGGATCCGGTCCTGAATTGAAATGGGACATCTGAGATATGAGGTCTTTGAAGATATCAAATTTCATTAAGATCCGAAAACCCGTTCGAAAGTTATGCATGCCACTAATTTCCGGATTCCGCCGTCTCCCCCTCCCCCCCCCCACGATGGTCGGATCGGGCAAGTGACTGTTTCCAACTTAATCTGGTCGGGTCCTTGATATACCTGCCAAGTTGTATCGTCCTAGCCCACCTGGAAGTACAATAACGACGGATCGCCGGAATTCCGGAACCCCCCTCGCAACTCCCCCCACAGTGTTCGAATCTGTTCCAGTTCTGTCAGTGATGTATCTAGAGCTTGTGCTTGTTCTTCCCACCAAGTTTCATCCTGATCGCTCCACTCTGAGATTTTCACACGATTTTCCGGTTCCCCCCCCCCCCAGACTCTCCACCAGATTCATCGGTTCTACTCCGGACTTGAAATGAGACATCTGAGACACGAGGGTTTTCCAGATATCAAGTTTCATTAAGATCCGATCACCCGTTCGAAAGTTATGCATGCCCCTATTTTCCGGGTTCCGCCACCTCCCCCACCCCCCACGATGGCCGGATCGGGCAAGTGACTATTTCCAAGTTGGTTTGGTCGAGTTGCTAATATGCCTGCCAAGTTTCATTGTCCTAGCACTTCTGGAAGTACCCTAACTTGAGAAGAGTGGACCGACCGACCGAAAAGTGATTGGTATATCGCACTTGAGCGGAGCTGCTAGTGCCATAAAAACGGGTACAGGTTGTGGGTTTGGAAGGCTACCGAAGCTTTTCTATAAAAGTTGGTCATCGTTTTCCTCAAAATGAAAACTGGGTCTTTTACTTTAAAATTGGAAACCAACTGCGAATTTTATGATTAGAGTATTTCAACCTAAAGACTGCATGTGAATAGAATAGGAGGCAGATAGTAAAATGATACAGGTGTCGTTGCTTCGTGAAGTGAATAGATTGTTGATTGGGTCTCATTTTCAGGATGAGGAAGAAGAAGAAGTTCACCCCAAGGATGAGTTGTAATGGCCCAGATATTATAACTCTTTCCAATGCCGTGTGGATGGACATTCCGTCGAAGATGTCATGGAAAACCTCTCTTTTTCGGCTGTTCTTATAACTAAACTTTACAGGAGGAGGTCATTGCATGATAATCTAACAATGTTGCAATGTCGCACAAGTCATGTTTTTTTTTACAAAGACGGTTGAACGTTAATTTATTTGATAAGAGTTTTTGTATGGGTTATCATTGAGGTTTCTACGCTGCCTATTGTTTAAAAATAAACGGAAGGCCCGAAGTTTGCTGTTGAAGCTTGTTCTGAAACCGAACGTGAAATCAGTTATGTTCCCAGATGCGGTACTCTGTAACACACGAAGATTTATATAAGGTCAAACAGTGGAGTGCCCATTCGCGAAGGAACTTCTGAAATCGAGGTGACTTGACCAGTTCATAGTGCGAACGCACGATCACGGCCGGATTTTCTGCAATTTGATTATTCAAAAGCCAGACCCTAAAAGCCAGACTTCACCTTCCATACTCCCAGATGTGGGGGGGGGGGCAAGCCAACCCTTCCTGGTTTTTACGATAATGATGACAGCCAATTTTCTATTCTTCGACAATTCCTAGATGTCTCCTTCGCATTTCAAATATGTCTTGGATCCTAATAGCAACTGTCAATCACTCTCCCTTCCTACATTTGCATATTTATTGTGTCTCTTGAATCCAAATGAGTTTACTCTGTAGCACTTTCCACAGTTTCCAGCCAACTGGGGTGTCCAACGCCCAGGACTTGCAGACGTTTTTCGCCTGGATCCGTCTCGATGAAAACGGTTGTCTAGAATCTGGACGGGGAAGCCTAGCTTTAGTCGCTGTCCAAGATACCAGCCTGAGCATGACTGGGCTACAATTTAACTGTAGTTCGTTGCGAATTGCTGTCTTTCACCTTTTGTATTTCGTAAGAATCAAGTTCATAAAACGGGACTACCCAAATAACGACATCGTTCACTTTTGTGGCCACACTATGAGCGTGTTCCACCCTTCTAACAATAGTTACTATTTCCGTTCCATCCTCACGAAAAGTTACTACGCTGACCGTTCCAACCTTGTCGGAATAGTAACATTGCTTACCATGCTCGGGAACGTAGTAACTACGCATCTCTGTAACGTGATTGGTCGGATTCACCCGTGCCGTGAGATCCTGCGGGAAAATAGAAAAATCGTTCCAGCCTTGACGGAAAAAGCCAGAATTCGTGACGTCATGCGTAGTAACTATGGTTAGTAGGATGGAACACGCTCTATAAGTCTGGCAATGCGTGGGTCTTAATTTTTATTATGGCATTTACAGCCTCTGGCTCAAGTGCCATACACCCTTGGATACCTTGTATATATACTGTCTATCAACATTCAGCTCACAACGTATTTCTTTTAATAGTGCTGTTAACCAACCCTCAGAAAAAACAAATAGAACACCCTTCTTTGATCGGTAATCACTTTTCATCGCAGGTTGGAAGAATTGCAGTCGGAAACGGCTGATACTCTATATGACTAAGTCCAAAACACGCCAGCGATCTTTGGGAAGAAGGAGTAAGCGTGTCCGTAACGACTCAAGTCATGTGTCAACCAATCATGGTGATCTTTGGGATCAGATGTGACACCACTTCCGCTAGGTACCAGGAGAGGCCGGAGATTTTGCATCGGCAAGGAGAGATAGTCATCAAGAGTAGCAGTTTAGCGCCACCAAGCAGACGAGAGGGGATTCATCAGCCGTTCCTCATTCCGTGCACATATTGGCACTACTTTGACTTCTCGAACGAGAGGGCCTGTTCCAACCTCGAACCAAGATTTACAAAGTTCCAGTTTATTTGAATGGACAGCTGTTCCAGTCTCTACTCTATATGACCAAGTCCAAAACACGCCAGTTATTCTCAGGAAGTAGCTAACGTGTCCGTAACGACTCAAACTCAATGACTTAAATCCGAGTCAGCGCAGCTGTCGCACCGTTTCTTCCGTTCTTCCGCAGGTACCCGGAGATTCTGCATCGGAAGGGAGAGATAGTCATCAAGTGTATTAGAATGGTACGTATCGTATCTACTGATGTTGAAACACACCCTGAGTCTCGACCCTTCAATACTCTTGATGACTATCTCTCATTGCCGATGCAAAATCTCCGGGTATCTAGCGGAAGAAAGGCAGAAGTGGTGTCACAGCTGCTCCCAAAGATCGCAGTGATCGATTGACACAGGATTTGAGTCGTATGGACACGCTTACTCCTTCTTCCCGAGGATCGCAGGCGTGTTTTAGACTTATGCATATAGAGTATTAGCCGTTTCCGACTGTGTGCAGTTCTTCCAACCTGCGATGAAAAGTGATCACCGATCAAAGAAGTGTGTTCTATTTGTTTTTTCTGTGGGTTGGTTAACAGCACAATTAAAGAATTACATTGTGAGCTGAATGTTGATAGACAGTATCTATCCAAGAACGACGAGTGTTTGATTCTGGAACTGCTGAAGGCTTGCTGAATAGCCTTTGAGTCGACTGCTTGATCGGATTAGAGATAATGCAGCGAATGATCCAAGCGTTAAGGCTATCGGCAGGAGCCCAAGCAACATAGTGGCTACCTCAGTTCGATGCTGGATATGAACTGGCAAAACCTGGAAAACAAATTTTGCCTTATTTCGAAAGCTACAGGATACCTTCTATACCTACTCCCCTTCTTTGTCTCTGAAAATAACCGATTTTACGTAATCAATTTCTGTCTAACATAGTCGTAAATGACAGTCCACATCTCCACGCTTCTTCTTCCGCTTCACCAAGCAGAACGTGTGTATTCTATATTGATGGTTTTGTCGCGCATCGTAAAACGTGGTTATCTATTTACTTTCCGCCTTGTTCACTGTGGTCGTTAAGTAAAGGAGAGCTGTAAGCTCATATGGCACTTGCGGGATATGTCGTTCAAACAATTTTTACAACGGATACGTCAGCTATGATTCTTCATCAGCGACATTTAGGCCCTTCTTGGGAAGGGTCCTCGTCTATTTTTTTTTGTATATGTTGTTCCTAAGGGTATCAGATAAGATTCGCTCTGTCTTGAGACAAAAATGATTATGTCCCTTGGGAATCATGAAAATGTATTGTTTCTTCAAAAATAAGTGTTGCACTTAGCGGTTACAATGCGCACTTTAAGGGGTTTAGGAATCCAGTTGTAAGCAAAACCACTGATGTACAAATTATCATGGGCCCTAGTGGTCCATAGAGGATAGTGTATCGGTTGTCCGATTTTTTTTTTAACTTTGCGGCTATGATAGGTTACGCAATTTAATGGGTACTACGAATTCATATGTAAGCAAAACCCTTGAGGAACAAATGATCATGGGACTTTAGGGATCAAGCGGATGTATATTTTGGTCAAAGTATACTTATCACTTTGCAATGTGCACATTCAAGGCGTATAGAAATCAATTTGTAAGCAAAATACTTAAGTCACAAAAGATCATGGGCCTTTGGGGTCTTAAAATATGTGTCGTTACTTGAAACTTGTTTTTTGACCTTTGCGGTTAAGATTAGCACTCTAAGTAGGTTGGGGATTCGTTTGTAAGGGGGCTAAAATCTCATTTGTAAGCATATACTTGAGGTAAAAATGATCATGGGCCCTTGGGATTGTGAAAGTAGCGTTTGATCAGAATTACGTTCTCTTGTCATCTATCAAGTTTCGTTCGGATCCGATCACCCGTTCGAAAGTTATTATCCGGATTCCCATTCCCTCTACTTCCCCAAAGACAGCCGGAGCTGGGAAGTGACTGAGTCCATGTCAATTTGAACGGGTCCCTAATACGCCTGCCAAGTGTCATCGTCTGATCTTCCTAGCGCATTTGGAAGAACCTTAACTCACGATCACCAGAATTCCAAGAATCACCCTCCCCCCCCCCCCCCCACAGAGCGCCTATCCAGTCCGTTTCTGTCAAATGTATCTAGAACTTGTCTGTGTTCTTCTCACCAAGTCTCGTCCCGATCCTTCCGTTCAAAGCCTATACCGAAGTTTTCGACCCCCTCACCGTTACCTCCCCTAGAGTTATCGGATCCGGTCCGGACATGAAGCGAGGCATCTGAGACACGATATCTCCAACTATCAAGTTTCAACGAGATCCCATCCCTCGTTTGAAAGTTATGCTTGCCTCAAGATTTGCGGATTCCCCCTCCTTCCTCCCCACCAAGATGATCAGACCGGAGAAGTGACTATTTCCATGTTAGTTTGGTCGGGTCCCTAGTGCCTGCCAACATTCATCGTCCTAGCACATCTGTAAGTACCCCAGCTCGCGATCACCCGACTGACCGTCAGACGGAAAAGTGGTCGGTATATGGCACTTGGCCGGAAGGCCGTATTTTTTGGCCCGAAAAGGCCTTTGTACTCCTCTACATCTCGAACAAATAGCCGCTTTAACGTCATTCATTTCTACGTAAATGACGGTTCAATGACGCGCTTCTTCGTCAACGGCACCGAGCGGAACGGATGCATCTCTTCTAGATTGATGGCTTTGTCGCGCATGGTATTGAATAATAATTTATTTATTTTGGCCGTAAAGCGACCCAGATACAAATGAAAGTAATCTTACCTCGTAACGCTGGTAGCGAGTTTGCTGCGGATCGTATTCGACAGCATCATTCGGGTAGCCAGTCCTCCGGATAACCTCGACCGAGTTTTGGATCGAGGGGTTCGGTAGAACATCGTTTTTGAAAGGTTCTGCCTTGAGCGTTTTCCAAACCGGCTCGGCTTCTCGTGTCTCTGATTTCTTTAGTTCTTCGGTCATCTGAGAGTCCAGGAACGTTTGAAATGCTTTTGAATCGCTCTTTCGTTGACCATCTGCTTCATGAAACTTGTACCGTTTTTCTTGATCCGAACCTGTTGGCTTATCCACTTTTCTTCGTCTCTGCTTAAGGCCACCGTGTAACCCAGGTCTTGATACAGCTTGGGACAGCAAGAGCTGGTCTAAGTTTCCGACAGTAATGCCTTGTCCCATACTGGCTCTAACTTTGCTAAGATCATCAAGTTCGCTTCTCAGGGCGTTTTGAAGTTCTGCTTTCTTTCCATGTTCAGTCAGGATGTGTTGGAAACGATTTTGCAGCTCTTGCTGTATGTGCGTTGGTAGCTTTTGAATCTGACCTCGATTAGGGCACTGAAAACATGCCCTCTCGTGTAAAGCAACCAGTTCGCATGTCACACTAAAGTATACGAGTAAAAGGAAAACAGTACGCGTGGCTCCACTCGTCATCACTGACTGGACAGAAGTAATTGAAAGAGGACTGATTTGCCCTATACCGTAACTGTGACGACTGACACATGTGAAGCAGAAACTGGAACCAATCCGAATCAATAATACTTAGACTTTTATATCTGGGTCGTATCATTGGTTATGCACCTGGTATCCCAGTAAGTCAAGCGGCTATATTTCCTTTATTCGTCGCATCAAAGTGCAAAACAGGTACGGTTATATCAAATAATGAAGGAAACTAGTGCCCCATAGGTGTATGGTCTCTTCAGGCTGAAAAAACAAGCTCTTACGTACTCTCTTCACGCTGGTGCCTTTATGCTCCTATGACGACGTAAAAGCAAATGTGTTTCTCCGTAAACGTATTTGGAGTTGAAATTTTGCAACGAAAGAAAAGGAAGAAACAGTTAAATAAAAATGGATTTTCTCCTTCGACAAAACCAAAGAAAAAGAAATTCCACAGTTTTCCGCTTACGCCAGTCTGGACAGAACCGCTGATGGTGTGAGAGCCGGCGTAAGTTTTTACGTGTCAGCCTGATGGGACCTTCATTCGCCTTCTTTTCGGTCGCATTGCCTGGGGATGGCATGCTCAATATTTTGCATTACAGACCCGTTTTCAAAATACGCATTGTGGACTCCCATTTATTTATGGTACGTTAGTGTGGCCGAAAAAAGGTTGAGCGAGTAAAAACTATGGAAAAATTACAACAAACTCTGCTGGTAACTAGAACCATATTACGGTACGTTAACCACCACCTCCCCATGTTTTACGTTTTAAATGTCGAACAAGGTGCTGTCGGAACCCCGTAAACGAGAATATGGAGGATCCAACGCAAGATTAACAAAAACAGAAAGTTACACTAATACTGCGAACACATGGTCAGGGATTCCCGGCCAAATTTCCTGCATTGTCACCATCAAGCTGGAAAAATCTCAACTTTCCCACACGGAATTGACGATGGTGCCAAGAATCATGGCGGGAATTCCAGTCCCCAGCACCGGACCCCAGTCATCTGTTCAAAGAATAACGCATTCCTTTTTCAGGAACCCTCGTCCTCGAATTTCGGCCTTGATAGGGCGGAATTGAGCTCATAAACCCAGTCAATGTCTTCTTGAGTGACAGTGGGATACAAACAATGGTTCACTAAGTCATGACTAACCATGGCCAGTGCATCCTTTACACTAGGGTATTTTGCTACGCTAAAGCACAGTACTGATCTAACTGCATATCCTGTTCGATCAAAGAAGGTGAGATTCTGACTTCGTGCCAGCGCCAGGTCTGGAGGTAGAGGAGGCCAGTTCGGGACATTCTTCAAATCTGAAACAAACAATTCTATCAATTTGAATCGTCCAAACCTTTTGCTTTCCACCGACGCAGCAATACCTTAACGGTCTATGGCCTAGGAATCCAGGGGCGCCATTTGGACGGGGGAGGGGGGGACGCTAAAAGGCGTAATTAAATCTTTAGTCTATATAATTAAATCCGGGACTGAGGTCCAAAACTGATATTTGCCCCCTTCCCAAGGTTTTCTGAAATGGCGCCATTGAAGAAAACCTCGCACGGCCTTACACGTATAAACCTCGGTTCAGGGGCGTAATTATGTAGTGAGAGAAACACTATAACTTGTCCACTTATTCTATTAATAAATAAATCTCGATGAGGGCGGGCTAGAGAGGTCTGACCTATAAAAATCGAAAGGAAACACAATTATTGCGGTTGTCTTAGCCCCCTCCAAAACAAGACCTAAGGTTTCGATGGGATCCCAATAATCTAGTATTTGATCCAGACAACTGGGTCTTGTCTTTGCCAGATCCAGTATTCGCCAGGCTAATCATCTGAGAAAACCAAGTTCAGATATACCTCTATCAGCCATATCTATCTTGAAGATATTGACTGAAACTTCCTGCTTTACTTCTGCCAATTTCCGGTTTCGGCCGAATTCCAAGCAAACTACTTGTCCAGCAAAAAAAGAAAACTCAGAAACGAATTCAGCGTATCTCCTTATCCCTACAAAGGACATCTAATCAACTTCAAATAAAACTAACTTACAAACAAATTTCCAGTTTCAACCAGATTCCGGACGAATTATATGTCCGGGTAAAAAAATGGTTGTCATATACAGAATCAGCGTCTCCTTAGCCCTAAATCTGTCATCTAATAAACTTCAAATAAAACTTTTGCTTTCAACGACTTTTCCGGTTTTGGCCGGATTCCGGGCGAACTATTTGTCCGAGTAGAAAATACTTTTCATATAGGTGTTCAGTATGCCTTCTTACTCCTAAATCTGTCATCTAATCAACATCAGGTAAACTTTTAATTTTAGCCAACTTTCCAGTTCTTGTCGTATTCCGGACGAACGACTTGTCCGGCGAGAAAATGGTTTTCATCATCGTCTTCAGCATGTCTCCTTATCCCTAAATCAAACATCTAATAAACTTCAAATAAAATTTTACTTTTAACCAACTTTCCGGTTTTTGCCGGATTCCGGACGAACTACTTGTCCGGCGAGGAAATGGTTTTCACCATCGTGGTCGGCATGTCTTCTTACCTCTAAATCGAACACTGAATCAACTTTTAATGAAACTTTTTACTTTTAACCAGCTTCCCGGTTTTTGCCGGATTCCGGGCGAACTACTTGTCGGAATTTTTTTTTTTTTTTTTGTATATTCGTGTTCAGCATGTCTTCTTACCCCCTAATACTATCACATTAGCTGTTTAAAAATATTTTGTTTGTCCCTTAATTTGGATCCCCTCCCCCACCTCTAAATATAGGGCTACATAGCCCATCTATGAACATGAGCTTATACTTGACCCAAAGAATCTTCACACCAAGTTTCATCAAAATATCTCATTCCCTTCTAGAGTTATCGTGCTGACGGACAGACGGACGGACAACTTTTGAGATGTCATAGGTATCCTCCACTTACCTTTTGGGATCCCAAAAAGAAAGTAATGGATACGACCCGGAGACGCTTTCGTGTTTTCGACGTTGATGGCCATCTCAGACACAACTGATTTTAGAGTAAAGTAGAACCCTTCTGTGAGATGAGCAGTCCAGTCTCAAGTAAGCGTCAATGTAGCAACGCTGCAGAAATTAGACTGTGCGAACGAACAAACCGTTAGTCCAGTCTTTGGTATGATGCAACTTGACCCGCATCAAGCTAAAGAAGTTAACAACATCTGCCTGGCTGAACCTTTCGTCGGCGGTTCGCAACTCACACAAACCAGCATGTCTTCGCTAGTAGCCTCGCCTTGACAGAGAACCCATAATTTCGCGTACGATGACTTTCTATCGCTTATGGTACTTTATCTTTTCTGAAACCGTGCTCAAACGGAAGACATGAAAGACCGAATTGGCCTGATTCGTGATCAGCGCTCTAAGTGGACTAGTTTCTGTTAATCCCTCATTGTCTCATATCCTACACTTTAGTAGACATGGGTATCGTTCCAGTGAAGTTATTACAAGTTACGATGATAAGAGGAGGGGCGAGCGCCGTATTGTGGTGGTTACCACGCTCTCTGGAACGAAAATAATAACAACGCGGACATACGTCATCACTCTTACGGGAGTTCCTGCAGAACCGATAGTTATTATCACTTATGATGCTCGCGACCATCATAAGTAAATTGTAACGATCGTAACAGTATAAGTGGGAGGAGCCAATTTACTTATTACGGCGGGCTCTGGAACGGCAATAATAACACGAATAGTAACGATCGTAACTAATAATAAGTTGCTGGAACGCTACCATGGTAAAAAGTCTTACCGATTAGATAGTGGGTAACTTTCACTTTCTACCACTATGACGTATGCAAAAACTCCATTACCTTGGAAGCAAATTGCAGATTTTCTACTCATCAACCAGTGGATCTGTTTTACTATTTCTGTGACAAGTGCTGATGGTGAGGCATAGGGGTATTAACAGAAATTGGTCTGCTTGGGAGCGCCAGGTCCTATATACAAGAAGTACAAAAAAAAACATCAAAATATCGGAAGTAAATTTATCTCGACTAATAGTAGATTCACTCGGAACAAGGATATCCCCATCCCTGCGAATTGTGACACATTCACAGGTTTATTCGTAGTTCTTGTCCTACGGTAAAATTATTAACAAGCACTGAATTAACCAATTTCTATTCTCCACAGAGCTCATTTAATGGTTTTGTAGTTTAGCGCCACAAATAAACAAGACCAAAATATTCGATGGGATCCCAAACATTTCATATCTGATCCAGACAATTGGATATTGTAGATATCCGGTCTTCGCCGGACTCTTGAAAATTTGAACTGTTGAAATTTATGCGGCTAATCATCTGAGATAACCAAGTTCAGGTATGGATTCAGCGTGTGTATATAGTCCTATATGTCATATATACTTTGACGAAATTGGTCAACACTTCCAGCTGCCTTGCTTCTGACAAATTTTCCGGTTTCTGCCGGATTCTTGGCGAGCTACTTGTCGTTTAAAAACAAGACCAAAGGTTTCGATGGGATCCTAAAAATTTAATATTTAATCCAGAATTTGGTCTTGGCCAGACTCGTTGGACATTTTTACAATTAAGATTTAGAAACAGAAGGTCAATAGCTAATCATCTGAGAAAACCAAGTTCAGATATGGATTCAGCATGTGTGTGTTTACTCCGCGGCTGTACTTCATATCTACTTCGACGAAATTGACCAAATCTTCCTGCCTTACTATTCTGCCAAATCTCCGGTTCCGACCGGATTCCGGGCGAACTACTTGTCCAGCAAAAACTAAAGTCCGAAAACGAATCCAACGTCTCACCTTAGCCCTATATCGAACATCTAATCAACTTCAGATAAAACTTGAACTTCTAACAAATCTTCCGGTTTCAGCCGGATTCCGGGCGAACTATATGTCCCGGTAGGTAGTGTTGGGCGATATTCGATATCGATAACGATATATCGATATATCGGACCAAATATCGATATCGAAACGTAAATATCGATATCGAAAACGATATTTTTTCATTCATAATTATTGTAAATAATCCAACATAACCTACATTTATATATCCGAAATTGGAGCAATATGTCTTCGTAATTCAGTTCTTATTTATTCAGAGTTTGAGATGATGCAAGATGCTATTTAGAGACAATTTCGTTAGTAAATTTTGGCGAAACGAGACGTATCATATAGCGAAACATACAAAAGAAATATCGATATCGATATATCGATTATCGAATATCGAAAGTGAAAATATCGATATATCGAAAAATCTAAATATCGCCCAACACTACCGGTAGGAAATAATTGTCAAAAGCGGATCCAGTCTGTCTTCTTACACCTAAATCGAACATCCAATCAACTTCAGAAAGAACTTTTACTCTCAAACAAATTTTCCGGTTTCGGACGGATTCCGGGCGAACTACTTGTCCGGCGAAAAAATAATTTTCATACACGTGTTCAGCGTGCCTCCTTACCCCTAAACTGAACCTCTAATCTACTTCACATTAAACCTTTATTTTTCACAAATTTTCCGTTTGCGGATTCCGGGTGAACTACTTGTCCGGCGAGAAAATAATTTTCATATTCGGATTCAGCATGTTTCCTTATCTCTAAATCGAATATCTCATTAGATTTAAAAATATTTTTTTTCGTCCCGCTGTTTGAAACCCCTCTCCCATCCCTAAATATAGGCTAAAGAACTTGACCTGTCCTTTTGAATAAAATATAATATTTAAGATATATAATAAAAAATAATATTAAACGAAATATCTCAACCACTTCGACAGTTATCGTGCTAACAGACGGACAACTTTTATGAAGTCATAGATATCCCTCCACTTACGTTTTGGGATCCCCAAAACTCGAACTTGAACTCGTAAGTCTCGCCTTATTTGTACGGTATGACTTCGGTGAACGAGCTTCTTGGGATCCCAGAATGTGAGTGACGGATACCTATGACTTGTCTGTCCGAGAAAAAAAATCGATGTTTAAAGCCAGTAATTTCAAAATAAATTTGAAAGCTAGAGATAGGGATACATTGTATCCGTTTATGAACATTCACTGCCTCACAGAACAAGCAGACCCGCCCGTATTCTGAAGAAAAACAAACACGAGAAACCTCTTCGTCGGTTAAAGTGTCGTAGACGCATGCTGATCGGAATCCGCGTTTTGTCTGCCGGAATGTTATTCCGCCAGAATCCGGCATTTCCCTATTGCTTCGACAGATTAATAGTTCAGGGTTTTCAGTATTTCAGGGTGTATATATAATGGCGAACCTGCTTGGTGGATACATGGACATGATCCGGCGAATACGTGTTATTTGGTAGGCCTCGTGTTATCCCTTTATCGGGTCTTAGGAATTTCAACAAAGAGTAAGAGACATAAAAAATCAATCTACCAGCTTAATTTTCGGACGAAATTAATACATTGGTTCTAACAATGTCCATGTCCGGTTGTTCAGGTCAATATAGGGATATCCATCTATTTGCTTTGCTTCCTTATCGGGTAAATGGTACGACCGAAATCAGATGTAAACGAAATTTCGGAAAGAACAAAATCCTCTGGCATATCGAGTTTTAAAACAAGTTGAATAGGAATGTTCCACGAGTTTTTATGGCACTTGCAGCTCCGCTCAAGTGCCATATACCGATCACTTTTCGGTCGGTCGGTGGGTCGGTCGGTCCACTCATCTCGAGTTAGGGCACTTCCAGATGTGCTGGGAGGATGAAACTTGGTAGGCATATCAGGGACTCCACCAAACTGACTGGGAAAATCCCTGATCCGACCACCCTGGGGGAGTGGAGGGAGGGGGAATCCGGAATATTGACGTATGTATAACTTCTGAACGGGGAATCGAATCTTAATGAAACTTGATATTTGGCCTGTCACACTTCAAGTCCGGAATGGATCCGGTTACTTTGGGGGGAGTTGGAGGGGGGAACCGGAAATTGGGTGACATGTTCAGAGAGGACGGATCGGGATGAAACTTGGTGGGGAGAACAATCACAAGCCGTAGATACAGAGTTGACAAGACCGGACCCGATCCTGGCACTGTGGGGGAGTTGGAGGGAGGGTTCCGGAATTCCGGTGATCCTGAGTTAAGATGCTTACACATGTGCTAGGACAATGAAACTTGGCAGGCATATCAGGGAACCGACCAAAATAACTTGGAAATAGTCACTTCCCCCGTTTGACCACTGTGGGGGGAGGGGAGGGAGGGGGAGTCCGGAATACTGACGTATATATAACTTTTGCACGGGTAATCGGATGTTAATGAAACTTGATATTTGAAAGATATCGAGTCTGAGATGTCACACTTCAAGTCCGGAATGGATCCGGTGACTTTGGGGGAGTAGGAGGGGGGAACTGGAAATCGTGTGACTTGTTCAGAGTAGACGGATCGGGATGAAACTTGGTGGGAAGAACAAGCACAAGCCCTAAATAAATAGTTAACAAGACCGGACCGGATCCGAGCACTGTGGGGGAGCTGGAGAGGTGGTTCCGAAATTCCGGTGATCCCGAGATAAGATGCTTATACATATGGTAGGACGATGAAACCTTGCAGGCGAATCAGGGACTCGACAATTTTAACTCAAGAACAGTCGTTTCTCCGATTTGACGATCAGGGGGGGGGGATTGGAGGGAGGGGTAATCCGGAATATTGAGAAATCTCCAACTTTTGAACGGATGATCGGATCTTAATGACACTTGATATTCGGAAAAAGCTCTTGTCTCTGATGTCACATTTCAAGTGCAGATGTGACCCGATCAATGCGGCGGAGTCGGGGGGGGGGGGGGGGGGGGGGAGACCGGAAGGTTTGTGACACACTTAGAGTGTAGCGATTGGGATTACACTTGTTAGGAAGAACAAGCGTAGCCACACTTGATTAGACACTTGACAAGATTGACGTAGAAATTGTCACTTCCCACATCCCACCTTAAACTACTCACCTTATAATCGCAAAGTACAAAAATACACTGAAGCAAAATCTTCATTTTAACGATCCGTATGAGCCCATGATTATTTTATGCCTGGGGTTTTGCTTAGAAATGACTGTCTAGCACCCTTACAGTGCGCATTCTAACCGAAAAGCAAAAAAATGCTTTTGACCAAACCATGTACATTCATAATCCTAAAGGTCCAAGGATCATTTTTGCCTCAGGGGTTTTGGCTATAGGTGAATTTCTTTCGCCCTTAAAGTGCGTATCATCACAGCCAAGTGCAAAAAAACTTTTTTTTAACAAACGATACATGCTCGTGATTTGCAAGGGTACATTGCCATTCTTATCAGAAGGGTTTTGCTTAAAAATGTTCACAACAAACCTAAGAATTGGCAACTTCCTACTTTCGTCCTTTTACCAAGCCTTGCAAGTGCCATACGAGCTTACAGCTCTTGTTTTTACTAGCACTGATATTCCGGTCGTAATGTGGCAAAACCTATCTAATGTTTCTTGTTCAGAGGTGACAGATTCAAATGCGGGATCTATATAGCGATGACTTGAAGTAGGCCTACGCAGGACAACATACCGAAATAATTAACCCCTTTAGTCTATATGAATAAAGAATAAGCCCCGCCCATTGCCAGGCCTTATGTTAGGCCTTATGGTGCGGCCATAAACAGTTAATGGTGTTTTTTATTTTTATGAATAAAATGAACTGAACTAAATGTAAAATTCACATCACCCATGGAGCTCCCTGGTGTTTCGTTTTAGTGAATTTTAAATATTTTGGTTGGTGTTATAATGTTGTGTGTTTCTTTTCAATTTTTTTTTTCACTATACCCCGTCTGTACACTGGACGAGTTTAAAATTTAATTTAATTTTAAGACCCAATTGGATGAAGAAGACAAAAGTATTCACCTTTGGTATCTCACCGAAACCTGTGGCCTTGTTATCTAAGCAATTTTATAAACCACATACAAAATAATAGACTAATAGACTAACTAAAGGTTTATTTTAACTATTATGTCACGCACTCACCATTTTCAGAGATTGTATTGTAACTGTTCCATGCTCTCCCGGAAAAGAGATTCAGACCAGAGAAACCGCTGAAGAAAGAGGGAAACAATAGAAGAATGTTAAGGAGGTTTGAACTCGATCCTCCGAGAAGTGAAGAGAATCCTGAAGTCGAACCCGAGCCACTTGTGAACAGCTCTAGCAGTAGGCATTGTTGGAAGAAACTCGTACTATTAGTTGTGTTCAGCAAATAAGGCAGTATGCAGTACAGGAAAGGGTTGGTTGATGTTGTTGTTGTGTTCACTATCACTGTCGTATTCGTGCCAGTTGTTGTTGTGGTTCCGGTGGTCCCGGTGGAGACTGGGATTGTGATAATGGTGGGCGACGAGGATGTGGTAGTCGCAGACCTCGCAGAGCCGAGAAGGCTGGGAAAACAATAAACTCATTAATTCGCAGGGAACGAATAAATACGGGAATAAGTTGGTGAAGCCTAACATCCGATCAAAAAGAAGATCTGTGGGACTCCCACCATAATCCCAGAAGCAGACACGGACGAACTTCGGACCATCCAGATCATGTCGGCGATAGGCCACTTCACAAAATGTACACAATGCACACATTATTAGATACATGGCCATGAACCAACTGCGTGCAGTCTATTATCGATATCAGGAATTAGCACAAAAAGAAATCAAACGGACTGCACAAAAAGATATGGGTGCGTGTTTCAGCCAACCTTACACAAATCAATATTTCACCTGAACTATGGATTCGCCTGTGTAATACCATGCATGTAAAGTGATGATATATCTAGTTGCTGTACTTATGCTTCTTTTGATGTTAACCGCTTGCGGTTGCTTTATATGAATTTTGTTCCAGATGACTGGGTTTAAATAAATCAGGTCATTTGGTAAAACAACAACAGTTCACTGTCATTCCAGGAACAAAGGCCTTGAGTCAAGCAAGAGTCAAAATTATAAAACAGTTCTGCGGAAATCCGCCATAAATCCACTGGAGACACGACTGCAAAAACATAGTACAAATGCCTGAAACAAAGGCAAGTAAATAGGTGTGTGCCGTGAACGATCTAAGCAAGTTGTAGTTTTCCCTGCTTCTCACTGCCCCCCCCCCCCCTTCCTTAACCCCAGTCAGACTAATATACTGAAGTTGTAATTTACCTGAATGCTACAATTCCTCCAAGGCACAGACAAATAGGCACGAAAGCCAAGAAAATGGGAACGAAGTCCACATGAACTTTAGCTTTGGCGTGATGGTACTTAGGATGCTTGGGAGGGATATACGGCTTGGGTTTATAGGCAGGCTTCGTGTAAGCGGGCTTTTGATAATGCTGACTGTAAGAAGGTGCAGCGTATCCATGCTCGGTCCTTTCAAAAGATCCATTTTTCGGCTCTCGACCAGGCTGCGGTTGAATTTCTAACTGATTTTCGCGAGTAGGCCTACCAAGCGACCCACTGCTTGCTTTCGGCTCCAAGTACTTCAGCTTAACGAATTCAGACTGATGATTTACTTCTTTTGCACTGGATCCCACGTTCGGTCTCTGGGAGTCACTTAACGGCTCTCTGAGTTTGATGAGAGTAGAACCCGGATCAGCCGGCTCAAAGAACTGATGGAAATCTGGTAAATTATAAAAATCTTCACCCGTCAGAGGCAGTGGTGACGGTTTCGGCTGCTCCCTTAAGGGATCTCTGCCCTTTGCTAATGTCCGTCCTTTCCAGGGTCTAGTTATATTAATATTATCCAGAGGTACGACAGAATCCCGAGGTTTCTCGCCTGGCTTAGAAGGCCTTCTTCCACTTCGCGGTCCTTGCGATTGTTTATTGCGCCTTTTCTCAGATAGGCTGCGGAGCACAGATCTGATAAGCCCAGGCTTCTCTCGAGGTCTAGGACCATTTCGCCCAGCAAGTTCTAACGAGCAGGGAGTAATGTTAAGCAACAAAAACAGAACCAAGACGGTGTTCAAGTAACGATGGCTAAACCAAACCATGTCTCTTAGGAGTCACTTTCTGTACACTTTTTAAGTATGTTCTCACAGTGCATGCCGACTTCACTCGAGCTCCTACATTTCCCGTAGGTAAGATGGTGAAATACTAAGTCCGAATTGCTGAAACAACTATGTACCTGATTAAAAAGTTGCTTCGCCAACTCGGTTATGGTTTTACCGTTAATGCGGACCGAATAATAAATACCCATAAAGAAATTAAATGAAAAGGCATCAAGGCAGCTGACATGGATCCTGATAAAACATCCACGCCTCTTTGTAATTACGTTACGAAAGACAAGTAAATTTCATTCCCTGGTACTAAATGTCCAGTTTAGTAATCTATGGAGACGTTTTCGCGTGGATGGCTGTTGAGCTCGACGGAAGATGCCAACCAAACGAAAATGATGGATGTTGCCATCTTCATGAAAAAACTGTTAAGCTCAACCTAGAGACATAAAGATGAGATTCGCGCGGCTGGTATTGAGGCTAGAAGTTGGTTTAGCTTAAGTGCGATCACGTCCACTATACTGAAGTTTTACAGTTAAAAGGAGTTTACTCATACGGCTGCAAATGTAGGAGACACACTTGTCACCAGGGGTGTCACTATGGGGGGAGAGGGGGGTCTCCCCCCGCAAAGGTCTTGAGAAAGTAATTTCGTCGGGCTACGCCCGGCGAAAGTTCACTAGTTTGTCGGCGCGCAGCGCCAGCAATACAGATGAAATAAAAAATGTGTATTATTTTGACGGACGTCCGTCGACTCGTCGGTACATCTACGGGCGTCATGACTAGCCCCCCCCCCCCCCCGAATACTGTCAGCCAGTCAGTAAAAAATAGCCGAGTCGGGACGAGGCGTCGCAGTTTTTCGTAAAAACAGTTGAAGAGTAAATAGTGCGAGCGAGGGGTCCTTTAAAAGAATAATCTAAGCCGATGCATCACAATTAGTTTTATACCGGTTCTATTCTACGCTGTTGAGAAATGTACGCCGATGCCACGAACAGCGTGTTTTGTCGGCAAATTTTTTAGCCCGTCGGCACAAACTGGACGCCCCCCCCCCCCCCCAAAGGTAAAAGGCTGGTGACGCCCCTGCTTGTCACAGCTGTACCTTTACGTTGTGCATGATCCTTACAATAGACAACATTGCTCACAAGAAACCTGTTTAACCCTGTTAACAAAAGGGGTCCATCCCAATCGCCGGACAGCTAATTATTTACTAAGATAGATAGTATTCACTTATTGGACATACCTTTTCTCTAAAAAATATGGCGAGTATAGTTTACAGAAATGATATAAAAATGTTAAAGCAAATCTTTATTCTTTTAATGCGCGGTAGCATCTTTTCTGAAATTTCTCAGATATTTTCCGGCTACGACTCCTCCTCTCGGTGGCGTTAATATTTCCCTAAACTCTTTAACGTCACCTACTCTTTCCAAAACAAAACTAGACCTACGTTGCCTGGGCAACGTGAAGTGTTGCGGCAACCTTTGTCCGGCTTCGCCGACTAAAGTGTCGCGAGAGCAACACTTCGGTTTTGTTCCTTCGCTGTCGGTTAAATGCTGAAGTTGTCAACTTATTGAAGCTTTTAAAACTGTATGTTCTAAAAAGAATAATCAAATGATCAAAAGCTATTCTTCAGCGTTGAAAAAACAACAACAAAAGAATATCGGAAGAAAGGACTAAATTGACTTTGTAGTCAGTTGAACTTTATCCTTTTAAATCGTAGACATCGTGACGGATGAAAACTTGGGACAGTATCTTATATAAACTAGTTGGTATTATAAAGTTATCAGTAACTTTTCAGGATTATAATACCACAGATGACGCTATTAGTTATTACAAACTATCTCATTGTTTTATATTATCGTTTGTAACCCTAGGTTACAGCGATAGACCATCGATACAAACTTTCTTACCGTCAGATTTATATAAATCGAGTACAATGTGCACCAGTTTACACAAATTTCTAGCCCCTCGTGAACCGATTCTTACTTACAAGTCCCTCTTCCGTGATCGACATCAAAGTTCACCGGATAAAAATAATGGGTACACCAGCTAGCAAAAGTTGCAGATTTATTGAAATCGAATGCAATGTGCACCAGTTTGCACAAATTTCTAGCCCCTCGTGAACCGATTCTTACTTACTAGTCACTCTTCCGTGATGGACATCAAAGTTCACCCGATACAAATAATGGGTACAGCAGCTAGCAAAAGTTGCGAACCCCTCATCGCTGAAGATGATTGTAGCATGACAGCCAATTATTACTTACAAGTCCCTTGCATATCTTACCACTGGGAACCAAATTGTTCTTACCATCGAATACACCGGAAACAAATAAGAGGTACACCAACTAGCAAAAGCTGCAAACCCCTCATCGCCGAAGATGATTATGAGCTAACAGTCGACTGTTGCTTACAAGTCCCCTACATGTCTCACAACTCGTATCGCCTCGTATTTTTGGTTTCAGTGTGCACCTTACTACTGAAGTTGTCAACCCCTTGAAATTTTCAAACTGGTGTATCTCATGAAGGAATTTTTGTAAGAAAAAATGGATGCCATGTGCTTTGATCAGCTCATCAGCGGCTATCGATTGCCGTTGAAAAAAGAATTCTACCTGTCTTAATTCAAAAGTTGACTTTTTGTAGGCCAACTTTCTAACGTCACCGTTTAGAAAGGAGCGAAGGATAAACTCTAATTTCCTTAGCAATGAGAGAAATTTTAAAGTTTAAGAGGCACATGCGATACCATTTCTCTTCCGCAAACCCAATTGCAAAAAACGAACGATAAACTTAGCTGAAGAAATGGATAGAAACAATAGATGGCAGAACTTTCGGACCCGTCGGAAAAAGCTGCTTTTTTGTTTCTGTAGATTTTTCTGTTTATCACTCAAAGAAGATTTGTTGGCTGTGGGGCCGGGTAACTGCCGCATATATTTAACACTTGTAGGTTTTAGTCCATCTTCAATTTGAAACTGGTGCCTGCCTGCTTGCGTGCTAGAACGGAGCTTTCCACTCGAAAGCAGAAACAAGGTTTGATGAAACGAAAGGTTCGCTACGGAACTTCAGATATTCCTCTCTGACATGGGCTATGTAACTCCACTTCACTTCGCACACTGTAGGCTCTGGCTCGAGGACAAGCAAAAACCATCCTTTTTGGCCCCAGGCAAGAGTTATACGGAGCTTTCCAAAATGTAATGTCATATTCGTCAATCCGGCCTAAGGTCCACACTTTCCGTAAAAACCGCACAGGTTTGAAAAAAAAACGAGGACAAAACCAAAGTGTTGCTCTCGCAACACAATTGTCATAGAAATTTTAACTAACTCTACAAACTGAAAAAGCTATACTACTACTTTTTATTCATACATCCACTGAGTAATTTCTTTTCTGTTAAATATTTTTGCCATGGGCTATTTTTACCGAGTCAAGACATTTCCGAATTGCGTAACTAGATGATCCCACGGTCTTACCCGAGTCCGGTTGACTTGGATGTTGGTGAGGGAGAAACTACAAATGCTTACGAATTAACAGCTACTTGTAACTATTTTGCCTATTTTGGCACGATGTGAATCCAATCGAAAGACAACCCATGGCTTACGTAGGTGAATGAAGCACCCAAACAGCGGATGGTCAAATAGTAGTAAACTGTGGTAACAAAGCTTGGATAAACCTTATCACATTTATGTCACCCGAGTCCTTCGTATTATCATCAGGCTTAACTCGTCTTAAGTCGTTCGAATCTATGTTTCGCTACTGTTTTGTAATTCTTCCGCTCTTTAAACATTCCATACTGATTTCACAATCCTCAAAACTTAGCGCAAAGTTTAAAAACCGTGGCAACAAAGCTTCGACATCAAACATTTATTTTATTCACCGGAACAGTGCTTATTGTACTTCAACCCTAGCAGATACATTTCTGACGAATCCTTCCTGCTACTATCAGGCTTCACCGTCTTAACTCGTTCGAATCTAAGTTTCATAATCTTTTCCAATTCTTTCGTTCTCCCACCATTCCACAACTTCATTATCAAAGTTCCATCCTTCTTGAGAAAGTCCTTAGAAAAACCCAGCACAGAGTGGCACAAATCAATGATTTGTTCATGGTCTAGTGACGCCACACCAGAAGCACTTGGAGCCATGTCACTCAAAATCACATCAAATCCATCGGGTAGACATTCTCGAATTTTCGTTTGGGTTGCCTGAAGGGTAAAATCCGACAGAGGAAAAGAGGTCACACTAGCGATAGGGTGAAAGGGAAGGATGTCCACAGCAACTACTTTACCAATGGCTTTGTTATCTATAAGAAAAGTCAATGTTTACCAACGTTTAACCATCTAGACAAAAGTTTCTCCTTAAACTTCTTAAACTTAGGCAGAACCTTCCCGATACACTCTTACAGCTAACTTTACTTATTCTTCTGACCTGACATGATTCGAAACAAAGCAAATGCACCGAAGTCAAGCAGGTCGGACCAAAATAATTTAACCAGCAGGTTAAATCGGCTCCAAAACCAGCAACTACCGAACGCACAAGCAGAACATCCCCAGGGGTTGATGTACACGAAAAATTCCGTCGCTTTCATCACCAATAATCAGTTACAGCGATGGAACCCGCTCCATCGAATTCAAGAGTCCTAAGTTATGTATATGTTGAACGTGTCCGAAAGCTTTTTGGTGCTGTAAATGCTGCATTAACGATGCATTTTCTTTTTCTTTTTTGTCCGAAAGCTGTTACCTTTTTTTCTTCTCTGACACTTCTAGAATACCAAAATTTAAGTCAGGAAGAAGGAGAAGAAAAAAGAATTAGCTGTATAAAGCTGACAAAATGGATCAGCTACTGATATCCAACCTTCTTATCTTCTTATCTTTCGTTTCTTCGTTGGCCATGATCGCCAGTTGTCTTAGAATTTGGAATGTTTGCCGAATTGTCAGTTGTACTTTTGAATTTGTTTGAGAACACTGAGAGAATCGCCGTGCTCCCCAGTTTCTTCTTGAAAATTCAGCATAGAATTTAGCATTGTTACTGAATTTGTCGATGAATTTTATGCTGAATTAATGCTGCATTAATTGAGTGAAAATTTAAGTCCGAAAGCGAAATGCTGCATACAATGCTGAATTAATTCAGCATTTTCCTTTTGTTTCGGAGCTTTCGGACACGTTCATTGTCTCTCAAAAGCCTCTAAACATACGGAAAAATTCCTTATTCGCACGACAAAAGAAATATGAAATAAATTATAAATAGTTAATTCTGAGAATCGGTCGAGATAGCGCGGGGACGCGGAGAAGGACAGTGAAGACGTTGGTAAGGTCAAGGCTAGCTTAGTCGTTTGTCAGGCTGCTCTCCAGTCTTCACACCCTTGGAATTCCTGTAACTTACCGCTGTGACTCAACGAGAGGAATATACATTATGTAATATGAAAGCTTGAACTCAGCAGGTTGGAAAACTAATTGCGAAGTTGTCTGGCATATTGCACTGAAAGTACTAGACACCAAGCACGAAACAAGAGTTGAAAGTTTAAGTTCAAGTTCTACTCAGTATAATCTAGTTAATTAGCTGAAGGAGCTGCGCCGCAAAGCTACTGTTGCTATGTTTTGCCGGATAAAGACTGTGATAATGATTGGGTGGCTTTTGCTGCCCTACCCATTTTCTATGTGCTACCCGTATGGAAGGGTATGCTCCTGGATATCCTTTGCATGGGGCAGATTTCTTTTGTATTTTTGTTCAGTGTCTGTTTTAGTGTATGTCTGTTTGTTGTTGTTATGGTTTTATGGACTGAAATAAAGTAGTAATAATAACAAGAGCTACGAGCTCATATGGCACTTGTTACGAGTAGGCAGTACAAGAAAGTAGATGAGAACGTGATAAAATACACCCGCCATCCAAAAATGCGGTTTGGAATTAGAAGTAGGATAGTTTGTTTCACTCACTTCTAAGCAGTTCCGGCATCGTCTCGATTATCAAATGCACATGACTGTTCAAAGTTCCAAGTTTCAGCCTAATAAATCCACTAGTTTGATCCCTAGACGTGCTACAATATTTCCGGTACTCCCTTCATCTCCCCCTACCGTGGCCGAATCTGGTTCGGACTAAAAAATGGATCATCTAAAGTATCTTCTTTTATACCACCGCTAAAGTTTCGGTCGAGCCTGAGCATTTTTGGAAAATTCTGGTACCCCCTCCCCTCACCAACGTTGTCGGATCCGGATCCTTGCCCAAAATATGTCATCTAGGGTATATGCTCTCTCTAAGTTCTATGTTTCATTTAAACTGATGCACTCGTTTGACTCCTATGCGAGCCTCAAAGTTTCCGGCAATCTCCCTCCAATTCCCGCCACTGTGGCCGAACAGGACTTGAAAACATAAACGTCATATCTCCTAATTCCCTCTTCCTGTCCATCAAGTTTCACTGATATTGGAGCATAGCCTATCTGCAAGTTTCCAGTACCCCCCCCCCCCCCCTACATTGGACGCATCCGGCCCGGACGCCAAACAACAAATCTAGGCCGCATAAACTCGGCACTGTCGAACTTGCATCTCATTCGGGCCATTCGTTTGGTTTTTGTGCATGTCAAAAGTCCCCCCCCCCCCCCCAATTCCCCCAACCATGGTCGCATTTGTTCGAACGCATCTTTTACATGTCGAGGCCATCGATTCTTATCACCCATTTGTTTGACCCTAGTTGGTCGTATCCTAGTTTAAGTAAATAAGTCAATCAAGTCGGGTCGCTAATATGCCTGCAAAGTTTCATTGTCTTAGTACTTCTGGAACTATTCTAACCCCCGACTACCGGTATTCCAGAAAACCCCCTCTACCCCCCCCCCCCCACAGAGCCCCGAAACCATCTGGCTCCGTCAAATTCGGATCTAGGCCTAATGCTTGTTCTCTCCATTAAATTCCGTCCCAATCCCTCTGCTTTAAGCGTTTCTTGAGTTTTCGGGTCCCCCCCCCCATCCCCACAGGTATAACCCGACCCGACCCGGACTTAACAATGATCATCCGAGGCGATAGCTCTTTCCTACATACAAGTTTCATTCAAATCCGATCACCCGTTCAAAAGTTATACACGCCACTAGATTCCGGACTCCCCATCCATCCACTCCCCCCACTATGGTCGGATCGGGGAAACGGCTGTTCTCAAGTGAACCTGTTCGGGTCCCTGACATACCTGCCAAGTTTCATCGCCCTAGCAAATCAGGAAGTATGCCGAACTCGCGGGATCGCTAGAAATCCGGACCCCCCCCCCCAACTCCCCCAGAGTGCCCGGATCTGGTCCGCTTATATCAATGACGTATCTAGGACTTGTGCTTGTTCTTCCACCAAGTTTCATCCCGATCCCTCCACTCTAAGCGTTTCTCAAGATTTCCGGTTCCCTCCTCCAACTCCTCCCAGTGTCATCGGATCCGGTCCGGATTTATAGTGGGACGTCTGAAACACGAGGTCATCCTAAATATAAAATTTCATCAAGATCCGATCACCCGTTCAAAAGTTATACACGCCTCTAGATTCCGGACTCCCCATCCATCCACTCCCCCCACTATGGTCGGATCGGGGAAACGGCTGTTCTCAAGTGAACCTGTTCGGGTCTCTGACATACCTGCCAAGTTTCATCGCCCTAGCACATCAGGAAGTATGCCGAACTCGCGGGATCGCTAGAAATCCGGACCCCCCCCCCCAACTCCCCCAGAGTGCCCGGATCTGGTCCGCTTATATCAATGACGTATCTAGGACTTGTGCTTGTTCTTCCACCAAGTTTCATCCCGATCCCTCCACTCTAAGCGTTTCTCAAGAATTCCGGTTCCCTCCTCCATCTCCCCCCAGTGTCATCGGATCCGGTCCGGATTTATAGTGGGACGTCTGAAACACGAGGTCATCCTAAATATAAAATTTCATAAAGATCCGATCACCCGTTCAAAAGTTATACACGCCACTAGATTCCGGACTCCCCATCCATCCACTCCCCCCAGTATGGTCGGATTGGAGAAACGGCTGTTCTCAAGTGAACCTGTTCGGGTCCCTGACATACCTGCCAAGTTTCATCGCCCTAGCACATCAGGAAGTATGCCGAACTCGCAGGATCGCTAGAAATCCGGCCCCCCCCCCCCCCCAACTCCCCCAGAGTGCCCGGATCTGGTCCGCTTATATCAATGACGTATCTAGGACTTGTGCTTGTTCTTCCCACCAAGTTTCATCCCGATCCCTCCACTCTAAGCGTTTCTCAAGATTTCCGGTTCCCTCCTCCAACTCCCCCCAGTGTCATCGGATCCGGTCCGGATTTATAGTGGGACGTCTGAGACACGAGGTCATCCTAAATATAAAATTTCATCAAGATCCGATGACTCGTTCGCAAGATAAAAATACCACACATTTGGCTTCCCCCTCCCTCCACTCCCCCTCCCAGATGGTCGGATCGGGGAAATGACTATTTCCCATTTAATCTGGTCGGGTCCCTGACGTGCCTGCCAATTTTCAGCGTCCCAGCACATCAGGAAGCACCAAACTCGTGGGATCACTAAAAATTCGGACTTCTCCCCCCCCCCCCAACTCCCCCAAAGTGAGCGGATCCGTTCCGGTTATATCCATCACGTATCTAGGACTTCTGCTTGTTCTTTCCACCAAGTTTCATCCGGATTCCTTCACTCTAAGTGTTTTCCAAGATTTCCGGTTTCCCCCTCCAACTCCCCCCAGTGTCACCGGTCTGAGACACGAAGTCCTTCCATATATCAAGTTTCATTAAGATCCGATCACCCGTTCGTAAGCTAAAAATATTTCATTTTTCCTATTTTTTCCGGATTCCCCCTCCCTCCACTCCCCTCCAGATGGTCGGATCGAGGAAGCGACAATTTCTAATTTAATCTGGTCCAGTTCCTGATATGCCTGCCAAGTTTCATCGTCCTAGCTTATCTGGAAGTGCCCGAACTAGCAAAACCGGGACCGACAGACCGACTGACGGACAGAAATTACAATCGCTATATGGCACTTGAGTAAGCTCAAGTGCCATAATAAAAATACATAAAGAGCCAATTCGGTGGAGATTAGGGAAAAACAAAAAGAAACTATGTCGTGACTTTGGAAGTTGGAGAGTCATTAGAAAGGAGGGCAATATCTAACAATATCTTAGTGCTTCATATCCGTGAAAAAATACCAAAGAATAGTGCCGAACATTAGTCTCACCTGAGTTTCCATCGGAGTTAGTCCGCTTTGCCAGAACTTGACTCCATGCTCCAGGTGCTGCACCACAATCAAGGACAGCAGTTCCAGGTTGCAGAAACTTATATTTATCATCAAGTTCTATAAGCTTGAAGGCACTCCGGGCCCTGATTTGAAAGAGAACAAAGTAAAATCAACAGTACAAAATTTCATAATATTTCAGAAAAATGTAAATGCTCAAACTATTTTACAGGTCTGCTGTGTCGATAAGACTGGGGCTTCCATTTACAGGTGAGATGATTCTATTTCTGAATCCTCTAATCTAATATGGAGTGAGAGACCCAGCTTCAACTGTCATTGGGTGACATCCACCAACCAGGTTTACAGAAGCATCAGAAAATGCAGCACACTGTGGTCCATCCGAAGCATTCAATTCACCAATTGCTACTGACTGCATTTCGCTAATCAGCAATGGAAATAAATGCTGACTTCTTTTATTTACACTTCAACACTTCCATGCACTCAAACTTTTAGGAGACAAACTTTGAAATAATAACAGGGTTTTTTATCGCAATTCTCCACGCGATTGTCCTCTCAATTCTCCTATCCTTTATGACTGTTGAGATGAAGCCAGGACGAAGCAAATACTCCTGTTTTTGCGTTTTTGTCAGAATCGAGAAGTAGAATAGAATAGAATAAAACTTTAATTCAAAAATATGGCTTATCATAGCAAATTACCAAATTCGATATTTTTTCGTCAGGTACATAAGCAATTGATACATTGATACATATCAAATAAACTCATTACAAAATCAACAAGAAGAAGACACACTATAAGTCAAGTTGAGTTAAAAAGGGCCACAAAACTAGGGATAAAGCTCTTTTTATAGCGGTCTGTTTTAGCAAAAACAGGTGTCAACTTTGGAACCTTCACAGCCGCTTCTCTCGGGAGGCGTATTCGTTCGGGAGCATATGGAGGAGGCAAAAGTTGCTTCAATAGTCAATTCTCGATTCTCCGTCCTGATTTATCAACAAAGCGTGGATGTTTAACCTGTACAAGCAGGTTTTTGACGGGTTGCTAAATTAGTAGTTCTTTTAAAGCTAGAATGAACGAAGAATGAAAAAAAAAAAATATTTAAAGCGAAAATGGTAATTTGTACGAGAATAGAGAACTGAGAAGAGAGAATTGAGAATTCAGATCAAAAACACAAATAATGAAGTAATGACAAGAGAGTCCCTACTCCCTATAGGCCTTTTTCCGCAACACAATTATGGGCCACACACTTATGGGTGTTTGTCGCGGAAACACGATTGTGTGCCACACCGTCGAGCCACGAGTTGAAACTCGCGGAAACGCCGTTTTGTCTATTTTTCTGGCGGAAACTTCAAATATCTGAGAATAAAAATTAAATTCATGTAAAATCTCAATAAATAGAACTCGAGGCTTATTTCCTTACTATTATGTGCAAAAGCGATCCTCCGCTTTAAGTCTATATGCTTGAAAAAGTAGTTAACTTTATTGTTTAGACACTATTTTGCTGCTTAATTTGAATTTCCCGCCAGAATCGAGCCACAAAATCGACAATCACCTCGCCAGTTGTTTGTCGAATTTGAGCCACAAAGCGAGTCACGAAAATCTTGTAGGTCACGGAAACACAGTTGTGGGCCGCACAAAACACCGCGGAAACACTATTTTCGAGCCACAATCGACCCACAAACTGTCTGTGGGAGCACGGAAAAACGCCTTATGTAATACTTTGAGCCCATAGACTGTGGTTTAGCATTCATGATGGAGGATCTAATCTAGTAGATATCTAAATGCTTGCCTATTCTAGTAGTAAAAAACAATATGTTGTGCCATTCTAGTGCCACTTAAGCTTGCGGAAAATTTGTTTAATTGCATTAATCAGGAACAATTCTGGACCGGATCCCTGTAAGCACATTTTATATAGGCCTAACTCATTCCCAAGTAAGTCCCCTCCCGTCTTCCGTGCGTCGGTCCGAGAGGAATACTGGCAATAGTTTTCCTCATATCCCGCTAATTCTTCTACCCAATTTTTACGTAGTTTCATTCCATCATTTATTTCTGGTAATTTCTTGTAAGTGTATTAGTTAATTTGTTTCTTGTGTGTCTGTGTATTTTGTAAATTTGTATTCCTTTTCTAGCTTTTAGCTAGTCGGATTAAACTTGATTGATTGATTGAAAAAAAAAAAGAAAAAAAAAGTAATTCAGTTTTCCTTCTTACTTTTATTTCAAGACAGCCAAGAATGATTACTTTTGTGGCACTTGAAACTTCGCTCAAGTGCCATATACCGATTACTTTTCCGTCGGTCGGTCGGTCGGTCTGTCAGGCCACTCATCTCGAGTTAGGGTACTTCCAAAAGTGCTAGGACGATGAAACTTTGCAGGCATACTAGAGACCCGACAAACTAACTTGGAAATAGTCACTTCCCCGATTCGACCACCGTGGGGGGGGGGGGGGGTGAAGGGAGGGAGAATCCGGAATATTGACGTATTTAACTTTTGAACGGGGAATCGGATCTTAATGAAACTTGATACTTGGATGAGACCTCCTGTCTCAGATGTCACACTTCAAGTCCGGAATGGATCGGTGACTTTGGGGGGACTTGGAGGGGGGAACCGGAAATAGTGTGACGTGTTCAGAGTGGACGGATCGGGATGAAACTTGGTGGGAAGAACAAGCACAAGCCCCAGATACACAGTTGACAAGACCGTCTCGGATCCGACCACTGTGGGGGGAGTTCGAGGGAGGGTTCCGGAATTCCGGTTATCCCGAGTTAAGATGCATACACATGTGCTAGAACGATGAAACTTGGCAAGCATGTCAAGGACTCGACAATTTTAACTTAAGAACAGACGTTTCTCCGATTTTACCATCGTGGGGGGGGGGGGGGTGGAGCAAGGGGGAATCCGGAACCTTGAGAAATGTCCTACTTTTGAACGGGTGATCGGATATCAATGAAACTTGATATTCGGAAAGAACTCACGTCTCAGATATCCCATTTCAAGTGCAGACAGGATCCGCTCAATGTGGGGAGTTTCGGGGGGGGGGGGATTTTGGACACGCTTATAGTGTAGCAATTGGGATGACACATGGTGGAAAGAACAAACGTAAGCCCTAGATACATCAGTAACAGAACCGGACCCGATTTGGGCACTCTGGGGGGAATTCGAGGGTGATTCGGAACTGCCGTGATCGCGATTTAAGGTACTTCCAGATGTGCTAGGACGATGAAACTTGGCTTGAACATCAGAGACTTGACAAGACTGGCTTAGAAACTGTCACTTCCCAGATCCGACCATCCCTTAAAGTACTCATCTTCACTGCAAAGTACAAAACATACTTTTAAGCAAAATGTACATTTTCATGATCCCCCATGAGCCCATGATCATTTCTGCCTCAAGGGTTTTGCTTTGAAATGAACTTTTTCATGATCCCCCATGACCCCATGATCATTTCTGCGTCCAGGGTTTTGCTTAGAAATGAATTCCTAACACCTTAAAGGCCCATCTTAACCGAAGAGTCAAAAAGATACTTTTGACCAAACCATAAATATTCATGATCCTAAAGGGCCCATGATGAATTGTGCCTCAAGGGTTTTGATCACGGTTGTATTTCTAGCACCCCAAATGTGCGCATCATCACAGACAAGTGCAAAGAAAAACCTTTTTTACCGTACCAAACGATACATTCTCACGATTCCAAAGGTCCATCGTTCTTCTTATCTCAGGGGTTTTGCTTACAAATGATCACAACAAACCCACGAATCATCAAATTCCTACTTTCCTCCTTTACCAAGCCTTGCAAGTGCCATATGAGCTTCCAGCTCTTGTTTCTTAGGTCAGACCCTAAGAACTTCCCACAGACACAGTTGTGTTGGCCTATACCCAATGGTACACAGTATGGACCACATTCTCGCCTCCAGCAGCAAGGAGAGAGAATGTCTAACCCGACATGAAGCACTAACACCTTGCTAGGTCCGAACCTAAGAACTTTCCACGGATACAGTTGTGTTGGCCTATACCAAATCGTACACAGTATGGACCACATTCTCGCCTCCAGCAGCAAGTGAGAGAGAATGTCTAACCCGACATGAAGCACTAACACCTTGCTAGGTCCGAACCTAAGAACTTTCCACGGATACAGTTGTGTTGGCCTATACCCAATGGTACACAGTATGGACCACAGAGAGAGAATGTCTAACCCGACATGAAGCACTAATTCTGCGCTACGCGCTGTGAAAATTGTTTTTGAAATTAAAGTCTCTCTCTCAACAGAAGCGACTGTACTCCATTCAAAAGGATTCTGCTAACCGCAGTCTCTCCATCTGAAAGTATTCACCAAGCCAGAGTATCTCTCATCAATTGCACTGGTGCGTGCTCCATTTGCTGAGACATCATTTGGCCCCGTTCATCCTTTGAGATGAAGAGTCTCCAGACAGCACAATATTTTTTTTAAGAGCTATGGTCACTTTACTTGGCTAATCTCCTTGTTGCAGGAAAATAATGTGGTCCCGACTGATGCAATGCATAATGTAAGTACTGTAATTAAGGTTTAACCAAAAAGGGCTGGGATAGGACAATCTAGTCACAAATCACTTATTCACTTAAATTGGATTGAAGACCCTCTGAAAATGCGTTACTTCGTTGTTCCGCTATTCACGGTACTCGATTTTCAAATAGTGGAATTTCCGTGTGATTTGTGATACCTCTATGCGCTTGTATTTTTGTTGTATGCCTTACGAGAAAGATTTATGAATTTTTGTTTTCAGGCACTAATCAATCTTCACCAATCTCACCACTGCCCACTGAAAAGCCGCGTTTGTGTTGAGATTAAAATTTCCCGCCTCATAGTAGAATCTACGCTGTGCTGACGTCTGCAGATATTTTGAACGTCATAACTAGAGCAGATAGTGGAAAATAAAAAATCGCTTTGCAGAATCCAGATAATTCATTGTATTAAATGACACAAAAATAAGTTGGCTTTTCAGTTATACTTTAAGTAGCTTCCATGTAGGCTTAGAGAATGTTGAATGTTGCATAACTTTGAAAGGCACCAACAACCCGCCAGGAACGTGATAAAAATCAAGCCTTGCAAATTTTCGGCACAGAACTGAGCAAAAACATCATCATCATTTTATTTATAAGCCATCACTGAACGAAACTGGGCGAGGCCCAGAAAAGACGGAGAAAACAAGACCAAAGGTGTCGATGGGATCCAAAAAATCTAAGATTTGATCCAGACAATTGGGTCTTGTCTTTGCCAGGCTAATCATCAGAGAAAATGGAGTTCAGATATTCTATCTACCTATCTATCTATACCTCTAAAAGCCATATCTATTTTGACGATACTGACCGAAACTTCCTGCTTTACTACTGCCAAATTTGCGGTTTCGCCCAAATTCCAAGCGAAGTACTATAGTCCAGCAAAAAAAGAAAATTCAGAACATCTAATCAACTTTAAATAAAACTTTAAAAAATGCAGGTGCAACCGGATTCCGGACTAATTATATGTCCGGGTAAAAAATGATCATCATATATAGACTCAGCGTCTTACCACTAAATCTATCATCTAATCAACTTCAGATAAAGCTTATGCTTTTAACATATTTTCCTGTTTTGGCTGGATGACAGGCGAACTAGTTGTCCGGCGAGAAAATGGTTTTCACCATCGGGTTCAGCATGTCATAATTTAATTTCCTAATTTAATCAACTTCAAATGAAACTGTTACTTCGAACCAACTTTCCGGTTTTGGCCTGATTCCAGACGAACTGCTTGTCCGGGGGATTTTGACCATCATGCTCAGCATGTCTTCTTACCCCTAAATCAAACATTTAATCAACTTCAAATGAAACTTTTACTTTTAACCAGCTTTCCGGTTTTTGCCGGATTTCGGACGAACTACTCGTCCAGCGAGAAAATGGTTTTCACCACCGTGCTCAGCATGTCTTCTTACCCCAAAATCAAACATTTAATCAACTTAAATGAAACTTTTACTTTTAACAAACTTTCCGGTTTTTGCCGGATTCCGGACGAACTACTTGTCCGGCGAGAAAATGATTTTCCCCGTCGTGCTTAGCATTGTTTTCTTACCTCATAATCGACTATCACATTAGCTGTTTAAAAATATTTTGTTTGTCTCTTAATTTGAACCCCCTCCCCCACCCCCAAATATAGGGCTACAGAGCCCATCTACGAACTCGAACAATCCTCACACCAAGTTTCATCAAAATATCTCATTCCCTTCGAGAGTTATCGTGCTTACAGACGGATGGAAGGACGGACGGACAACTTTTGCGATGTCATAGGTATCCCTCCACTTACGTTTTGAGATCCCAAAAACAAGAACAAAGAAACAATGGAAAGGAAAAAACATACTTCGATAACTACGAACTCGTAACAAACAGAAATGACCAAAGATGGAATGACTCCTAACAATCAGTAGAGAAATCACTAATACGCTTCTCAATAACTCCCTCTGGGTTTACCAGTCGGTATTTTCTCTGCAGAAAAGAATTACTTGTTCACGCTGTCAGTCCCATCAAGTACTTTGCAAATTTAAAACGAAGGCGGTGAACTTGCTTCCTCTTACCGCAATTAAAGCACAATGGACACTTCTAATGCTTTACTTTGTATTAAATGCTTCACAAATAAACATTTCCGACATCCTTTAGAAGGCGCTACAAAAATCGGCCGTTTTCTTGTTATCCCTTGTCTTTACCTCTCTGGCATTTCGGCGATCTAAATCTTAGGAGCTGGGATATCGTGGCAGGAAATTCAAAAACTCCCAGCAATGCTTGACATAAAAGGATATATTTGAGATGTCACCAAAGTCAAGCCACAGATGTACTTTACCTGATTGTTCTAGTGTTTCATTAGAAGTTCCATGGCTTAAAGTGCCTATTAAAAGTTTTTCTTTGTGGAATAGTGTTGTGAAGCTCGACTAGCTTGCTTTATAAAATGTACCAGAATATGCAATAAGCTTATAAAATATAACATAGCTACAAAATACATTAAAAAACAAATAACCTATTCAAATCTGAATTATACAGGCTGATTTATGCATAAGATAAAGATCTACTAAGTATTATAAGAAACATCACTTTTATCTTTGTCCAAGCTAGTAAACTGAGCATGTACTGGCCCAAAAAATTACGCTTTGAAATATCACAGAGAGGAAACTGTTGAAAAAGCTGCTGATCTAGGGGGTAAGCATTGTTCCTAGATTGTTACAGAGTGGGACTGGGGTACGTTTGATGTGCCCATTGAACTTTAAGAAACAAGACCAAAGGTGTCGATGGGATTCCAAAAATCTAAGATTTGATCCAGACAATTGGGTCTTGTCTTCGCCAGATCAAGTCTTCCCCAGGCTAATCATCAAAGAAAACCGAGTTCAGATATTCCATCTATCTATCAGTCTATACTTCTATAGGCCATATCTATTTTGACGATACTGACCGAAACTTCCTGCTTTACTTCTGCCAAATTTGCGGTTTCGCCCGAATTCCGAGCGAACTATAGTCCAGCAAAAAAAGAAAATTCAGAAACGAATCCAGCGTATCTCCTTATCCCTATAAATAACATCTAATCAGCATTAAATAAAACTTTGACTTAAAAAAAAAATGCGGGTACAACAGGATTCTGGACTAATTATATGTCGGGGTAAATAATGATTGTTATATACAGACTCAGCGTCTCTTCTTACCTCTAGATCTAACATCTAATCAACTTCAGATAAAACTTTTGCTTTTGACATATTTTCCGGTTTTGACCGGATTTCAGGCGAACTAGTATTCCGGCGAGAAAATGGTTTTCACCATCGTGTTCAGCATGTCTTCTTACTCCTAAATCAAACATTTAATCAACTTCAAATTAAACTTTTACTTCTAACCAACTTTCCGGTTTTTGCCGGATTCCGGACGAACTACTTGTCCAGCGAGAAAATGGTTTTCACCATCGTGTTCAGCATGTCTTCTTACCCCTAAATCAAACATTTAATCAACTTGAAATGACACTTTTACTTTTAACAAACTTTCCGGTTTTTGCCGCATTCCGGACGAACTACTTGTCCGGCGAGAAAATGATTTTCACCATTGTGCTCAGCATGTCTTCTTAATCCATAATCGACTATCACATTAGCTGTTTAAAATATTTTGTTTGTCCCTTAATTTGAACCCCCTCCCCCACCCCCAAACATAGGGCTACAGAGCCCATCTACGAACTCGACCTTACCCTTGACCCAAACAATCCTCACACCAAGTTTCATCAAAATATCTCATTCCTTCGAGAGTTATCGTGCTTACAGACGGATGGACGGACAGACAAATTTTGTGATGTCATAGGTATCCTTCCACTTACGTTTTGGTATCCCAAAAACCAAACAGGAGCAAGAGCGAGTAGGTAAGGAACTGTTAGGCTATTATATAACTGAGATCGGTGTGCTCTACTCAGATACAAAATGTCTGAAGCCAGGGATGTGACAGTAACTTAAGTAAAGTTAAGAGCAAAATGTGTCACAGACAGGGGCATCACTACTGGGGGGGGAGGGGGGACCCCGCCCCCCAATGCTGTCGGCCAGTCGGTATAAAATAATTGAGTCATCAAAACAGTTGATTTTTTTCATGAAAACAGTCGGTTTTCCTGAGAATTGGTTGAATTTAGTCAAAATAGTCATTTTTTCTGAAAATCAGTCGATTTTTATCAAAAATATTATTTTTGTTGTTGAAAACTGTCGTTTTTTCTGCAGAAAAAGTCGGTAAAAATTACCTGCTAGTCGGTAAATACCTCGTCCCCCCCCCACAAACATTTTGGCTTGTAACACCTCTGGTCACAGAAAGTATTTTTTTTTAATCTTTAGCTCATTTTTGATCAGTTTATTATGCACCCTTTCCCCACCAAGTTCTTTTCTTAAATTATATTTTACCTGACAAGTAAAAAGAAAGCTGAAATCGAATTTAATACTGATTCTTACCATAACATAATTTCTTTTGACTGTTTTAAGGCGTTTGATTCTTATATAATTCCTATATGTTCCTATATGTCCTAAATATGTCCAATTTCAGTGTTTGAAGAAGAATACCTTTACTGTACCTGACATGCATATGCAGTGACACTGCCAGTTCTGCAGGGGCATCACAACAAGGGGGAAGGGGACCCCCCAAATGTTGTGGGCCAGTCTGTAAAAAATAGCCAAGTCAGTGAAAGTGCAGAGATTTTTCGGAAAAACAGTCGATATTTTTCTTGGGAACAGTCAATTTTTATCAGTAACAGTTTCTCATAAAAATAGTCAACTTTTCTTAAAAATAGTAGTTTTTCTTAAAATCAGCCAACTTTTCGTCAACACAGTTATTTTTTCTCAATAATAGTCATTTTTATTGGATAAAACAGTCAGTAAAAGTGGCCACCCAGTCTGCAAGTACCTTGCCCCCAAAAAAAACATTTTGGCTAGTAACGCCTCTGGCTGCCAGTCACTGCCAGTCAGTAGGCTAAGTGTGTCTGCCAGCCTGAGATTCAATTTTTTGTTTACTCACCTGTAGTTCTCCACTCTGGCAAGCTTGACATAAGGGTCTGCAAGGTGACGGATAAGCCAACCCTGAGAGGATTTGGATTTGGTTTTTGCTGTCTTAAGTTTCTCGGCCACAAAAATGGAAGTAGAGAAACACTTTCTCAAACAAGCGTGTATAGTCATTTTTGAATTTTCTGCTGTGACCACAGAAGACAGAAAGCACCATCTAGGGATTTGCTAGCTCCGTTTTCAGCTCTTTTAGTTTGTTTATTGTACCGCTAGGATGTACGGGTCTACGTCTACAGAAGGTGTTCACTAAATTGTATCATAATCCCATACAGTCGTGACGGTGACGTCAAGGACCCAAACTAGGATTTGATCAGGGGCGGTACAAAAAGCTTGGGCATGGGTGGGGGGAGGGGACTTCAAAACATACGACTGGCTAAAAATCACGGACTCCACTCAAGTGGAGTCCGCGGGGAACGGCGAGAGTACGCCTTATGCTCGGGAGCGTAGTAAGCGTGGTAACTACGGATCTCTGTAACGTGATTGGCTGGATTATCCCGTGGAGTGATATTTCAGCGAAAATAGATAAATGCGTTCCAGCCTTGACGTCAAGTAGCCAACATTCTTGACGTCAAGCGTAGTAACTACGGTAAGTAGGATGGAGCAAAGTTCTCACGGGAGCATGATAAGCACATAAGGCTCAGACGGCGTTCGTAAAGTCCGTAAAGTCGTTCGCAAAGTACGTAAAGTTGCTCCGTTAACCTTTCGTAAACCTTTACGGGAGCAGGCAAGAAGTTAAACTTAAGGCCCGAGGACTCCTCGGGGAATCGAAGGGAACGGCGAGAATAGAGGGAGCCACTCAACGCGGACTCCGCCTCGGAAAACAACGAGAACACGGGGAATGCTTCTAAAACGGATTTTATTCTTAAAAAAAAACGTGCAGCTGACAAAACCAGTCTGGATCCACTTTATTTTTGGTTTTGTTTATTCTGATTCCCAACACCAGCAAAAACTGATTCCCCTCCGATTATGAAAGGGAGTCCTTTTTGATGATGGTGCTGATAATCGGAGCATTCCCAGTCCGTGGGGACTCTCGAGAATACGGGGAGTGAGTCTCCGGGACAAACAAAAACGCAGGGACTCCTTAAGTGGAGTCCTCGACGAACGGGCCGGAACGGCGAGAATATGCCTATAGTTACTATATTAATTACTATTTCGAGACGGAGAAGGTTGGAACGGTCAGCGTAGTAGCGCGTCAGCACAGTCAGCGTGATGCCCGGCCTTTAAAGCCAGGCTTCACCCAGCTTCAACTTCCAGATTCCCAGAGGTGGCTTCCGCATAGTCAAGCCAACCCTTCCAGATTTTCATGATAATGATGATAGCTAAATTTGCTGCTCTTCAACATTTCCTATAAAATCCCAATCACAACTGTCAATCAATTTCCCTTTTCTTCCCGCATTTGCATATTTGTAATGTCTCTCGAACGGGTTGGCTCTATGGCACCTTCCAGACATCCAGAATCTGGGGTGTCCAACACCCTCGACTTCTAGACGTTTCTGGCATCACTTCACCTTCCGGATCCGTCTCGATGAAAACGGCTGTCTGGAATCCGAAGAAAATCTGGAAGGTGAAGCCAGTGAAGCCTCGCTTTAGTCTGGGGCCCAAGTATCAAAATGTGAAAAGTATCTTTCCGGTCGGGGGCAGCTGATCCGACGATGGATTCTAGGTAAATCGACCACGCTGATTTCGAATCTGGGCGGGATACTGGGATCAGACATGTGCTAAAGATGTTACGCACCAACACTCAAATTCGGATGTCTTGGCGTTCCATTTCATTTTTCTAAAGCGGATCGAAAACTATTATCAGCTAACCAGCTACGGTGATTCCAACTCTGACTAATAACTATCCTTCAGAAACAATGGAAAAGTTTATTTAGGTATGTTTATTTACGGTGAAAGAGTACATTTATTAAAACCATATTTGCAAAAGTTGGTCCTGTCAACTTTCATATTTAATCACAAATGAGTTAGGCTTCGAAATCCTCTTCTTCCTCGTCTATTACAATGACATTGACACATTTCCCCCCGGATACACATAGTAAATCACGAGATCTCTTGGTTACAGCACATGAGCATTTTTGCTGCAAGATTTCTTGCAGGCACAAAAAACACCGACCACACTGTCTGGAAAAATATGGCCCATCAGTTGCCACTGCTTTTGCTCCCCCACGCATCTCATCGGCCCATCCATAGTCCAGTGGGTTCAAAGAGACAGGTATTGGGTCGTGAGCTTGCGTCTACACGGAAAATTGCAAAAATGCACGCAGCCAGTGCAAAAAAAAAATGATCTGTCGGTGGGTGACAGCCACATGGGCTCCTTTTGCGTGGCAAAAGATGTATACGGAGATCATTTTTAGGCAATTCTTCAGCCGTTTCATAGTATGGCTGTCACTCTGCTTTAAAAGGACAGAAAAGTTTTCTCTGATTTGTGATGTCTTGTACACACTACCATCATTTACACTTTGGTTCAATTTCCATCACAAGCTCCTCAAGCATTTATCGAGATACCTGGCCTTCTCTGCAACAAGATCACGACCCCTGCATCCAGAAGCAAGAAGAATATCACGCTCAGTTAGTGCATAAGCATGTTCAATTACTATGTTAACGCTCCTTGACGCTTCAGAAACTCTGCGAAGTTGAGACTCTGGCCTCTCTTTACATTCTTTTTTCAGGTAAAAGAGGAAAGTGTCAGTATATGAAAAGTCAACACTTTGAGACCTTAACTGTAGGACCATGGGACTAGGAGTTGGTGTTGATGTCCAAGTTGCACAGTGTCAGAAGTCCCATCAGCTAACAAGACTGAGGACTCAGAAGTGGAAAAAAACTTTTTCCTACAAGTTTCATGCAACACACAATCACAAAAATCAGGTTTTGACATTGCAGTCATGAGCTTTTTTGCAGCAAATCACTTAGCTTGTCTAACACTTTAGCCTGTGACCAAGGAGCGATGTCAGTTGTTTGGCACAAAATAAGAAGTCAGATTTCTCCTCTTTCTTTAGGCTATTCGCAATCCGGACCTGCTTCTTGGTCAGTTGATCCATTCAATTTCCTGTAGAGAATAAAATATGTTACAAGACCATAGGTACTTAGATATTATAGTATTAACAAACCTTGCAATTACAGAGGAATTTACAGTTGTTAAAACAAATATAATACAATAAAATTTGTTGATTTTTAGCTTGGCTAACTAGTGGCAAACAAAGACCATAAAATATCTCATAAGAAAAGAAAATAAACAATACAAACACATATTAGGGACTCAACATGGCTAGACTTTTATGATAATGGAGATTTTTGCAAGTAAACTTTATTCTGACTACCATAGTTGTGCGTAGCAGCTTCAGGGTTCTGTATTTTTCCCTGTACCCTACTGATGATCAAACCACAGGATATGAAAATATTTCTGCTGACTAGTCGGAGACTCACAGCATCTAGGTTATTCACTAAGCTACTGATTTACTGTAACCCGACTTTGCTACTGAGCTTCTCAGCCTTTTTAGCTGTTCAAATTAGTTAAGTTATCATAACAAACAAGACCAAAGGTTTCGATGGGATCCCAAAAATTCAATATCTGATCCAGACAACAGGGTCTTGTCTTAGCCAGATCCAGTCTTCGCCAGACTCCTTGAACATTTTTACAATTAAAATTCAGAAACAGACTAAGGCAAAATAGCTAATCACCTGAGAAAACCAAGTTCAGATTTGGATTCAGCATGTGTATTTACCCCTATCATATCTGTTTTGACGAAAACTTCCTGCCACTTCTGCTAATTTCCCGGTTCCGTCCGAACTCCAGAACTACTTGTCCGGCGAAAAAAGAAAGCTCAAACACGAAATCAGGGTATCTTCTTTCCCCAGTAATGAACATCTAATCAACTTCAAATAGAAATTTAGCTTATAACAAATTTTCCGATTCCAGCCGGATTCCGGTCGAACTATATGTCCGGGTATAATATGATTGTCATACAGGGACTCAGCATCTCTTCTTACCCCTAAATCGCTTATCTAATCAACTAGAAATAAAACTTTGACTTCCAACAGTTTTCCGGTTTTGGCCGGATTCCGGACGAACTATACATGTCCGGGTAGAAACTTGATTTCACATAAGTGTTCAGCATGTCTTCTTGCCCTAAATCGAACATCTAATCAACTCAAAATAAAACTTTTAATTTTGACAAACTTTCCGGTTTGGGCAGGATTCCGGTCCAAATACTTGTCCGTCGAGAAAATAGTTTTCACCATCGTCTTCAGCATGTCTTCCTACCTCTAAATCGAACATCTAATCAACTTCAAATAAAACTTTTACTTTCAACAAACTTTCCGGTTTGGGCCGGATTCCGGGCGAAATACTTGTCCGTCGAGAAAATAGTTTTCACCATCGTCTTCAGCATGTCTTCCTAACCCTAAATCGAACATCTAATCAATTTCAAATAAAACTTTTACTTTCAACAAACTTTCCAGTTTGGGCCGGATTCCCGGCGAAATACTTGTCCGTCGAGAAAATAATTTTCACCATCGTCTTCAGCATGTCTTCCTACCCCTAAATCGAACATCTAATCAACTTCAAATAAAACTTTTACTTTCAACAAACTTTCCGGTTTTGGCCGGATTCCGGGCGAACTACTTGTCCGATGACAAAATGGTTTTCACCATCGTGCTCAGCATGTCTTCTTACCCCATAATCGACTATCACATTAGCTGTTTCAAAACATTTTGTTTGTCCCTTAATTTGAATCCCCTCCCCCACCCCTAAATGTAGAGCTACAAAGCCCATCTACGAACTTGACTGGTCCGACGACCAAACGAACCCTCACACCAAGTTTCATCAAAATATTTCATTCCCTTCGAGAGTTATCGTGCTTACAGACGGACGGACAGACGGACGGACGGACGGACAGACGGACAACTTTTGCGATGTCATAAGTATCCCTCCACTTACGTTTTGGGATCCCAAAAATGAAAATAGCCATGTGGCATGGCTGACAAGCGTCAGACATCCATACAGTATGTACAGTAAACAGTAAACAACTGTGGGGGGGGGCGACCCTTCCAAATGTAAATATTCCTTCAGCCCAAGCTGACTGCGAATCATATTTGATGGTGCAAAATGGATACGTCAGCTGAATTTTCTTGGAGCTATACTTCGGCCGTTCTTGGCAGGGGCCTCTTCAGGCTCAAAACTGCTCAAGTTGGAAAAAGGAACCCTTCCCACAAGTTCATTTACCAACTTGAGCGGTTTTGATCCTGAACAGGACCCTTGCCAAGAAGGAAAAAAATAACTGAGTTGCCGTGAAACACTGCAGTTTTCTGTCAAAACAGTTTTATTTTGTTCATGAAAACAGTTATTTTTCCTGAAAATCAGTTGATTTTTTGTCAAAACAGTCATTTTTTTAAATCAGTCAATTATTTTTCAAAGCTGTAATTTTTGTTCTTGAAAACAGTTCTTCTTTCTGCAACAACAGTCAGTAAATACCTCCCCCCCCCCGACAAACATTTCAGCTAGTACCGCCTCTGACAGTGACAGTAACTTAGCATAGCCTCTGGCCTCCAAAATTGAGGCTTTTATAATGGACTGACTAACAGTTCTGTAACATTCACAAAAAAAAACAATACATACCACGAATAATCTTAAACTCTCGACAGTCCAACTTATTTGCTGTTTAATCTGGTCCTATAAGCAAGTGGAACTTTCTACTACCTAAAAGGCCTTAACCCACACTCAAGAACAACCACATTGCAGCTCTGCTTGAATGATTTTTACCTGTTTATTCTTCTTAATATTCTCCAATTCTCAGGTGAAATATCTTGGAATTCTTGGTTTGTAAACACTATTGCCGCTTTTTCTTGTCTGGAACATGTGACTTTTGGCCGCAAAAGATTTTTTGCTTACTTTTTATATTTACTTGCAAGGAACCGGTCGTAGAATTTTGGCTTGCTCTGTCGAAGAAGTGAAACCGTCATTAACCGCAGATTTCTGCGACAGGCGGCAACGCTGCTTCTGAAATGTTTAAATGTTTGTTTACATCCGCTTGCTCTTGATTGGTCGAAAGTTGGACCGCGGATGTAACCGCACAAACCGCAACCGCAGAATAGTTAGAGTGTAAGAGGTTAGAAAAGCATGTCCGATATACCAAAAAGCTGTATCCCGGTAACTTTCGTGAGTAACAGAACGTACGCGAGGTCCTGTGATCCTTAGAGGTGTTGCCCCAGTAAGACTTTTTATCTTTTTACGATGTCGGAACGGAATTAGTAGTTACTATTGAGCGTGTTCCATCCTACTTACCGTAGTTACTACGCATGACGTCACGAATTCTGGCTTTTTGCCGTCAAGGCTGGAACGATTTTTCTATTTTCCAACAGGATCTCACGCCAGGGGCGAATCCGACCAATCACGTTCCAGAGATGCGTAGTTACTACGCTTACCACGCTCCCGAGCATGGTAAGCAAATAGTAACTATTAGTTACTATTCCGACAAGGTTGGAACGGTCAGCGTAGTAACTTTTCGTGAGGATGGAACGGAAATAGTAACTAATAGTAACTATTGTTACAAGGGTGGAACACGCTCATTGTTAGAAGGGTGAAACACGCTGTACGATACACAGTTTAGACCAGATAGAATAAAGTATATCCTGTACCTTCATTTCTTTATACAAAAGGAGAAAGAAAGAAAGCAAAAGAAAGGATAGGGATAGCCTTCTCTCCTTCAAATCATTCATTTTCCTGTTACCAAAAAAACATGGGAGAGCTGCGATTTGATGGAAAAGTTGTTATTGTCACAGGAGCTGGTGGTGGTAAGTGTGCAGATTCACTAATAGTGAGTGAATGTGGCCATCTTGCCTCCTTCCTAGGCTTGGCTAATAGTTTTCTCACATGGGTCCAAAATGAGTACTTAATCAGCAGCTGATCATGGGTCCAAAATAAGTACTTAATCAGCAGATGATCTGTTCAGACAATGGATTAACTGTCAGTCTAGAACACTCTTGTAATCACCCGCTCGTGCGGTTTCCTCTGATCTGGCCGTCTGGTAGTCTCCTGAACTTGCGGTTTCGCTCGTTACAGCCAAACCTCGGATCTCCGCCTTTTCCACCAATACGTCTACCCAGTAGCCGCCTGAGGTTGCGGTTCCGCCTGTCCTGGCGGTCAGTGTGTCCTCCTACAGATGCTAAAACTCCTCAGAGCGCGGTTCGGCTCTGATGATGGCATGGGGCTGTGTCATCTATGGGTCGTTTTATTCTGTCGAGGCTGCTTTACTATTTGGCGTCAGGTGTCGGCGCAATAGATCTAGCAAGGGGGTAACGACTTCTTTTTGTTCTAGGTGTACGTCTGTATGATCGCAGTCATCACGCACTTTTTTATTATGGATGTATTTAAGTAAAATTTTAACAGAGTTTGACGAATTATTGGCGTTCGGAACAGGACACCTGTTTAATTGGTTTGAAATTCGCTTTACTATCTTCTCTTCTCCCTTTCCGGAACTTGATGCGGTACGTCTCCTCCGTAATGGTCGGTTTCCACACTGCGTAAATTCCGAGCGTATTTGAGCTTTAAAATATTTCTAGCAATACAATAAAAGTGTCGCTACTTGAACTGGACATGGCTTCCAGCGCCGGACCAGACCACACAGGATACAGGTGAGTTGCCCACTTATTTCCGGGAATGTGGTGGCACGTGACTCGAACATGCTGAGAAAAGAGTTGGCGCTCGCTGAGTTCCAGCAGTTTAGGCATCGGATCAGAAACACCTTGTGCTCCATTCTGCTGTACCAGCATGCGTACCAGCATGCTATTCATCGTCGTCACAAGTTGATAATATTGAGCAGCATGCATGACGACTGGTGAACCGGAACCTGATATTTTGCTCGATTGGTGGGAATCAACCTTAACCGACGAGTTTATAGTCCCACTAAATACTCGCTCGCCGTCACTCTTGGTACTGCGTGACGCCGCCTTAAGCGTAACGGATTTACCTTCGCCGCTGCAATCTTCTCCGCCGTACTTTTGACTCACGATCGGCCTAGAATTTCCAACCGGGATGGAAGCCGCTCCGTCGAGTATTTAGATTGTCTTGCCTCCTTCTCGAATTGACTATCAGGATATGGTTTCGTTCTGGCCTACTTTAGTACGCAAAACAGTCGTCGAACCAAAACGAATCGGCGCTCCTATCGCAACTGCTGTCCCACCTGTTTGACCGCAAACAATAGCCTACTTGGAATTGTTCTTCCTGTTCAACAAACTTTTCCGCTTTAATTAACCCATAACACTTTAACAAATTAAAGATTACGCAACTCCCGACTCAGGTCCTTGGACAACCGTAATCAAGTATCGGTTTGATTTTTGTCAGTTCCCAACCCCTGTGAAAAATTTCGCGCTCGTGAGAATTAGTTAAGGGGACGCTAGTCCAAACCCATCATGACAGGCAGATTCAGAAAGGGTTTCGGTCGGTAAACAGGTCAAAGCAAAGGACTACTGTGCGATGTTTATCTGATTTTCACAGGTCATTAGAGGGAATTGGGTTTTACGCTGACTTCACATCGCAGTTGCATTACGTTTAGGGTTATTTCGGAGGGGGGGGGGGGGCCTCGGGTCGGATTGAAAAAGTAAAAGAGACAGATCAGAGGTTAACGGTTATAAAAACTTGCCTGATTTTTTTGGCTTGGGCCGCTTGAGACGCTAAGTCTTTCCAAATGCCAAGTTTCATTAAGAATCGATCATCCGTTCAGTAGCTATAAATGCCCCAAGATCCGGATTCCCCCTCCCTCCACCCCCCCCCCCCCCCCCTCCACGATGCTTGGATCGGGAAATCGACTATTTCCAGCCTAATCATTTGGGTGCTACTGATATGCCTGCCAAGCTTATGTAGCTTATGGAAGTGCACGGAGTAGCAAAACCCGAACCGACAGACCGACGGACGGACAGACATTGTGATCGCCGACTTTGCCGAAGGGCAAGTGCCATAAAATGGTCCGTTGTTCTGAAAATTCTTCTGAAAAACAGTCTGTAAAAAATTAAGAGCCAGTCGACAAATACCTCCCCTCCCCTAAAATTTTTGGCTAGTAACGCCTCCGGTGGTTACATTGTCAATTCAAAAATACAAGCTACGTTAGAACTCGAATACTTAATTTTATGTATTTATCATCCGTCATTTCAAAAGAAAATGACGGAGTACAAAAGTTGCATTTTTCATATTTATCAAATCTAACGTGAACTTGCGAATGTTTAATCGGATTAAACAAGTCAAGTTTGATCCGATTAAACTTGAACTTGAAAACTGGGAATTGGGTTTTGACGCTGACTTCACATCGCAGTTGCATTACGTTTAGGGTTATTTCGGAGGGGGGGGGGGGGGGCTCGGATTAAAAAAGTAAAAAAGACAGATCAGAGGTTAACGGTTATAAAAACGATTATTTTGGCATGTTTTTTTTTTTTGGGGGGGGGGGGGCTTGGGTCGCTTGAGACGCTAAGTCTTTCCAAATGCCAAGCTTCATTAAGAATCGATCATCCGTTCAGTAGCTATAAATGCCCCAAGATCCGGATTTCCCCTCCCTCCACCCCCCCCCCCCACGATGCTTGGATCGGGAGCCTAATCATTTGGATGCTACTGATATGCCTGCTAAGCTTATGTAGCTTATGGAAGTGCACAGAGTAGCAAAACCCGAACCGACAGACCGACGGACGGACAGACATTGTGATCGCCGACTTTGCCGAAGGGCAAGTGCCATAAAATGGTCCGTTGTTCTGAAAATTCTTCTGAAAAACATTAATTAAGAGCCAGTCGATAAATACCTCCCCTCCCCTAAAATTTTTGGCTAGTAACGCCTCCGGTGGTTACATTGTCAATTCAAAAATACAAGCTACGTTAGAACTCGAATACTTAATTTTATGTATTTATCATCGGTCATTTCAAAAAGAAAAAGAATTTCAAAATGAAAATGACGGAGTACAAAAGTTGCATTTTTCATATTTATCAAGTCTAACGTGAACTTGCGAATGTTTAATCGGATTAAACAAGTCAAGTTTGATCCGATTAAACTTGAACTTGAAAAATATTACAAATCCTGTTTATTAACTGAATATTTCAAAGTGATTTATTAGACATTACACAGCTTGACGAGGACCCTTGCCAAGAAGGGCCGCAATATTGCTGTCAGAAGCACCGTAGCTGACCTATCCATTTTTAGCCATTGTCTGAATGTAATTACAACAGTATACACCAACAACCTCCCCCCACAGAGGTCGTACCTGGTCCAGATCTCACATCTTACAATTCGGGCCGATGGCGATTGTATTTGCCAGTTTTCACCCCATTATCTCTATCGGTTTGATTTATACATATCTTAATACATTTCTCGGACCCCCCCCCCCCCATCCAACTACCATCTAAAACCATCGCTCTAAAAGAAGGTACATAAATCTGTTTTCGCAACTATTCTCCTGAGTATCCCCATCTGAGTTTTTAATTATTCAAACCCATCTTGACTGTTAATTATTCAAAAGAGCCGGACGAAGATAAGGGGTGTCGGAGCAAAGCAAGCAACGGAGTCGGCCGGTCTGCAAGTTTCGTAGCCTCAAGCTGGAGGGTATTACCGCAAAGTTGGCAAAGGCTATTGAATTGTATTTTTCAGATTTGGGCAAGGGACGAGGGTAGATGAGGAAAAACAGGCAGGCAACATAAATACTAGAGAAAAAGAGAAATCTGATTCTACAAAATATTTGGGATTTCGTAAAAAAAAAAGAAGGAAACTCTAATTTCCAGGGATCGGTGTTACACGAGTTCGCTCTAAAAGAACACGGAAATTTAGATCAGCATACAATTAGTTGAATCTCTGTTCTTGCTCAAACTTGGTTGCTTTGCTAGGAGAAAAAGGCATTAAGATAAACTTATTACATATTGGCCAAAGAAAACTCGCGCTGAAGGAAATCGAAAATCTCGGCGCGGCAGAACCAGGTCCAAGCGGTGATAAAGGGGGTTTACCATATTGGATTATAACAATCTTACTTATGCTAAAAAATCATGCAAATGATTTCGTAAGAGTCAGTGCAGTGCCGTTATGCTTCCGTCATTTTAGTTTAACTTAGCTTGCACTCGAGGTTGCACTTTCTCGTGGTTAAACATAACCAAATTTAATTGTACAGAATCTTTGTCATTTTGTAGAGATTAGCGTAGTGCCAGGTCAGGAAGATGCGAATTACGTGCGTAGAGTAATGCAAATTATTTTAAAAATACTCGATTTAAGGGGCGAACAGAGTAAGCGAACTAGACGTATGGAAAAACACAGATTAACCACTACATATCACACAAAACTACAAGTGTAAATAAATTTCGCAAAATGGGGAGGGTTTGCTCACTCCTAGAACGATATTCCGTAATCCGTACACAACGTGTCACGCCTGCAGGTGTTAGTGAGCTAATACGTCGACGGACTGAACCAATATTTGAATTTGGTTTGCTCAGATCAAGGAGTCTGGCGAAGGCTGGATCTGGCAAAGACAAAACACAATTTCCTGTATCGAATATTAAATTTTTGGAATCCCATCGAAACCTTAGGTCTTGTTTTTAAGGTCGAGTTCGAATCCTCAGCATGAAATGGTGTACTCTGATGCGTACCTAGCCCTTGATTTGGAATCGAATCCTTGCATGGCCCCGCGTATGCCGTACTATCATAATTAATAACCCACGGATGGAATCCTTAGTAGCCAATTATTCCGATCTTCTGTTTTCCAACGAACAACCAAATTGAACAATTTATCGGCCTTGGTAGCGCTACATAGTAGGCTACTCATTCACCTTGCTTGACCGAAGCCGGTGGGAGAAAGGGGGTGACGTGGGAGTCAAATTCGCAGCGCTGGGAGGCCTTTCATGCATGATGACGAATCTTGCCCACTGCTCACTGCTAGAGACTAATTTTTTGAGTAATTATTTTGTGCTGAAAATGTCATACGTCCATTTTACAAGTAGAGAAAAGGTGACGGTTGATAAAGAAACTATGGGAGGAAGGGGGTGGGAGGAGGTAAATGTATTCGTGCATAGGATACGTCAGCTACGATGTCTTAGCAGCGATGTGTGGAGAGGCAAACAAAACTACCGCGGAAACAGTGTAAAGAGCTCAGCTACAAAGGGGTTGCCCATCCTCGATTTAACTGTACACCAATTTCCAGGGTGCAAATGCCGGCACCTGACTTTCCTTTTTTATAATATATATAATACTTTTCACCAGATCATTCTCTTGATTTCCAAGGTCCCATGATCATTCTTATTTCAAGGGTATCGTTTATAATTAAATACAAGAAACCCAAGAATTTACACATTCGTAAATTTCATCCTGTGACCCAGCCTTGCAAGTAATTCAACCCAAGCTCGTGAACATTGTAGACTTGCTTCATTCTTGGCCAATATCTGATGAAATTTGTTTACATGTACATCAGAAATCATGGTTTATCACAATACTTAATTTGAAAAAATAACGCGGCTTGGCACCGGCACGCGCCACTTGGTGTGCGTCGTTTTTGGGAGTGAGCAACCCCTCGACATCTACTAGACCCGCTTGTCTATAGGTTGTTAAATAAATCAACAAATATTCCACATTGGGATCCCATCGAAACATTCGGTCTTGTTCTTTCGGAAAGTACATTTTACAGTGGGGAATTAGAGCCCGCCAATCTAATTTAAAGTTTTAATCGAGGTTCCAGTTCCGTGGTGTAGTCTACACTATCCCCCTGCTTCTCTCCGTATCATTTCCTTTCCCGTGGCCAAAATATTAGCTCACCAAAGTATTATAACAACAGATGATAGGATCTGAGATAACGAAAGTCTTCTTTCGAGTCTTCTATTTCCATTAAACAGCTCTGTTATCTTCCCCTTCAAACGTTGCCTTCCCTGCTGTCCAATTGCAATAATCACTATTTACTTCCCACGGCCCACCTGTTAAATGGATACGTCAATTTCCGACGTGTATTCACTGTTGTATCAGCGTAACCCACCCACTTTGCGCATTGCCACCCTATTCCCTCCCACATTGCGGGTTTGACTGGCATCGAATGACAACAAGGGGTGAGTTGATACCGAATATCCTAGCTCAGGCTGGCGCCAGCCAGATTCTATATTTTGACGACTCGCGTATTTCTGTTAATCAAAGCTTAGGTGGAACACAAATGCTGAGAAGTTTTGGAACACAAACATTGAGAAGTAGTTTATAGGGTAGTCGATGTCGCTGAAAACGAATATCGTAGTGCGCGTTGCCGCAGCTGTTGCATTTCCGAGATGTAGGCTAAAACTCGTGTTGACTTGTCATCATTGTACATTTTTTCAAAGATACATAGTTGTCGAAATCCAATGTTATCTTATATCATTCGAAAGGCCAAAGCGAGCTCTACAAGAATACGATTCATTCTCTATTATCTGATTAACTGTTCATTCTCTATTCACCATATTTTACAAATAATGGTTACAAATTATCGCAAAAATTGCAAAGAAAGGCTCAGAACGCGGAATTTTTTTCAAGGTAATGAACTTTTGTATTCTCTAAGAAAATGAGTCCCATTTGTTTCTTAACAATTTAAGCTGAAATTCAGTTTTTTATTTTTATTTACGAGGGTCTGCGACTTTTATGTGTGGTAGCCTACACCACTGAAATGAGCTTCATTACCAAGAAGTGGTATCTATATTATTGTGTTTACTCAAACAAAGGGTCAAATAAGACTTCCTAAATGTCGATCATTGATTCACAAAAATGAAATAATGAAATTATGAAACTTAAACCTCTCAGAGCAACCCAAAGTGCCATTATAAAAATACGAAGTTTTCACAATTTTTGGTATCTGGTCTCCTCGTGGCTTTCTTCTAAGGTCAGCTAAAACATGAAATTTCTATCTGGGGATTTCGACCCTTCTTCACAAAGCTACTCCTCAGTCTGCAGCTAAAATTATGAAATACCGATTTTTTTTTAAATTTCAATGCCAATATCGTAAGGGTTTAAACTCGAAACCCATTGAGAAACTCGAGAGACGAGAAAATACGAAATTTGCAATTTTTGGTATGTCAGCCCTTCGCGGCAATGGTCCTCCTCGGATTTTTTGTCGGTCCTTTTTGGCAAGGGATCTTTTCAGGTCACTGGCAAAAATATGAAACTATGGAATTTAACCCCCTCTAAATGTGACTTGAGCAACCCGAGGTCCAACTCCTCAAGCCGCAGCTAAAATAATGAAATGCCGATTTTTTTGTCGGCTCTTCTTGGCAGTGGTGCTCTTCAGGACATAGACAAAACACTCGAGAGCCGATGAGAAACTCACGAATCAGGGATTCGTGGTAACTATCGAGTCCCAAAAATTATGCCGAATAATTTACCGAATCTCAATCCTGATACCGAATAATTTTGGACCGATAGCCCATTTGGTACTCTGTGTAGCTACCGAATCTCCATGAGTTGATGTTCGTATGGAAAAGTTGAGATACGGTTGATAGTGGCAAAAATACTGCCAGGAATTCCAGTCCACAAGGACATGACTCTGATCGAACCATAAGATTCACTCGTCCAAGAGGGTAGGGACAAAAGTTATGGCAGACCGAGACAGACTGATGAACATGATGTGGCAACATTACTAAGGGATCTTCAAGTCTACTTCTGTTAATTCGGCGTGCTTCACTGTCATAGTGATTGTGCAAAATACAATTGAAATTGTTGATTGTTTATGATTGTTTATTATTTGATTCCAAGGAATTACACTGGAGAAGTTTTTTTGGAGATCAAATTATTCAGCCACAGTGGGGGGAGTTGGAGGGGGAGTCCCGGAAATTTTGTGGCTCGACGATACATTAATTAGGAAGCTTGCTGCTTCAGGCACTTAAAGGATGCAAAAAAAGAACCCTAAACGTAATGCAAATGCGATTTGAAGTCAGGGTCAAAACCCAATTCCCTCTAATGACCTGTGAGACTCAGATAAACACTGCACAGTAGGAGTCCTTTCCTTTGACCTGTTTACCGACATTCGCAAGTTTTCGACATTCGTAAGTTGACGTTAGATTTGATAAATATGAAAAATGCAACCTTTATACTCCGTCATTTTCTTTTTGAAATGACGGATGATAAATACATAAAATTATGTATTTGAGTTCTAACGTAGCTTGTATTTTTGAAGGGACTATGTAACCACCAGAGGCGTTACTAGCCAAAAATGTTAGGGGAGGGGAGGTATTTACTGACTGGCTATTAATTTTTTACGGACTGTTTTTCAAGAAAAAATCGACTGTTCTGACGAAAAATCGACTGATTTTCAGAAGAACGGACCATTTTATGGCACTTGCCCTTCAGCAAAGTCAAGCAAAGTCGGCGATCACAATGTCTGTCCGTCCGTCGGTCCGGGTTTTGCTACCTAGTGCAGTTCCAAATAAGCTAGGACAACGAAACGAAACAGCAGGCCCCAAATGATTAAGCTGGAAGTAGTCAATTCCCCGATCCAAGCATCGCGGGGGGGGGGGAGTGGAGGGAGGGGGAACCTGGATCTTGGGGCATTTATAGCTACTGAACAGATGATCGAATCGTAATGAAACTTGGCATTTGGAAAGACTTCATGTCTCAGGCGACCCAAAGCCCCCCCCCGCAAATAAAAAAAAACATGCAAAAATAACCATTTTTATAAGTGTTCACCTCTGATCTGTCTTTTTACTTTGTTAATCCCTCCGAAATAAATGCTAAAAAGAAGCACCCTAAAAGTAATGCAATGCGATTCGAAGTCAGCGTCAAAACCCAATTCCCTCTAATGACCTGTGAGACTCAAATAAACATCGTACAGTAGAATCATTTGCTTTGACCTGTTTACCGACCGAAACCCGTTCTGAATCTGACTGCCATAATCGGTTTAGACTAGCGTCCCCTTAACTAATTCTCACGAGCGCGAAATTTTTCACACGGTTGGGAACGGATAGAATCAAACGGATACTTGATTACGGTTGTCCAAGGACCTGCCTCGGGAATTGCGTAATCTTTAATTTGTTAAAGGGTTGTGGGTTAATTACAGCGGAGAAGTTTGTTTAAGTGGAAGAACAAGCCCGAGTAGGCTATTGTATAATAGTTGCGAAAACAGATTTATGTACCTTCTTTTAGAGCGATGGTTTTAGATGGTAGTTGGATGGGGGGGGGGGCCGAGAAATGTATTAACGTATGTATAAATCAAACTGATAATGGGGTGAAAACTGGAAAATACAATGGTCATCGGCCCGAATTGTAAGATGTGAGATCTGGACCAGGTACGACCTCTGTGGGGGGAGGTTTTTGGTGTATAATGTTGTAATTACATTCAGACAATGGCTAAAAATAGATAGGTCAGCTACGGTGCTTCTGACAGCAATATTGCGGCCCTTCTTGGCAAGGGTCCTCGTCAAGCTGTGTAATGTCTAATAAATCACTTTGAAATATTCAGTTAATAAACAGGATTTGTAATAGTTTTCAAGTTCAAGTTTAATCGGATCAGACTTGACTTGTTTAATCCGATTAAACATTCGCAAGTTCACGTTAGTTTGATAAATCCGAAAAATTTTCTTTTTGAAATGACAAATACATAAAATTAAGTATTCGAGTTCTAACGTAGCTTGTATTTTTAAGTTGACAATGTAACCACCGGAGGCGTTACTAGCCACAAATTTTAGGGGAGGGGAGGTATTTACTGACTGGCTCTTAATTTTTTACGGACTGTTTTTAGAATAATTTTCAGAACAACGGACCATTTTATGGCACTTGCCCTTCTGCAAAGTCGGCGATCACAATGTCTGTCGGTCTGTCGGTTCGGGTTTTACTGCTCCGTGCACTTCCATAAGCTACATAAGCTTGGCAGGCATATCAGTAGCACCCAAATGATTAGGCTGGAAATAGTCGATTTCCCGATCCAAGCATCGTGGGGGGGGGTGGAGGGAGGGGGAATCCGGATCTTGGGGCATTTATAGCTACTGAACGGATGATCGATTCTTAATGAAACTTGGCATTTGGAAAGACTTAACGTCTCAAGCGACCCAAGCACCCCCCCCCCCCAAAAAAAAAAAACATGCCAAAATAATCGTTTTTATAACCGTTAACCTCTGATCTGTCTTTTTTACTTTTTTAATCCGACCCGAGCCCCCCCCCCCCCTCCGAAATAACCCTAAACGTTATGCAACTGCGATGTGAAGTCAGCGTCAAGACCTAATTCCCTCTAATGACCTGTGAAAATCAGATAAACATCGCACAGTAGTCCTTTGCTTTGACCTGTTTACCGACTGAAACCCTTTCTGAATCTGCCTGTCATAATGGGTTTGGACTAGCGTCCCCTTAACTAATTCTCACGAGCGCGAAATTTTTCACACGGGTTGGGAACTGATAAAAATCGAACCGATACTTGATTACGGTTGTCCAAGGACCTGAGTCGGGAGTTGCGTAATCTTTAATTTGTTAAAGGGTTATGGGTTAATTATAGCGGAAAAGTTTGTTGAACAGGAAGAACAATTCCAAGTAGGCTATTGTTTGCGGTCAAACAGGTGGGACAGCAGTTGCGATAAGAGCGCCGACTTATTTTGGTTCGTCGAGTGTTTTGCGTACTAAAGTAGGCAAGAACGAAACCATATCCTGATAGTCAATTCGAGAAGGAGTATTGTATTGCTAGAAATATTTTAAAGCTCAAATACGCTCGGAATTTACGCAGTGTGGAAACCCACCATTACGGAGGAGACGTACCGCATCAAGTTCCGGAAAGGGAGAAGAGAAGATAGTAAAGCGAATTTCAAACTAATTAAACAGGTGTCCTGTTCCGAACGCCAATAATTCGCCAAACTCTGTTAAAATTTTACTTAAATACATCCATAATAAAAAAGTGCGTGATGACTGCGATCATACAGACGTACACCTAGAACAAAAAGAAGTCGTTACCCCCTTGCTAGATCTATTGCGCCGACACCTGACGCCAAATAGTACAGCAGCCTCGACAGAATAAAACGACCCATAGATGACACAGCCCCATGCCATCATCAGAGCCGAACCGCGCTCTGAGGAGTTTTAGCATCTGTAGGAGGACACACTGACCGCCAGGACAGGCGGAACCGCAACCTCAGGCGGCTACTGGGTAGACGTATTGGTGGAAAAGGCGGAGATACGAGGTTTGGCTGTAACGAGCGAAACCGCAAGTTCAGGAGACTACCAGACGGCCAGATCGGAGGAAACCGCACGAGCGGGTGATTACAAGAGTGTTCTAGACTGTTAACTGTTTAGGGTTGACAGAAGAGTTACAGGTTTTGACTAAATTGTGACGGAATTCCATACAGCCAATGACGACTGTGATGTCAAGAGATTTTAGGAGAGCATACAAGCAACTGGCAAAACTAACAATTTACGACTTTGGCAGAAAATAAATGTGGAAGAAGGCTATAGGTGTTAAAACCGATTTAGAGGTTTAGAGGCTCGCATGGGGGATAAGGAAAATATGTTGAATCCACTTATTTATGAACTACATTTTCTTGTCAGACAAGCGATTTCGTTGAAACTTGCCTGTTGCCCAAACTGCAATTTAAGTCAACTATACTGACATCGTTTACTGCAAAGTCTGTAAGCTGCAAATTATTATTAATACAGAGAATGTTAGCTCAACCCTTTCCCTATGGGTGTCACCAGCAGAGGCATCACTAGCTAAAATGTTTGGGGGGAGGGGGTACGAGGCATTTACCAACTGACTGGTAATTTTTACCTACTGTTTCTGCAGAAAAAACAACAGTTTAGAAAAAAATCTACTTATTTCGAAAAAATCCACTGATTTTCAGAAAAAACAACTATTTTGACGAAAAATCGCGACGCTTCGCGCCAAATCGGTTATTTTTTACAGACTGGCCAACAGCATTGGAGGGTGCCTCCCCCCCAGTTGTGACGTCTCTGGTCACCAGTTATTTGTGTATGCAAACATTGTGCGCAGTTTTAGAGTTGCTAGACTTCAATTAGAGAGTCGATATAAAATACAAACTGAACTTGGTTTTCTCAGAATATCAGCGATTTGGCCGTAATTTGTCAATAAAACACCACTACTGTATCTTTTATGTTTATTTTCAAGTGGATGATTATTGATAAATAGTAAAATATTTCACAGGTCTGTCGAAGGTCAGAGCTCTACAGGATCTGGATCACAAAGACCAGTAAACATTAAATTTTTGAGGATCCCATCAACCCTTTGGTCTCATTTTGTATGTGTTCTTTTTGTATCCTTTTTTTTATTTTTTTTCAAATTATTGGCACTTGGCCATTGGGTTCCACTCTGGATTCCTTTCAGCCTTGGTTGCTTTGCTTCTACTTCTTCGTTGCTGCAGTTAGTTATGAAGAGTTGTTTTCTTGGATAATAGTGATGGCAGGTCCAGGGGCAGGTCTCTTGCCTGAGAGGAATTTCACAAGAAAAATGTATGGCTATTGAGTTCGGCTTTCGTCGATCCCTTTCAACCGACACGACCGCATCGACCCTTCGTAAATTTGGTTAAAAAAAAAATTACCGCACTTTCCTTAAGTCCGTATTTATTCTATCGCATTCAGCTAGTCCATTTCATAATTCGGTCAGTAACCAGATTCATTTGGTTCTGATTTGTGACCCAATTGGATAACTCATCTAACCACATTGATTTCACCGCATTCGGTCCGTCCCTTCGTAAATTCGGTGATTTGACCTGTTTATTTGGTCTCATTCGTTAGCGAATTCTGTAATTTACAGGACTTTCCTTCTATCGCATTCGGTCAGTCCATTTCATAATCTGGTCAGTAATCAGATTCATTTGGTTCTGATTTGTGACCGAATTGGATAACTCATCTAACCGCAATTTCACCGCATTCTGTCCGTCCCTTCGTAAATTCGGTGATTTGACCTGTTTATTTGGTCTCATTCGTTAGCGAATTCGGTAATTTACGGGACTTTCCTTAAGTCCGTATCTGTTCTATCGCATTCGGTCAGTCCATTTCATAATCTGGTCAGTAATCAGATTCATTTGGTTCTGATTCGTGACCTAATTCGATAATTCATCTAACTTTTGTTCAGTCCGCATCGATTTCGCCGCATTCGGTCCGTCACTGCGTAAATTCGTTGATTTAACCTATTTATCTGGTATCATTCTTTACCGAATTCGGTAATTCGGTCACATTCGCTCAGTATGTTTCATAATTAAATTCGGTGAGATTCATTTGGTTCTGATTCGTTACCGAACACGGTTTCTAGTACTACGCTTGCCGAATTCGTTTGATTTAGGCGGTTCTAACAAGAGTTTTATTCCATTACGAAATTCGGTTGTTATACTGCTCTCGATCTGTTCCTTGTTTTTTTAGTTAGTTTTTTGGTTAATATGAATTCATTATTTGCTTCAACCCAGTTACCGAGTTCGGTAGTTTAAGTGGCATTTATTTAGCTCTGGTTCTTTACCATTTAAGGTAGCTTCAGCTGGTTGCTGTTCACTTTTTTACTTGTTAGGATTGCAGTACTTCAGGAAGAAGTACATCTCTTGGCGTGATAACTAGCCTGCTTTTGTTTGCTGTAAATTCCGAACAGTTGTACTTTGTATCTACTTTAGCCTACCCTGGATCGCCCCTTTCGTTTGGTCTGACAGCTTTGGGTTTAATAGGTGATCTTGGGATCGCAAAAAGGCACTTTTTATCATCAGTGTTTCCACAAAATTTCGCCTGCGACGCATTTCACAGTCTTCACTAGTTAGACAAAGGGTGTGTCATACAATTGTCGTTTGAAGCTTGGAATTTTTGGGGGCCTGAACCATATTAAAAGCTAGAACTTGCACAGGAAGTAGTTAAATGTTGCCAGAAAAAAAGGCGAATAAAAAAATCTCAGCCTTAATTAATCCTTGGTACAGCCGTTAGCGACATAATCGCTATGCAGCAACGCCGTTTTTTGCGATTATTTCAAGTCCTGATGGCAAAAGCGAAAAAGTCTTCTGAAGGTAAAAGGCTAGTGACAGCATATCCATGAAAAAAAAAAATAGAAGCTGAAAAGCGTGAAAAAGCGCCGATTTTTCTCTTTAGACTTGTTTGTATATACTCTACAACTTTTTACGTTATAGCTTTATGAAGACAACTCGCTCTGTTTTTTTTTGAATAGTTCAGTGAAAATTTGGTATCGATTCGGTCAATATTTACCATATTCGCCCCCCCCCCCCCAATGAAGAAATGCTCGGGACGCCCCTGTCCCCTAGGACAGGCCAGTGCTTTCTGGGGTGACCCTTATGTAGTATGTAGTATTATCAAGAACAAATAACGAGTAAGAACAATGGTCACTCGTCCATCCACCGACTAAAAATGTTCCGACAACAATGAGCGGAGGTGGACCCATTTCTTGGTCGCCCGTGTATACTCGTTGGTCTCCGACTCTCCGCCGCTACACACTTGAAGTCATTTACGAAGAAAACAACGTAGCCACTAGCGAGGCGGATGTTCTGGCCTGTTCACACGGGAAGGAAACAGCGTTGATTTTGTTTGAGTAGACGCTGGCGTCGGATTAGTGAATATTAGTGATGCGAAAAACAAAAAGCGAACTTGACGATGGTCATTCATAATCGCTTTTGTTACACCATGACCCAGCCATGACCATACATATGAAGATTGAAATCCCCCTTGTGACATTCCTTTTTATGTCTCTCGGGAGAACCATACAATGCAAACCGGGATTTGAAGCACACTCACTGAAGTCATGACCCATTGAGTTTCAACATCTGTAGTATTAACTTTGTCAGACGAGTGTAAAGTAAGAGTAACGTAATTAAGGCTTTCGAGGATTACTGAAATTACCGAAATGGTAGAATAGCATGGAATAGTCAAAATAATACCGGTAGGTGAGTGTATTTTTGTGTTTTTTCTTCTTTTTTTTCCGAAATGTATAATTGTATACATTTCGATTTATTGAGTTAGATTTCGATTCAGTAGTTAATTGAAAGACGAAAGTTCACCTCAACTTGGTCTATCTCGTTTGTCTTTTAGTTCACTACTTACAAATAAATCGATGTCAACGGTGTATTTTCCCATTAAAGAAAGTCTTTGGTTTTCGTACTGAGGCCTTGCCACATGGGTTCTAGTTTGTCTAGGACCCACATAGAAGTCCTAGTTTTTATGGCACTTGCCCTTCGGCCAAGTGCCATATAGCGATCGCAATTTCTGTCCGTCCGTCGGTCTGTCGGTCTGTCCAGGTTTTGCTAGTTCGGGCACTTCCACATAAGCTAGGATGATAAAACTTGGCAGGCATATCAGGGACCCCAAATGATTAAGTTGGAAATAGTCACTTCCCCGATCCGAGCACCGTGGGGGGAGTGGAGGGAGGGGGAATCCGGAATCTTGAGGTATTTTTAACTTTTGAACGGGTGATCGGATCTCGATGAAACTTGATATTTGGAACGACCTCATGCCTCAGACGACCCACTTAAAATCCGGACCGGATCCGGTGACTTTTGGGGGGAGCTGGAGGGGGCAACCGGAAATCTTGGGAAACGCTATGAGTGGAGGGATCGGGATGAAACTTGGTGGGAAGACACCTAGCAAACACTAGATACATCGTTGACATAACCGAGCCGATTCGGGCACTGTGGGGGGAGTGGAGGGAGGGGGAATCCGGAATCTTGAGGTATTTATAACTTTTGAACGGGTGATCGGATCTCGATGGAACTTGATATTTGGAAAGACCTCATGCCTCAGACGACCTACTTAAAATCCGGACCGGATCCGGTGACTTTTGGGGGGAGCTGGAGGGGGCAACCGGAAATCTTGGGAAACGCTATGAGTGGAGGGATCGAGATGAAACTTGGTGGGAAGACACCTAGCAAACACTAGATACATCATTGACATAACCGAGCCGATTCGGGTACTGTGGGGGGAGTAGAGGGAGGGGGAATCCGGAATCTTGAGGTATTTATAACTTTTGAACGGGTGATCGGATCTCGATGGAACTTGATATTTGGAAAGACCTCATGCCTCAGACGACCTACTTAAAATCCGGACCGGATCCGGTGACTTTTGGGGGGAGCTGGAGGGGGCAACCGGAAATCTTGGGAAACGCTATGAGTGGAGGGATCGAGATGAAACTTGGTGGGAAGACACCTAGCAAACACTAGATACATCATTGACATAACCGAGCCGATTCGGGTACTGTGGGGGGAGTAGAGGGAGGGGGAATCCGGAATCTTGAGGTATTTATAACTTTTGAACGGGTGATCGGATCTCGATGGAACTTGATATTTGGAAGGACCTCATGCCTCAGACGACCTACTTAAAATCCGGACCGGATCCGGTGACTTTTGGGGGGAGCTGGAGGGGGCAACCGGAAATCTTGGGAAACGCTATGAGTGGAGGGATCGAGATGAAACTTGGTGGGAAGACACCTAGCAAACACTAGATACATCATTGACATGACCGAGCCGATTCGGGTACTGTGGGGGGAGTAGAGGGAGGGGGAATCCGGAATCTTGAGGTATTTATAACTTTTGAACGGGTGATCGGATCTCGATGGAACTTGATATTTGGAAAGACCTCATCCCTCAGACGACCCACTTAAAATCTGGACCGGATCCGGTGACTTTTGGGGGGAGCTGGAGGGGGCAACCGGAAATCTTTGGAAACGCTATGAGTGGTGGGATCGAGATGAAACTTGGTGGGAAGACACCTAGCAAACACTAGATACATCATTGACATAACCGAGCCGATTCGGGCACTGTCGGGGGAGTGGAGGGAGGGGGAATCCGGAATCTTGAGGTATTTATAACTTTTGAACGGGGGACCGGATCTCGATGAAACTTGATATTTGGAAAGACCTGATGCCTCAGACGACCCATTTAAAATCCGGACCGGATCCGGTGACTTTTGGGGGGAGCTGGAGGGGAGAACCGGAAATATTGGAAAACGCTATGAGTGGAGGGATCGAGATGAAACTTGGTGGGAAGACACCTAGCAAACACTAGATATATCATTGACATAACCGAGCCGTGCCTACTCGTAACAAGTGCCATATGAGCTCGTAGCTCTTGTTTTAAAAATTCAATTCAAAATTGTTTCTGGTTAGTTTGTCAGAGTAGAAGCCTATTCCATCTGCGTAATATTTGTTCATTCCCACTTAGCCTATAAAACCTGAAACACAGCCTTTTTTTTAAAGAATCTGCCTGTTTTCATCTGATATTCTCATATGAGAGCAAATACCTGGAATGACATTTATCTCTTCTTGTTCTGGATATTGACACCACTTAATTGAATTGACCCCGAAAAGATACAATTTACGTTACCATATATCTTACGTTACCTGTATACGGCCTTTGGGTTTTTCAATAAGATATATATACAGTCTGTCGTACTTTTAACTAAATTTGACGCATTTGTAAAATCTGCTTTGCATCAGATGGCAGTTTCTGTATATTTCGATATTCTTAGGAATTTTCTTGTCAACCCCCGAAAGCTTGTCTGAATCAATGAGCCGGCAACCGCTGTTTCAGCGCCCGCCCAGCCCAGTGTGAACAGGCTTATCATTGCTGCCTCCATTCGATTTTTCTTCCTCAGTGGTTTACTGCGTTACACCTTCTCTGTAGAGGTAACGACTTTTGATGTCCTGGGTAAGATCCACCTCCGCTCGTTTGCGTCGGAAGTCGACTCGTCTCAGCTTGGTTGTGTGACAGATATAGGGAGACAGCAGTTCTTGCTCTTATTTGTTCTTGGTATTATTACAGCAGGAACAGACTGCATGATTTTGTGTTTCTTGTTGTTTTCTTTTCTGTGTGTTTTCTTTTTCGTCTATGGCTATTTGCTGAATTAAAAGTATTCATTCATTCATTCATTCATATCCATTTAATAAACTATGTCTCCCTCTCTCTCAACCATTCAAAGTTCCGTTATTGAGGTCAGGGTTAAGGTAACTACAGGTATACGGCATTTGGCTCATGGTGTCTAGCATTAGCCATAGGGCATACCAAATAGTGGATTTGTATATGCTGGATAAAATCAGTGATTGACAGTGATCTAGTTTTTGTGGTTCAAACCCAAAAAAAACTTTGCACCTTTAATGTTGTATAATTTATGTTATAAGTTTTGTGGATTATAACCTTGACCCCCCCCCCCCCAAAAAAAAAATAATGTTTCCTGCATCAATAAAGCCACTCTTCTAGGTAAATATTATATGTTAGACTAAAGTGGAAAGACTGAAGTGGATAGACTAAAGTGGAAAGACTAAAGTGGAAAGACTAAAGTTGACAGACTAAAGTGTACAAAATCCCAGAAGATCGGCAGAAATAATTAAGCCTGTAGTTCTGCACTTGCTGAACTTGCGCTTGCTGAGCATTCTTCATCCACGTATGGTTGTACGTCTTCTTCATTCTTCATAAAAGTAATGGTTGATTTTGATGAAAATGCAGATCTCCTGCTTACAATGAAATTTAATGGTGTTCTGCTAAGTTAGCTGAATTAAAACTCCATTGCTCTTGTTTCATTTTTTTTTTTCTGTTTGTTGTGTTTAATAGGTTGCTGAATGCAGATTAGGGACCAAGACATAGCCCAGACCACTATTCTAGGCCTAGTGTATTCCCAGCTATTCTATAGATTAGGTTAGAAGATGCACTCTGTATGCTATTTAAAGTTTGATAAGTCTGTCTGACACATTATCATAAACTCTTTCAAAATTTGTAGGTCTTGGCAAGGAATATGCCCTTCTTTTTGCCTCACGTGGCGCGTCAATTATTGTGAATGACCTCGGAGGCAGCTTCAAAGGCGAAGGATCTGACCGAAGAGCAGCAGATATTGTTGTGGATGAGATAAGAAAAGCAGGTATGTCAGAAGTTTAGATGTTACATGGGCCGTACAACTTAGAATGGTCCGAAGTTGTATGCAGTATTTCTTCATACTTTTCGAGCTAAAATTATGGTGCTTTTTAAATCAAAGTTTACTGTGCAAAACCGATACGTCGGCTGAATTTGTTTGATCGATACTTCGGCCCTTCTTGGCAAGTGTCCCCTTCAGGCTCAAACCCTGGTCACAGGTTCACTTTCGTAGCTTTCAGCCTACACCAACGGGTACTGACTTCTAGCTTGCCTGGGGAGAGGGCACATGTTTTCTCTTCCTCAAATTTGGAAATTTTTTACCTGTGACAAACTGCCGACAAGCACTGAAAGCTCACACTGACAAGGAGAAACAATTGTAACCGCTTGTCACAAATAAAATGTTATTACGAGACAAGGCCTTGACAAGACTCAAATTCTCTCTCAGAAAACGAGACAGTAGTCGGTTTTCTTCGGAAATTAAACAATATAACTAGCCAAAACTAGGTACTGCTTATTGTAAAGAATAAAACCAAAAAGAGGTCCAACGCAATTTTGAACTTTGTCAAATCTGCAGTTGTATCTTTGTACTGTTTTGTTAATTTGCTATTTAGAAAGTGCAAACAGTTCTGTATGCATCACCCTATTTCAAATTACTTTATGTAACACTTTACACCTACAAGGCAGTATTGCTTGTTGACGTTGTCTGGTGAAAGTTTAGCCACTTAATCAAGGAACTTGTACAGCAACATGGACTAGCCTAAGTTCTTCTGTAGATCCTGACTTAAGCTGCCAAGTACTTTATAAAATACCAGTGTTGGTTTTTAATTCACTCTCATCATTCCTGTGCTGCTTTTGGTGGTTTTAATGCTTAGTAGATCAATTCAGATCAGAGGCGTTCTAGCCAAAATGTTTGGGGGATATATTCAAATAATGCATATAACGGTTACGTCAGCTACGATGATTTAGCGATATTTCGGCCCTTCTTAGCAAGGGTCCTCGTCCTCGTCGTCCTCAATCTTCCCGACGTTGACCCTGAAGATTGACAGCTTGGGCTGAAGAAAGTCAGCTTGGGCTCAAGGAATATTTACGTTTGGGGGGTAAATACCAAGGGATATTTACCGCCTGGCTGGTCATTTTACCGACTGTTTTGCAGAGAAATCTACTATTTTGCAGAAAAACCGACTGTTTTGAAAAAAAAATCAACTTTCCAAGAAAGAAACTGACTGTTTTTACGAAAAATCGTGGCGCTTCCCGCCGACTCGGTTATTTTCTACTGACTGGCCGACGACATTGGAGGGGGGGGGGGGGGCGTCCCTCGTTCAGATTGTTGGTGTTCAGGCGATTAATTGCTGTCCGAAAACAGAAGCAGTAGATTGGTTTCTTGTTTGCTAGTTACAAAAGAACTATCATAATTCTTAGTTTCAGTTGACACAATAGGAGCATCCTTCTATATCCTTTCGATCCTAGATAGCATATGGGGAATAACTTGAGACAAACACTTTTCAATAAAGGAATAAAAAAGGAAAAAGAAATCGAGGATGCAATCCAGAAGAGAAGAATAACTGCGAAAAAGTTATGTACCTTAATTATGATTATTTGTATCTTGGTGCAGATTCCCTGTACGCTAGGGCTACAGGTAGCAGTGTCCCACAGCCACCGTGGTCGACTGCTACCAAGACCCGCCTACCAGACCCGATCCTGTTAGTGCAGGTAGCGCAGGTAACTGGAGCAGGTAGTTTCAGATCTGAGTCTTTAAATGTGAAAAGGGTGTTGACCGCCACCCAGGAAATCTTATGTCACCAAGAGGATGTTGTTTCAGGGGGTAGGGTAAAATCTGTCAGACCCAGTATTTGGATGGGGTGTTCAGCGCCAAATGACTTAAGTATCAGGGTGATTAAATAACATGTGAAGATTGAAACGGAGGTACTAACTTGATTGCATAGATCTCAGCAAAGTCGGACTGCAAGACAGTGTCAGCCCCTCATAGAGTTTCTTTGACTTTCCTGAGCTCATAGTGCTGTCGATGCGCTTTATAGATATAAATGGAGATTGTTTTGAGATGCTCTTAGAGGCAAATAAGAACTTCTTTAGCATAGCCAGTCCTTGTGCCTTTGTGCATCTCGCGCTTTCATGTCTTCATGTTGACTTTATTCTTCCGCTGTGCATAGCTCACCTCAACTTCTTCGTCATGTTCTGGACCCAAATGCCAATCGACAATGTTCGAAAAGCTGCGTGACCTCTGCTCTCCATATACATAGAAGACTCGTTTTGCGCATTCCACTTTCTGCAAAGTGTTGTCCGCTTTTCATAAGGGCAGAAAGTAATCAAAATTGCCAAGGAAAGCTAATAAAATCAAACACAATGCGGGATTTAATCTTTTTCTAACATAGTACTGAGTTAAATTGTGTTATCTCTTCAAAACGGGAGGGTAAGTCACACTTTCTCGCCCTGTGGTAAATAATTTCTCACACGGAAACCGCTGGTCTTACAGAAAATTTTGTTGCACATTCTGGATTTTCGATGGATGCATCAGAGCCAGACAGGTTTGGACTCGTTTCTGGTTTGATTTGTGTTATGGGTGAAAACAATACGTACTCAGACGTGACTCACCCTCGCAGTATAAAAGGGTAGCTTAAGATGAGTAGGCAAAAGTTTGTTTAATTAGATGGCGATTGTTGCACGAACAACAGTTAAGTCTTGTCTAATGATGGCAGTGATTTCAGATTTTTTCCAAAAGTAATTTTAAGAGATATCTCTCATATTGCCGGACTGGTTCGCGAGGGTAAGTCACGTTAACAAAAAAAAATTGTTTAGAAAAAGCTCAATTACTTTTTCTTCTATTGTTTTAAAAATGAACCGACTTCACCACCAAACAGTTTGGATTCTTACCTTTCGAATGATGTATTCCTGAGTCCAAAATTATAACTTTTAGAATTTTGTCCATGTGTCTGAAATACCGAATTTTCACCCTCTGATAGGCGGTGAACATACGGTAGTGGTAGTCTTACCGAAATATTTGACCCTGCTATTGCGAAATCACATAGTTTCTTTGGTAAAGAAAGCTAAAGCTCGTTACGGTCGTGAAACCATGCCCCACCAATTACTTACATCCGACCCGAAAAAATGTCACAACGCTGTGAAAAAGGTGGCCGGTAAAGCTTCCGACAACAATGTAAGGATCAGCAATGTAATGTAATGTAATGTTTATTTTTCACCCATCGTACAGGAAAGAGAAAATGATGGAGTATAAAAAAGAAAGAAAGTAGAAAAACACAGAAAAAAAAAGATCACACAACAAAGAAAAACAAAAGGCAAATCACTGAGGGAAAAATCACACTTATGAATCACAAAATGTCAAAAAACAATCCCTTGCCACTCATGGCCGCTCTTACTGCATTTTACTCGTTGACATAGCTCATCGAGCTTTTGAATCGGGTCGACGATACCGTATTTATTGGTCATGTAGGTATTGCGCGTCCAAGGAGGAAGACGAAGAAGGTATTTTGCGAATTTAAAGTAAATCCGTTTAATTTTTAGTCGGTCCGTCGCATTTAAAGTTTCAGAAAATGGAGCTATATATAAAATATGGGGAAGATGGGACTTTAATTAGTGCAGAAGAAGTGAGCGAGTTCTTCACTAAAATCTGCACTACATATCTACCTATTAAGCCTGACGAAAAGTCCACCGTACTTGAAAAATGCGAGCCTGAGAGCGACGTAATTGTCAATGAGTTCGACGTTTACACGGAATTGCGGAAGCTTAAACCGAATACATCTTCGTATCCTGGTGAGTTACCTGTCAAATTGCTACGTGAATTTGCAGCCTTCAATCAATCAATCAATCAATCAATTTTATTTAGAACCCTAATAGCACTAGGCTAACATGGGCCGGAAAAATAAACACTCACTACAATACAAGTAAGACGCAAACTAACAAACAATAAATAAGAAACTAACATAGATCACGAACAGTTAAAATGTTTAGTAAAATACGGAACGAATGAATTAAGGTATCTTTCGGAAGATTTCGTAGGTGGGGGAACAATCTTGGGTTTTTGGTCGTCCTTGGTTCGCGTATTCGGCCCATGAGAGGGTGTAACGAAGTCTGGAAGGAGGGTCCTGTGGTGTTGAGAATTCAAAATTTGGTGGCCAAAACGCATGAGAAGATTATGTCTTCTTTCAGACAGTTTTTCGATATCGAGGATTTGAAGGCTTTCGTTATAAGATTTGTAATTGTGACCAAGTATTATTCTGCAGGCTCTCTTCTGCAGTCGTTCGATTTCGGCATCCTAAGATTTACTTAAGCCAGGATGCCAAATTTGGCAGCCGTACTCTGAAATGGGCCTTACATAATCATGGCATTGCTTCATAGCAATGCCAGTATCCATCATCATAAACGAGTGTTTTGCCTCCAGCTCTTTCCCGTCAGAGTGGAAACTTGGCCCATATTAGAGTTATTCCTAAAAAGAGCCCCCCTAGTGCATGTGACGATCTCCGCCCGATCTCACTTACACCAGGGACCCATAAATTTCCTGTAATGACTCGCCATTCAGGGGGTTTGTCAATAAGAGATTTCTGATGCGCTCTTGACCGAGCGTGAGATAGTTCGAAAAATACTCACGGGGATATTTTTTTTCCCAGCTTTTGTGCTGAGGAATATTTCTTTGTAATGGAAGAGTATCCTGGATCTTTTGTCGTAGCTTAGGTACCTGCTGGCATGCTGAATAGTCTTGACTTGTGCCAACAAATTTTGTCTATCTGAGCAAGAACGCCGATTCGACCCAAGAGGAATTTTTGGAAACTAGGTGAGGCTCGGGCAACATAGCAACATAGAAGCATAGGAAATGACAAGCCCCCTGAATGGCGAGTCATTCCAGGACATTTATGGGTCCCTGCTTACACCTTGTTTGGCAGAAGTAACGGAGGCTTTTATACTCAAGTTCCTTCTGCAACAAATTCATGTGTAGTACTACAAAGTACGGATGTTTGACCGCATTCTACAATGGCTCGAAAAAGCCAGCTGTTTCGTTGACATTTGCGCCGTGGATTTCAGAAAGGATTTTGACCTAATGCGCCACCTGACTGCAGGTTTGAACCTCCAGGAAATGGGCGCTAAACGACGCACCCTTAGCCTTGTTCTTGATTTCCTAACTGGCCGCAAACCGAAAGTCTTCGCACTCCGCGAAAACGACTCGGATTCGTCTTGGTCAGATATTTCTTGCGGGGCCCCCCAAGGCGCGAAATTAGCTGGAACAATTTTCCTGGCTGTAATTAACTCCCTGCTTAGTTATCACGATAATCGTTACAAAGTCGTAGATGATCTGTCCATAGTGATCGCTTATCTAGTACAACACACTGTCATAACGAAGCAGTTTTCAGATCAATTATTTGAACAGCTGAAAACCGAAGGCTCAAGTCACGACCTCACCATCAAAGTAGCAAGTCGAAGATAATTCGTTTCAACCCCCTAAAGCGGAATATAGATATGCGTATAGTTTCATTCCGATTGTGAATGAAGTAAAAGGAGTGAAGTGCTCACATTAATTCAACCGTCCACAAGGACCCCCTTATCAAAATGAGGCGTTTTAGGTGTTACACTGAAAGTCTTCTCCGTGCTTACCTGTGTTATGTTCGCCCGTTGCTCGAGTACGTTTGCCCGGTCTGGGGTCCATCTGCAATCCGCACAGCGTACCTATTACACGACATAGAGTCCGTTCAGAAAAGAGCAAAAAGGATCATACTCCGAAACCGCGACATGCCCTACGAACAAGCCCTTGAGAAACTGAATGTGTCACCGCTTAAAGTCCGGAGTGAAAACTGATTTTGCAGTTTGGCAAATTTATCCTAGCCAATACGAGCCACGGTCACCTACCGGAAACAGCCCCTCCCAATAATCGAACTCGATTGCAAAATAAACTTCTACCGCCTAAAGTCCGCAAAGTCCAAAGTCCTTTTTTACTTCGGTGTTCAATGCTGAATCATAAGGCGTATTCTCGCCGCTCCCCGAGGACTCCACTTGAGGAGCCCCCGCGTTTTTGTTTGTCCCGGGGACTCACTCCCCCTTGTTCTCGAGAGTCCCCACGGACGGGGAATGCTCCGATTATCATCACCATCATTAGAAAGGACTCCCTTTCAGATTCGGAGGGGAATCAATTTTTGCTGGTGTTGGTGCAATATAAAATTAATTAAAAACAATCAGAAGAAACAAAACCAAAGTTAAAGTGGATCAAGACTAATTTCGGCAACTGCATATTTTTTTGTCCGAACCAAATCGATTTTGGAAGCATTCCCCTGTTCTCGTTGTTTTCTGTACGCGGAGTCCGCGTGGAGTGACTCCCTCGATTCTCGCCGTTCCCTTCGATTCCCCGAGGAGTCCTCGGGGAACGGCGAGAATACGCCTATAGTGTGTGTTTGTTATTTATATTTCTCTCTCTCTCTCTGTCACGTTAGCGGTTGGCCATCCAGTTCGGGCTACTGGGTATACCATCTTGAAAGTTTGAGTATAGATTCATGGCTTACCTTTAATATGTTTTAAGGAGGAACGGCTGTGGCAAATTATGACTCGGTCGAAGAAGGGGAGAAGATCGTCCAGACTGCTATTAGCAACTATGGAAGAATTGACATACTGATCAATAATGCCGGCATCCTCAGAGACAGATCATTTCTGAAGACAGAAGAAAATGATTGGGGTAAGTTGTTTTGTACATAAAAAGAGCCATAAAAGAGAGGTTTGAAATGAACTTGTTTGCGTAAATTTAAGTTTCGTGCATCTGGGACAATGTTGAACAGTTTAGAATGCACGCGACGAAGAAGTGGGTCGACATCCAAGTTAACAAGTTCACTGGTTTCAGAGCGTTATTCTGTCAGAACGTCATGCAAGATATTTTTCGGTGCAAACTTACCGGTGTCATTAGTACGTTTCGTATAATCTAAGGAGTAACTTTTCATTGGCATATCAGACTCGCGTTGTGACAATCTAAGGAGTAAAACCCACTCCGGGCCAGATGACAACTTCGTGTGAATATTTGGTTCTAGGAGTAGGAGCAGGGAGTAGCTTTTCGCGAAGTATGGACTGAAAAAGGTCGTGTCCACAGAACTAGCTGGGAAACCCTGTCCGGTTCGTGCACCTTTGAACCAGGGTTGCAAAAGTAACTTCGTACACCCTGGAAAGTAACCCAAAAGTATCTCAAAGTAACCCAATGTAACTTAATGTACCCAATGTAACCTAATGTAACCCAATGCAATGTAACCCAAAGTAACCCAATGTAACCAAAAGTAACCGTGAGTAGCCCAAAGTATCCTGAAGTAACTCGTATACCCTGGTTCTTGGTGACCAACCCTGGCCTTTGAAATAGCCTGAGATTGCGGAAATAAAGTCATGTCTACCGATATAAGCGTGGTAGCGTAGGTTGGAAGTAGCTTAATCCCCAGATCGTGGTAACTTAGGTCCGATACCCTGGGAAGCTTTGACTTGGTTTTGTGCGCATTTATCCTCGCTAAGCACATTCACAGAGGTCGCGTGAACTTTTAGGAAGACGCATTTAGGCACACGAAATTGGGCAGACTATTTTCCTACCCCTCACAATATTTCGGAAACTAGCGAAAAGCTAAAAAGTCAAAGCCTGACACTTTTCTTTCTCTCCCTCGGATAGAACTGGAATAAAGGACGAAAATTTACTAATTTTGTCTTTTGTTCTCTGACAGTAATGCTGAGCCTGAGTGAAAGCTGTTGACGAGTCTTATAGTGATTCATGCTCTATCTTCCAGCGTGTGTTATGTCCAAATTGTCTAACATCAATTTTCTCCTCGCTTTTCTGGCTCTTACTGTGGTGCAAACCTCTTCTTCCAAGAAGGCGATGTCTCGGTCGTCTTCTGCTTTGGTGAATGTGAGAGACTTGAGAACTCTGTCTTCTTCTTCGTAGATTCCTGCATTGCTACTTTAGGCGTGGTAACCTCACGTTTCAATGAACTTGTTACAGCTGTCGTTTCTCCGTCCTCGTCATCCAGCGCAATGTGCTCCGTCTGCCTTATTTTGCTTTCTGTTAGATTCCTGGTTTTGTTGGCTTTCGGATTCGGGCTTTGTCCTTTCACAGCCTGGTGGTTCGTCTCACCTGTTCTGATTTTCTGCATCTTAACGGCTTCCTTTTTGGTTTCTTGGACTTGTTCAGTGTTGCGTTCGAGTTCCTGTCGTTTTCCTGTTGTTTCAGTTGATGTGGGTTCGCTTTGCTGCTTGTCATTAAAACTGGGAAAAGTAACCGCACTTCTGCGTTCTGTTAGCTTCTGGGTTTTGTTGATTTGGTGTTTCGATACCTGTATTTTGAAGCCTTTCCCACCCTCTTCTTTCATGAATATCTGTTGCCTAACGTCGTTCTGTTCTTCCTTGGCTTTGGTGATTTGACCTTTGTCCTCATGTTTTCCGGCCGACGTGATTCCACCTACTACTTTTGATTTGCTGTGCTTCTTGTTGTCAGTAAATGTAACAGGTCTGCGTTCCTTTTGTAGATTTTTTGGACCTTCTCCCGTCACCTCCCCGACTACTCCATCGGGATGCTCTCCCGAGGTTTCTGTTGTCTGGGTTCCTTCCGCCCTCTCTCTCATGGCCTTGAAAAATGGACTAGTGTGCAAGCTCGCTCGAATGTCAGGCCTTTGTACCACGTGTTCTAGGCTGAGATTCTGGACGGACTGCCGCGGATCAGCTGCAGGGCGCAACGACTGCCGTAGAAAGGAGCAGCAGTTGTTGATACTTTCTTTGTAATTCCAGGCCAGCCACATCATAATGCTAGCTGCTGCTAGACTTTGACCCGACAGCATCGTAGTTAAGTAATAATACGATGAAGTGCTGACTTATGCATGATAATTGCCTGCGGTTCACCGCGTTTGCGCAAAAAACTCAACTAGTGTTTATGATTTCTGGTATCAAGTGGGGTCGGCGATGTACTGGATGTCAGACAGTTCTATGCGTAGAAATTGTTTCCCTCTTTATTCTTTTCTTCTGAGAGGGTTATGTCAGGGACCAGACAAGGAAGAACAGGAAGAGCAAGCAACTTGGTCGCCAGGTCCCTATAATGTGAAAACGAGGTGATCAGATAGACACAGTCAGTTTGACGCAGAGCAAAATAACACTAGGGAGTAGCGCCAATCTTGCTACATTTAAAGCGAGACAAACTTGCCGATTTAGAAATTCTAGTAAAGCTAAGATGGGGTGCACGCATCGAGGAAACTAGGGAAGGTGTATCTTTCTTTTGCTTTGTTCAGAATATGAAGTTATTCAAGCAAGCGCTGGTGCACGACCGATTCAGTTTCAATAGGGGCGTTCATTATCGCCAGTGGTGCTAGTGTCGCTCTTATTCGAGTGTGTGTAATTTTTTTAAAGTCTTGTCGTTACTCTCTAGTGTTATTTCCTCTGGTTTAACGATAGTTAGTTTCCGACTATATCGACGACAGTAAATCTAAATACGGGTGTTTGCAAAGTTGAAGATGAAGGTTTGACCTTGTTAAGCAGAAAACACCCTTTTTAGGCCGATAAAATGTGTACAGACTGCTATTTTTTCTCTTTCTAAAGTTATATCAGTCCAATTTAGTTGCATTGCATAGCATCTCGTTTATTCCTAATATGGTCGAATTTTAGAGTATGTTTAATTTTTCCGATACCTCGTATGGTCCCGGAGCTATAGGCCACTGTTTATTAATTTCCCTGAAATCCTCAGAATATAAAGGTTTATTTCCTGGTAAACCACGTATCTCGTAACTTAATATATTTTTAGAATTTCTCATGCTTTACCAGAATCTACCTTGGGGATAAAACTTCACATTGCAGGCTAAATTATAGGCCAAAAATATATCCGAAGAGATACGTTTGTGAAATGGTTCTATGACACATTGTTCTGAATGTCGAATTTAGTGTAAACATTAACTCCGGTTGTTCTAGGCTAATTAATTATTTGTAGGTCTAATATTTTAATGGTACTATGAGACATGTTTCTATGCCGAATTTTGACGCCGAGTCCAACAGTAATGTTGGTTTGACCATCGTAGATCGACTTCAGTTGTTATAGGCAGTTTAATTTGCTATAAGCTCTAATTTTCTTGCAGATTTCGTTGTAAATCTAGATTATAATGAACCCACGAAGCTGTGTAAGGTTGTTGACAGACCAAGCAACCGCTAGACTGAAGCTGATTGAAAGATGTCATTTGACGTACTGTAGGCTACATTTATAGCCAAATACATACGTTGGGAAAATTAATTGAGTAGGAATGTAAGTAAATGTCAAAATACAATTCCTGCACATCTCGTACGGTTTTCCCCAACGTAGCAGTAATGAGTCCGCTAATCCTCGCTGGCGGCACCACATCCCCCACCACATGCGCAAAGAATGCCGCATGGCTCAATCCCCGAACAAGAGCACTTTTTACCACACACGGTTTTACAGTATCAGAAGGCCGAAGCCTTGTTGATAGTTGAAGCTGGTTGAAAGGCGTTATTTGACGTACTGTAGGCTACATTTATAGCCAAATACATCCGTTTTGCAAAATTAGTTTAGTGGGAATGCAAGTAAAATAATAATAATAATAATACAAAGCAAGAGAAAAGGCTTTCGCCTCTAAATAAGAGTAAAATGTCAGAATAAATTCCTGTACATCCCAACGGTTTGCCCAGTGTAGCCCACCAGTGAATATTCAGCTGATCCTCGCCACATCGCCCACGTTCAAAGAATATCGCATGGCCCCAAACAAGGGCACTTGTTACCGCACACAGTTTTATAGTAACAGAAGGCCGAAGCCTTGTTGACAGATGAAGGCCGTTGAAGTCACGGGACGCCTAAAGTGAAGAATAATGCTCCACTGAAGTAAAGCTGTCTTGAGGGGAAATATGAAAGAAATATCTGTTGGGCAAGCTGGCCTGGAAAATAAATGAATTCAGAGGTCATCGAGGGAATCAGATTCGGACGCTTTGTATGGCACGTGCCCTTCGTCCAAGCTAGAGCTATCGCTCACGTGCCGAGCTAACGAGTTCGTATCCCTGCCGGCCCCCAGTGATCAAAATATATTGTCACGAAGTATTTTCGAAATAAAAGAACCTGAACCTGAAAATAGTAATGGTAATGTCCGTCCGTCCCGGTTTTGCTAGTTTGCGCACTTCCACGTAAGATAGGACGATGGAACGTGGCTAGCGTATCAGGGACAGGGGCGTCACGTATGGGGGTGGAAGAGGAGGGGACGCCCCCCCCCCCAATGTTGTCGACCGGTCGGGAAAAAAAACAACCGAGTTGGCACGAAGGTTCAAATACTGTTGATCGAACTATACAATTTTATGTTAACATTTCTAAATGTCAGTATCTTAAGTTCAACAGCCCAAAAGATTCCAGTATTTCTTTTCAAAATGAAAAGCTCCCCAATTCACCTACCGTAAAATGGCTTGGCACGATCATAGCACAGGCTCTAAAAAAAATCTGCGATAACGCTGTTTCGGCTGTTCACGATTCCATTCGTGTCGGATATGGAACAAGACCAAAGTTTTTGATGGGATCCCAAAAGTTCAAATTTGATCCAGGAAATTGGGTCTTGTCTTTGCCAGATCCAGTCTTAGCCAGACTCATTGAACCCTTTTACTATTAAAATTTAGAAATAGATTACGGCCAAATAGCTAAGCATATGAGAAAACCAAGTTCAGATATGGATTCAGCATGTGCGAGCTAAGCATATGAGAAAACCAAGTTCAGATATGGATTCAGCATGTGCGTTTACCCCTTTCAGTCATATGATTTTGACGAAGCAGATCGAAACTTCCTCCTTATTTCTGCCAATTTTCCGTTTTCGGCGGAATTCCGGAACTACTTGTTCAGCGAAAAAATAAAGCTCAAAAACGAATTCAGCATGTCTCCTTACCCCGACATCCATCCTCTAATCAACTTCAAATTAAACTTTTACTTTTAACAAATTTTCCGGTTTCAGTCGGATTCCGAGCGATCTATAGCCTACGTCCGGTGGGAAAATGATTGTCAAATGTGAATTCAGCATATCTACTTACCCCAAATCGAACTTCTTCTCAAATTTAAATAAAACTTTTACTGTAAACAAATTCTCCTGTTTTGGCCGGATTCCGACCGAACTAATTGTCCGGCGAGAAAATAATTTTCATATTCGGACTCATCACGTTTACTTGCCCCCTAATCGAACCTCCAATCAACTTCATATTAAACTTTTACTTTTCACAAATTTTCCGGTTTTGGCCGGATTTCGGATGAACTATTTGTCCGGGGAGAAAACAGATTTCATATTCGGATTCAGAATGCCTCCTTACCCGATTTCATTAGCTTTTAAAAAATATTTTGTGTCCCCCTTAATTTCAAACCCCTCCCCCACCCCTAAATATAGAGCTACATAGCCCATCTTCGAACTTGACCTGTACTTTGACCTAAAGAGTCCTCATGCCAAGTTTGATCAAAATATCTCAAACCCTTCGAGAGTTATCGTGCTAACAGACGGACGGACGGACAGACGGACAACTTTTGCGATGTCATAGGTATCCCTCCACTTACGTTTTGGGATCCCAAAAATAGTTCCAAATAGAGGAAGGTATAACAGAAAAGCCCTTGGTAGTTTATATAATAGTTTTTGTTCTCCCTCTGTCTGCATCCTTTCCGGAATTTTTGGTATTCTGAGGCGAAGAGATTTAAAACGTATAAGGACTTTAGATTTCAAATATTGTAAATTTCTCGACGTTATAGGAATTCCCGTATAGCTGCAACTTTTTTGCCCTCTGACCCTTGGGAAAAGTTATCTTCGATTGCCGAAGGCCTTCAGGTTTCTGCCCTTGGCCATTTCTCCGCACTCCACCTAGGAAGAAGATTTTTTAAACCCGATTAGTCCCTTTTGTTTCTTTTTTTTGTGAATGTTTTGTTTTATGATCTCGTGCATTTACTACATTATTGAAAGCTCAGTGTATTTTTTTCCTTTTCTTTGTCTATACTGCACTATTTTCCTCTTCTTAAGTGCGTAAATAAAATTTCATCATCATCATCATCATCATTTAGTGATCCACTAGGGCCCATGTTCTTTGGACCTCTAGGGTTTGCTAACAAATGAATGTGTGAGCGCCTACTATTAAAGGACACATAGCACTAATAGTGGTTCTGCTCGGATGTTCTGAGATAGTGGACCTCTTTACAACAAAGCTATGCTCATAACAAATTAACACACGGCGTCTGCTGTTTCTAGACTCTTTTCCCGTCCCTTGCTCTTGGACGACAATCACGGCAAAATTTGTAGAACCGGTGCATGATACGTCACGTAAAGAGAACAAACGTGGCAAGCGTGATAATCAGTGTTGTTTGTTCACCAGCCCCTGCTTCAAATATTGCGGGGGCGCAGGGCAAAGCTCTTGCGGCTTGATCTTCAGGTGTCGATTTTTTACTGTTAGTTCTGTCAGTAATCGCAATCCTTTTAACATCTTTTGATTCAGCATGAACGCTGCTACCGGTCTTGGGTGTTTGAGCATTAGGCCTGTTTGACTTCGCAATTCATAGTTCGTTAGTCTTAACTTTAACTGTAGAAAAGGGATTGGGTTTTCCAACGAAGTATGCTTCCAGTAGAACGTGCGCGTGCATGTTCTTTACTACTGCCTCATCAGTGATTTGATTTGAAATGGTATTCCCCAATGGTTATATGCAACAAATTTAGAGCTTAGCCTATAGCAAATTAAATAGCCTATAACAACTGAAGTTGACATACGATAGCCAAACCAACACTACCGGTTGGTCTTGACGTTAAAAGGTAGCATAGAAAGATGTCTTGCAGTACCATTTTTCTTAAAATTATTAGGCCTACAAATAATTAATTATCCTATAACAACCGAAGTTAACATTTTGTTGAAAGGCAGAGTTGATATTTTGATTCAAAACTAAATATTAGCATAGAACATTGTGTCACATCATCGTTTTCAAACGATATATTTTTGCGCATATTTTTAGCCTATGCTTCTTCAGAAAATTCTAGACGAGGCTGATTAAGCGGTATGAACAAACAACATTGCGGACGGTGGGTGGAGGTAAAACATCAGGCGATTCCAGGATATGGTGTAAATTTTTTCTTCGTATTGATGTTTTCGCCAAGAATTCATTGGAGGCCGAAAACTTTGGGGAACAGGGAAGAAATGACCGATGATGAAAAACATGCTAATTAGCAAAGGGTTTGCTATTATAAATTTCTTTCACCTGTTTGGCAGGAATCCAATCAAACTGAACATGGAATTTCCACGGTTCAGATTGTCTGGCTGGTCGTGCGCCACGAACCCTTAATTCATGTCATGATCACTACGCATCGGCTATACAGGACGAAGGCGTTTGAATCCCGCTGAAACCGTTGTTCTTGTTTTTTAGATTTGGTTCACCGAGTGCATGTGCGTGGCGCCTACAAGACGACAAGAGCAGCATGGGAGTATATGAGGAAACAAAATTATGGCAGAATCATCATGACTTCCTCGGGCTCGGGAATCTACGGAAATTTCGGACAGGCTAATTATAGGTAGCGTGAATGTTATCTTCTAACGCACTTGGCTCGTCTTGGATTTGAGATAAGATGAGTCTTGCTAGGATTACTTTTGACTGAGATAAGGATTATTTTTTATATATTTTTTTCTAAATATGAGTGAGCTGAACTTTGGACCTTAAGATGGAATTGATTTGTACAACCTGATAAAGGAGAGTAAGCGCCAGTCAGCAATGTAAAATTATGGGAGGATTCTTACAAATCGGGGTAATTCCAGAGCCCCCAATCCATTACCAACGGGTTTTGTAGAACCTACGAAGTAGGCCACAATTCAAATATAATCGGAACAAGTTGCTCGTTCATGGTATTGCAAATATCTTAACTAGAGGATAACGACGAACCTCGACGATCGACAAGCAACGACGCCTTCGACTTCATGAAATAAGAACTAACTGTCGGAGGGTCCACTAAGTGTATATTGGTGCTCAGGCTAGGGCATTCTGATACTACAAGAAATGCTCACCGACAACAGTTATATATAACCTGCCGTAAGCGCTATCTAAGAGTTAACTCGCCAGGCTTTGAGTTCAAGAACGAATGCGCCAGTGGCCTAAAGTTGGGTTTCATCTTCAGATTATCTTATATCTGAACTTTCCATAAAGTCAAGCGATCTCTCCAGAATGTCATGAAACTGACGATAGATAATTTCGATTTTGTTCAAGGTGTCCCAGCCACTCATCTCTTACCTCCAAGTCACAGCTCTTGATCACTCTCCCTCTTCCCCTACCCTTTGCGTTTGCATATTTATTTTGTTTTCTAAACGTGTTGCTCTGTGAAACCCTGCAAGATTCCTCAATGCTCCTGATAACTAACTCTTCGTGGCGATGAAGAGCCAGAGACGTCACTGGCGCGGACACGCAGCAAACGTTGTTGATCGGCTGAAACAGGATTTGAAACAAATTTGAGGATTCATTTCGGTGACGTTTCTCGTTCTTCTCGAGGTTCAATTGCGTTTTTCGGATTCACTCATTTCAAAAACAAATAATCCAATCTTGGTCCCATGCAGCGACTATGGATACCCCGAGAAAACTGAGCGGAGCTAGAGGTACTTGCTGAGCTTCCGACAGCCAGTAGCATCTTACTCTCAACAATTTCTCCTCTGTGGATTTACTGCAATGTAGTTGTTTGTAGAGGTAATGAATTGTGATGTTCCTCGTAGCCAGTGTTGTAACAAGTACTTCGAATTTGTATTAAGTATCAGGTATTAAGTACCAGACTACAGTTGTACTTAAGTAGTACTTGGGTTTTAAGTACAGAACTTGTCTATTAGCACTATTTCTAGCTCAGTCAGTACCTTGATTTTGTACTTAAGTAGTACTTGAAGTACTTCCCAACATTGCTCGTAGCTCATACCCTCCGCTCGTTTGCATCGGGTAGGGTATCGGGAATGTACTCGACTCCGCATGCTCGTATTACAGAGAGAGGGAGACGGAGGTTCTTGTGATTATTTGTTCTTGTGCATATAGAGTATCCGGAATGTCCAGTGCCCCGTACTTACTGACGTTTTTTGTCTGGTTTTGTCTTCCGGATTGACGAAACCGGATATCTGAAATCCGAGAAAAGAAAATTTGGAAAATGAAGTCCAGCCAGATGTCCACTTGGACGAGGGGGCCGATGTGGCACAAGATGTGCAAGTAAAATGTTTTGTGGCTGCTTCGAAGGGTCCAGGTTTCGCCGGAAAAGTAGAAAAAGAACTTGTGAATCAGTCTGTTTTATGTGGCACAAGAAGTACAAGTAAAATGTTTTGTGGCTGCTTCGAAAGGGCGAGGTTTCGCCGGAAAAGTAGACAAAGAACTTGTGAATCAGTCTGTTTGATGTGGGACAAAAGGCGGAACATGAAGAGAGCATGAGATTTCTAAAAGTAATTTTTTCCAGTTCTGCGAAACTAGCCTTAGTGGGGTTGAGCAACACGTTGGCACAGGAGGGCAAGAGCAAGAATATTCATTGCAATACGATTGTCCCCATTGCCGGATCAAGAATGACCAAGGGAATCCTCCCCCCAGGTAAGAACCGCGACAATTACGTCCTAAAACCGTAAGTAACAATAAATGCAGTTCTTTCTTAATTAATTAGGCCCTTTACACTGTTTCTCCGAGGATGCAGTATTTGCCACTTGGATTAATCTTATCTTTGTTGGGATAAAATTAATCCAAATTAGGGATACAGTGTACACTCTCTAAATCCCTTCTTAAGAATAAATCTCTCGGTTCTTGTTAGGTTTAGGAAGTTAAAGCGTGACTTTGCCCTTATCCAACCACGAAGACGTGTCGCCGTCGGACACTTAGCATAACAGTAGTTTGAAACCTGTGGAGAAAACGAAAAAAAAAAGCAAAAATGCTTGGTCGGCTGAATCCGATAAAAGAGCTGTTTTTTGGCGAATGCTAGGACACCAAAGCTACGTTTACACAGTTCGGTAAGATTTTGCATGCGAAAATACACATATGAACTTCGCGTCGCAATGGGGAAACATGAATGCGACGCGTCAAAATTTCGGACCAAAGGATAAAATTCGTGTCCAGCTGGGAAAACCGGACTGCGTGTGCGCGTACCTTCAGAAAGTTGAAGAAAACGCTGTTCGAATGATTGATGCTGAACGGATGCCTTTCTGCTACCTTGCAAGTGCTGTCCCCTGTATGCGAGTCCGTATTTTGTCAGACAGTTGAGCTTCTTTAACGGGCATGCGCTTTCCAGGAGCTAGATAGGTATGTTGACTTAGTAATAAACAAGATTAAAGGTTTCGGTGGGAAACCAAACTATACGGTTTGTCTTATGCCTTGACAGAAGTTCTCATTTCGGCCGAACTATCCATCTGAGAAAACGAGGTCCTGTAGAGTAGCAGACAAGCTACTACTTAAGACTGGTTTTCCTAGTCGATCCTAGAATGGTTTTCCGCGGCACATGTTCGTCAGGTAGGATTTGTCCTCATCCACTCGTAGTGTATTCCCTCCAATGCCGGACTGAACCCTGTGGATACTACTAGGCAGTCGAAGTGTCGGGGCTTCCTTCCAAAATGTCTCCTAGCAGTGGCACGTCTACCCTTAGATAGAGACGACTGTCACTAATATACGTTTGTGTTCTGCATCCAGACGTTTTGAGAAAGCTTGATTGTAATTTTCTTCCCACATCAAATCGGTATCATTTGATCCGTTCTCGCTGGGCCACAAAAACTAGTGAGCAGGGGCGTCCCAAGTGAACAAGAAAGGGCGGTAGCATGAAAGATGATTAGCCAGCTACTAGGCGTCGTTTTTGCGAAGCACACTTGGACAAGTTGTAGGAGGAGGATTTGAACCACTTTCTCTTAGAGTGCCAAGAGCTTTCGCATTTGAGAGTAACATTTGTTGGGGGTGGGTTGGTATAGCTTCCCCGTATCCTGAAATCTACAAACCCCAAATGTATCCTAGAGGTTTGTAAATATGTGGCTAAAGGATTCAGTCTCAGGAATGAAAATTTAGCTTAGATTACGTAGAATAGTATTCTAGAGGTGTAATTGTTTATCTGTATAGTGAAAAGTGTATAAAATCTTGCATGGCCTTTTGGCTCAGTAAACAAGCGTTATATGTAGTGCCGGGCACGATTGCAGTAGTTTCTTCTATTTATAACACCCAAGACAAAATTAAATCGATCGCCGTAGGCGAACATTTTCTAAATCCAGTTTCCGGTTGTTTGATCCTGTAGGCTAACACTTAACTGCTTCTCATACAAATTCCAGCGTTTACCGTGGAATGAACACCGAGATCCTAAGAACTTCCGGAAACCGGATGGAGCGACGTCCAAAAGAAATAGAAAAACGTGATTTTCTGGTATTTTTCTTGATCACCGACTGGTACCAGCAGCTACTGTAGGCTAGGGTCCCAATGCTAAAACTGGCTTTAAACCCAACCCTTCCATAAAATAGAGAATATTGCGGATCAGTTCTTTTGTCTGTGACAAGCGCTTCAGCCTACCTCGATCTTTTTATTTAAATTATCGAATTCCCGTTATTATACCGACTAAGTTTAGATCGATAGCCTATGTAGGAACGAATCCCGGTTAGTATACCAAAAAGTTAAAAAAATCGGTATAATTTCGTCGAAACTACAACAGAAGTAGGGATTCGTGGTAACTACCAAATCCTAAAAATTATACAACATGATCCTGAAAATTAGACCGAGTAATTTACCGAATCCCAATCATGATACCGAATAATTTTGAACCGGTATCCGATTAGGGATTCTGTGTAACTACCGAGTCCTCGTAAATATACCGAATGGTTCTAGTATCGAAGCAATATCGAACAATTTGAATAAGATTTTCGGCCTCCGGCTCAAAATTTTACCGAATTTAAACAAAATTTGGGGGTGCAGCCCCCCCCCCCCCCTTGCGACGCCCCTGCTAGTGAGGATCATAGGCAGATGCCTGCTCTTCCGTATCTGCCTATGGTAATTCGATACTCGTTATTTCTGATGTCTCATCACTTCCCCGAACTAAAGCTGGTTAAATAATCGTCCAGCCCAGCTAACACAAATGCTATAAGTGGAGCTCAGGTAACAGAATTGTTGATCCTTGGGATTGCGCAATATGCGGTTATTGTTCGAGGCGAAAGCCTTTTCTGTTGCTTTGTATTATTATTAAAAGGCTGTCTTACGATGGGTACCTATTACCAGTACCATGTCTCAAAACTTACAATGTAACATTTGGACATTTACCTGTCTTACTTAGTGTGCTTGAAAAAAAGGTGAAAGAAGAAATACTTGCACAAAGGCGACTATCGTGTCTGATCGCTACTTGTCCTTTTAGATCTTATGGAAAATGCGCGGCCTGACCTCGTTGCGCCAGTGGTTGCCTGGCTGTGCCACGAATCATGCCCTGAGAACGGCGCTATTATAGAAGCGGCTGCTGGCTGGGTGGGTCGCTACAGGTGGGAGCGCACGAAGGGCCTTGTGCTGCGGAACCGAATCGATGAAAGCGTTCATCCCGAGCAAGTTCGTGACAGTTGGGAGAAAATCTCAGACTATACGGATTCAATCCACCCGTCGAGCAACCAGGAAGCGGCTGGTCTTGTTGCAGAGGTAGGATTCTCTTACCCCCCCCCCCCCCCCCCGCTATTACCGGGATGTAAGGTTTGTATTCCTTCAGCCCAAGGTGAATGCGAATCATGTCAACGGATACGTCAGCTGAATTTTATTAGAGCTATATGTCGGCCATTCTTGGCTAGGGTCCTCTTCAGGCTCAAAGCTGCTAAAGTTGGAAAAATGAACTTATAGGAGAACAGCTTTTGGGTTTTCCCACATCATTAATATTTTATGGAAAGATGAAAAAAAACATATTTATTCATTGTATAACTTTTTATCCGTTATCTTTTTATGAAACAAGTCACTCGAGTTGACAAGGACTTATTCTTTTTTATTGTTGAAAAAGTTAATAGAAGTTTGACTATATTTTTCTCTTTACGGCTATCAAACCTCTGAGGGTGCAGTCGAAGCAGATAATTCGGCTCTCCTGTAGCCCCTACCCGGATGGTAGCGATAAATGTGCCCCCCTTCCCCCGCTAAACTGTTGTGGTGCACTTACATTCTACTGTTTTTCAGATTGTTACAAACCTGATCGATAACACTACTAATCCTCCGGCTGCAGCTCTTGCCAACTTATCCCCGGTGGAACAGGCTTTGCGGTGGACACCCGAACCAGTAATCTATGGATACGGAACCAAAGAAGTAATACTTTACGCCTTGGCCATTGGTGCTTCCACCGAGGATTCAAATGCCTTGGACGTCATTTATGAAGGAGGAGAAAATTTTGCGCCCATTCCGACTTTTGGTGTTTTGGCTGCTCAAGAAACCTTGGCCCTAAGTGGAGCAATGACAGGCTCTTTGCCCGGGTTTCAGGTAGGTTCACCATTAACAGCACCCGTTCCGGGTTTCTGGATTTATTAAACTTCTTTGCCACTCAAAACCATATTTGTATTTCTTTTATTATTTTTATGGGGCACGGTCAACTAGTTTTAAATCTGCAATCTACGTCTACAAACCCTCTCCCCAGCGTATAGCCTGGCAGCCTTGCAAGAAGTCATATCTGGTAAATACAGCGAAGAGCATTGCCGTTGATGAAGAAATTCTGTGGCTACTTCGGAATCAAAGATAGAAGATAATCCATGAGACGTACTGGCCAGTAAATAATACGAAATTTAGAAACTTAGGGCTCCACATTAAGGGCATCGTCAAGAAACCAGTAAGAGGTGGAACCTCTTGAAGATTTTCTTTTCAGAAGACTGAAAGAATCGACAAGCAACGTAGCTAGTATCTAGTTACCTTTTCCTAACCCCGTCCAGGGGGTGGGGGATTACCTTTTGGTTATACCCGGCTTTAAAGCTTGAACATTTCAAGCTATATGAAAGTCAAATTGATTGGTCGGCTGAAAAATGGGTTTTAAAGGATGGATACATACAAGACACTATTCCGCGTCCAGATTTAAGTTTTGTAACCGGTTTGGTGGTAATTCCTGTGAATATTCCGATTTTGTGGTGAGGTAGAAGAGAGTTTATGCCATCTGCTGACAAATTGTCCGGGGGTGAAGGAAATTAGAGATAGTTTTTTTGGTGGGGTGCCCATACTATTTCCTGGTATTATGAAGTCGACGAATCGTCAGGTAATTCGGTCGGTATGTAAATATTTTAAGTGTATACTGGAAGTTTAGATCGGAGGTAATTTGGCGAATATTTGAAGGGTAAAAAGAAGTGATCTTATTGTACGTAATTTTGAAGGTCAATTTTGTTAGTTAAGTGCGATAATGAAATGGCCCTTGTATGGCCCTTTGTTGGCTTTAAGAAATTATTATTATTGGCATACGATTGACGCAGGAGGCCAAGGGTCTAGAAACAACCTGATCGTCGTAAAGCTAGATAAGAGACCAAATATCAGAAGGGCTAGGAACTATTACACACGACGAAGTTTTGGGAGTAAGAATTCGTCGCCCTTTTATTGACAAGGGCGGACCAATACTGCTACTAGCGCGTCTCCTTCAAGTCTCCTGTAGACAGTAGTTGCGTTTTTGCGCTAACCAGGTGTCGGTTATTCTGAAGAATTGTCGTTTTCTCAGTCACCCAGCAACATTTTAGTAACCCTGGTATCTGGTACTGGGTAACCCTGCTGAGACCGGGGTTACCGGAATTCAGTCGCCTAGTAACCTAGCAGTAACCGGGTGTCTGAAAAAACGACACGAGTGCGTTCAGTTACCCAGTAAGAGTAACTCAAGGTTACCGCAAAAACGCAACTAGTGTCAGACAGTGCGTGAGTCGGCGGAGCCTACTTGGTAACTTAAACTTTCGTTACTCTTGAATAGGTTTCAAGCTATCGATTGTGCTAGGTCGCTCATTGACACATCGGGAACGGGCTTTTGTTGCAAAAGTGACAGTGTCGTTTTCTGAAAAAGCTTGGAGCGTGTTCCACCCTACTTACCGTAGTTACTACGCATGACGTCAAGAATTCTGGCTTTTTGCCGATAAGGATGGAACGATCTTTGTATTTTCCAGCAGAATATCATGCCACGGGCGAATCCGACCAATCACGTTACAGAGATGCGTAGTTACCACGCTTACAATGCTGGTAAGCAAATAGTTACTATTAGTTACTATTTCGAGAAGGTTGGAACGGTCAGCGTAGTAACTTTTTACGAGGTTGGAAGGGAATAGTAACTATAGTTACTATTGTTAGGAGGGTGGAACACGCTGTTTGTGTCCATGTGGGTACCTGCAACAACCTTCCGTCTCTTGCAGTTTGACCTTTCAAAGGTTCTCCACGGCGAACAGTTCGTCGAGATCCTCAAACCTCTGCGAGCTGAAGGAGCTCTGAAATCCCACCTGCAGGTCATTGACATCCTCGATAAAGGATCCGGAGCGTTGCTTATTTGCAACGTGGACACGTTTGATGAGAGTGGCGAACAAGTAATGAGGAACCAGTTCAACATTTTTATTGTTGGATCAGGAAACTTTGGAGGCAAACGATCGTCAGATAAGATCGTCCCTACTGCGGAAGCACCAAAGAGACAACCGGATGCTGTGGCGGAGTATAAAACGTTCTTGAATCAGGTATGTCAAAACAAAACAGTCAATCTTTTATTATTGAAAAAAAAATATTTCTCACGGTATAGTAGAAAAAAAGCAATATCTGTCTCCTCAATGTCTGTCATACACTATAAAAAATTCCATGTATGCATGGTCTAACAACTTCTGACGTAAGTAGGCTAATCGCTGGAATGCATGAATGAACCTGTTAGTGTCCCATCTACATAAATGTTACTGAAGCATTGAAAGAAAACACAAAAACAGAAAAACCCAAGACACAGTAATAACTTAACTTAAAGTTCAATGGGCACATCAAACTACCCCAATCCCACTCTGTAACAACCTAGAAACAATGCTTACAACCCTAGCTCAGCAGCTTTTTCAACAGTTTCCTCTCTGTGATATTTCAAAGCGTAATTTTTTGGGCCAGTACATTCTCAGTTTACTAGCTTGGACAAAGATAAAAGTGATGTTTCTTATAACACTTAGCAGATCTTTATTTTATGCATAAATCAGCTTGTATAATTCATATTTGAATAGACTATTTGTTTTTGAATGATTTTTGTAGCTACGTTATTTTTTATAAACTTATTGCATATTCTGGTACATTTTATAAAGCAAGTTAATCACGCTTCACAACACTATTCCACAAATAAAAACTTTTAATAGGCACTTTAAAACATGAAACTTCTGATGAAACACTAGAACAATCGGGTAAAACTGCATATGCGGCTTGACTTTGGTGACATCTCAAAAATATCCTTTTCTATCAAGCATTGCTGGAAGTTTTTGAATTTCCTGCCATGATATCCCAGCTCCTAAGATTTGTATCGCCGAAATGCCATAGAGGTAAAGACAAGGGATAACAAGAAAATGGCCGATTTTCGTAGCGCCTTCTAAAGAAAGCCGGAAATGTTTATTTGTGAAGCATTTAATACAAAATAAAGCATTAGAAGTGTCCATTGTGCTTTAAGAGTTTGTGGCTGTTAGTCTGGCGTCGTAATTCAGAGGAAGGCGAATTCTTTTCTTCTGTAAATGTTCCTTCATAATTATTATATTGCTTCCGTCTAAAAACATCCAGTTTAGTTCAGTTTCTTTATTTGTGGCGCTCAACTGTTATGGCCCAAGTGCCGTGTAGTGATCGTAATACCCCTCCTGTTTCCCAGTTTTACTAGTTCGCTAGTTACACGTAAGCTAGGACGGTAAAACTGGGCATGCATATCAAGGACCCGACCCAATATTCGACTGTTGTGCATTTCGTAATATTCTCTATTTAGAGGAACGGTGTGTCATTTACTTGGCGATTAGGCTTGGAATTTTTTGGATTTGGAACAGATTAAAGGCTAGAATCTTTCTAGACAAAGGCAGATTAAAAAATTTCGACTGAGGTGCTTGCTTTAATTTGTCCCTGGTACAGGCGTTGAGAGCTTTCCTCTTTAGCGAAAGCTGAAATGTAAAGCTGAGGCTGTGAAGCTATGTATAAAAAAAATTGATTACAAGAATAATTTCAGCTGATGTATTGCAGCTAGTTTTATACCGGTTCTTTTGTTTGTCGGTGGAGAGTGTGCGCCATTGCCGCGTGGTGGCAACTGTCCATTTTTTTCGGTACGTACGAGTCGTATATTACGATCCAGGAGTCGTTGAAATGAGGGGTCTCACCCCCACCCCACCCCCTGGCCTGAGTGCTTCGGGCCACCCCTGTCTTCTTTGCCTCCTATCCGTCAGCGTCAAGCAGTGAATAGCCTAGACTTCATACAGCGAGTACCGGTGTTTTCACCTGGAATGCGGCTCTCGTTTTGGGACGAAAACGGGAGGATGGAGGTTGAATAAGTCTGAATTTCCTAGTCAAGAGTCGTGCGTTGCCTTTGGTGTCGCAATTTTTTTGTGACGCAATGTTATTTACCATCTTAACCTCAGTTCCGTATGTTTGTGTTTTGCTTTCACGATAAGCATGGATAATCTGCCGGTCCGGAATTCCCGCAGTTTTGAAAGTACGTAGAATTGAAATTTAATTGATTGGTGTTACAGGCTGCTCTATACCGGCTTTGTGGCGACCGCAATCCATTGCATATCGATCCATCGTTTGCTGCTATGGGAGGGTTCAGCCAGCCAATTTTGCACGGGCTGTGCTCCTACGGCATTGCTGCCCGGTCTATTCTTGCGAAATATGCCGGAGCCGATCCCAAGAAGTTCAAAGCCATGAAGGTATGGATATATGCTTCCCTAATTGGGACCAGATATTAGTCTAAGTAATGAATATTAGTAGCGTTTTCGCATTTGACAGTGCCAACGGGTAAGTGTGCTGCATTTAGTTAGAGCTCTGTTTCAGTCCTTCTTGGCAAGGGTCCTCTTCGTTTTCACTCTGCAAGCGAAGTGCTGGAAATGTATTTGGGGACCGCTTTGCACTTTGTATTTCCGTTTTTTTTGTTTTTTGTTTGCGGGGGGGGGGGGGTAGCAGGGGCAGTTGGGGGAAATTTAGCAGCCACTGACGGCGCTGGCATTCGACCGTCCGCTTCGGTCTGACTCGAGCCGTTTTCAAAGGACATGGCAATTGTAGAAATAATAGATTTCTGGTTAATGCTAGTTAGTTGACGTTAGAAATCGGCAGATTCTTTCCGATTAATTCACTCTCATATCAGAAAGGGTTACAACCCTTTCTGATCCACCCTTGTATAGGGCGTAGTCTGGTGGACTGGTTCACGCTGATATTCTTAAAGGTTCGTGTCTGCACTTCAGGTGTCACTCGTCTTCAACATATCACGCCACTTCTCGATTAAATCGCGGTGAGTACAATGTGCTGTATTGTCAGAAGTTTCAGAACAGATAACACAAGGATGCGCAGCTTCAACAGACAACATTGGTGATGTAGTCTGTAGTGATTTTGCAAACATTATGCATTGAACGCTATGCATAACAAGCATTGCCAAGAAAAGCCAAAAGTCGACGAAAAAACATTTGGTGACTTTTTATTTGTCGTAATGATATCGGAAAAGTCAGCAGATGCTTTTTCGGCTTTTCCTGGCAATGTTTGTTATGCATAACCTACTGAAAATAACAACAGACTATATTCCAAGTGTTGTCTGTTGAAATTGCGCATCCTTGTTTTAAAAAACTTCTGACAGTGTGGTGAGGAAGGGTTGGGGATAAAAGGGAAAAAAAAGAGCATATTCTAAGCGTAACTTTTTTGTTAGGCTCGCTTCGCCGGACCGGTCATTCCAGGGCAGACACTGGTGACAGAAATGTGGCGCGAAGGCAACCGTGTTCACTTCAGCTCCAAGGTTAAGGAGACCGGAAAATACGCGCTTACAGGTATGTATAGCAGCCGATCTTAAATCAGTTCGATGAACTAAAGTAAGCTCCCCCCCCCCCTCTCCCTCTCTCCCCGCTAGGGCCGTCTCTAGAAATACAGTCCAAAGGATACTTACAGGAGAAGTCGCAGTAGGTCCAGTCTCCTGTTCCATTATGAAAAAATATTTGGCTCGTTAAGACCAAATGTATTCCACCAATACGCTTGTCAGGGAGCCTCTAATCCGTCTCCGAAAGGGCAAACATTTCAAATATAAAAAGGCTGGGTCGAATGCCTAGGAATATCGTATGAAACTCGGTTACTCCGTAACAGGGGTTGTGGGGACGACTAACGGAAGCCGTCCGACCAAGAACGGCGAGTGGATTAGTAGACAGGCCCTAAAAGCTGTCTATTTTGTTTGTAGCTGGTTAAAGCATCCTCAAGCAGATGGAACAGCTTAAAACGCTCGTGCTTTCAGAGAGATCGAGATAGCTTGTAATGTTTTCTTTTATTTAAGGTGGATACGTAGACTTGGAGGGAGTTGAACAAGTCATAGTCGCACCTGCAGCCCTCACTGCCTCCGATCTTCTCAGCGATGCCGTCTTCAGTGAAATTGCACGACGAATCAAGGAAGATCCAAAGGTAGCGGAGAAGGCCAACGCTATTCTGCAATGGAACATAACGAAGGACGGGAAAGAGGTCAAAACGTGGAGTAAGTATGATGAGAATTCCATGAATAGACTCTCGTATAAAACGGAGGACGACCGTTTCCGGGTCCTAAAAGTCTTTCTCTTCGTGGATATGGATTAAATAGATATATATTTTTACTGATCCAACTCGTAGCGCCAACATGGCACTAAATACGTCGACCATTACATTTCATGTGTTAAAATACTTGAATATATACAATTATTACATAAAAGAAAATAAGTCACTTAGAATTCACTTGTTTTTATGGCACTTGCAACTCCGCTCAAGTGCCATATACCGATCACTTTTCGGTCGGTCGGTCTACTCATCTCGAGTTAGGGCACTTCCAGATGTGCTAGGGGGATGAAACTTGGTAGGCATCTTAGGGACCTGTGTTAGGAACTGACTTTGGAAATTATCATTTCCCTGATCTGACTACTGTGGGGGGAGTGGAGGGAAAGGGAATCCGAAATATTGACGCATGTCTAACTTTTGAACGGGGAGTCGGGTCATAATGAAACTTGATATTTGGAAAGACCTCATATCTCAGATGCCACACTTCAAGTCCGGAATGGATCCGGTTACTTTGGGGGGAGTTGGAGGAGGGGAACCGGAAATCGGGTGACATGTTCGGAGTGGAGGGATCAGGATGAAACTCGGTGGGAAGAACAAGCACAAGCCTTAGGTACGGAGTTGACAAGACCGGACCGGGTCCGAGCACTGTGGGGGAGTTGAAGGGGGATTTCCGGAATTCCGGTGATCCCGAGTTAAGATGCTTACACATGTTCTAGGACGATGAAACTAGGCAGGCAGATCAGGGACCCGACAAAAATAACTTTGAAATAGTCACTTTCCCCATCCGACAACCGTGGAGGGAGTGGGAATCCGGAATATTTACGTATTTATAACTTTTGAACGGGGAATCGGATGTTAATGAAACTTGATATTTGGAAAGACTTGTTTCTCAGATGTCACACTTCAAGTTCGGAGTGGATCCAGTGACTTTGGGGGGAGCTGGATGGGGGAACCGAAAATCGGGTGACTTGTTCAGAGTGGACGGCTCGGGATGAAACTTGTTGGGGAAAACAAGCACAAGACATAGTTGACAAGACCGGACCGGATCCAAGCACTGTGGGGGGAGTTGGAGTTGGGGTTCCGGAATTCCGGTGATCGCGATTTAAGATGCTTACACACGATAAAACTTGGCAGGCATATCAAGGACTCAAATAATTTTAACTCAAGAATGGTTGTTTCTCGGGTTTGACCATCGTGGGGAAGTGGAGGGAGGGGTACTCCGGAATTCGAGAAATGTCCAACTTCAGATCTTAATGAAACTTGATATTCGGAAAGAACTCATGTCTCAGATGTCCCGTTTCAAGTGCGGACACGATCCGATCAGTGTGGGGAGTCGGGGGGGGGGGCGAATTTTGTGACACGCTTTGGGTGTAGCGGCTGGGATGATACTTGGTAGGAAGAACAAGCGTAGCCTAACATTAGAGACTTGACGAGGTTGGCTTAGAAATTGTCACTTCCCAGATCCGACCATCCCTTAAGCCTTAAAGGACTCATCTTAACCGCAAAGCACAATCTGCAATCTACAATCTGCATTTCCATGATCACCATGACATGATCATTTTTGCCTCAAGGGTTTTGCTTACAAATGACTTACTAGCACCCTTTAAGTGCGCATCTTAACCGAAAATAAAACAAAAATACTTTTGACGAAATCATATACATTCATGATCCTAAAGGGCCCAGGATCATTTTTACCTCAAGGGTTTTGATTACAGATGAATTTCTAGCGCCCTTAAAGTGTGCGCAAAAATATTTTTTTTTTGTTTTAACAAACGATGCATTCTCATGATTTTGAAGGGTCCATTGTCATTCTTGTCAGAAGGGTTTTGCACACAAATGATCATAACAAGCCCACGAATTGGCAAGTTCCTACTTTCGTCCTATTACCAAGCCTTACAAGTGCCATATGAGCTTACAGGTCTTGTTTGTTAATCTTCTCAGTGAAATATGGTACAAAGGAATTCGAATACCGGTTTGTGCAACATTTAACTGGCACAAGGAGATTTTGATGCCGCGTCCGTCCTGTCACCGGTGCTAGACAGACTTTTAATTAAGCAAAGGTGTTAAACATATATGAAGTCCTAAAAAAGACATTGCATGATGAAGTGTGAGTAATGTAACAAGTGCTATTAAGTGAAGTTTTAATTGCGCTTATAGTTTGAACACATTCGTAGGTCTCGTACATACAGACGAAATTACAAATTAAAACGCCCCTTAGCTTAAATGTTCCAACTCATGTTTTTTTTTCCTTCTAGCCCTGGACCTGAAATCACGGCCAGCTGATGTTTACAGCGAGCCACCCAGGGGCGGAGTTAAAGCCGCAGTTACGCTCACCACAAATGACGCAGATACTGTCAAAATTGTGAGTATAATAGTCTACTTTTAATTCATTCTAAATCGAACCACAGATGGCGAGAAGCTGTTTCTATGGAGTAATACTACTGAACTGGCTTTACGGAACCGTTAACCGAAAATGTGTCCTTTTGCGCTTTGTAACCACGCAGGAATGTTAACATCACAGCGTGCTACCAGGGTAAAAAGATGCATAAGTCTCAACGTCGCTGCGAAATGAAATTAGATTTAACATCATGAGAAGGAAAGAGCTATGAGATATCTCAGGAGCAGACAACGGGGCATATGATAGATGTTTAAACTGTGCGTTCCGTCTCTTGAATGGGACGAGATTAAAACCATAGTCACAGATGCGTAGGGACGAGCTGCGTGATGCGCCTGTGCTTGTCGTCTTGTTGTATATGAAAATGGCCATTTAATTTCTTACCGATTCTGAAATCAATAGAGTTATGTATTATTGGCATATCAAACGCTCGTGGTGCGTTGTTCGCAGTAACTGACAAGGGCCTTCCACGAGCGGGATTATTCTCGACGACCTTCTTCCCCCTAATGTTTCCTTGGTATCTGCAAGATGGTGCTCAGCCACGACAAAAGTAGACGGAATCTGCGCGATCTGCTACAAGTTACCCCAAACAAAAAGGGAAAAGATTGTTCTATTGAACGATAGTTAGAAAAAAGGTCCTTAGACTAAGCTATGCGATAGTTAGAAAAAAGGTCCTTAGACTAAGCTATGTACCAATTACTATGGGCCTTACCACAATCTACATCTTGCGCAGGAATCACGCCTCAGACTCTCGTAGTACGGCATTTGCCCCAAGTGAATTACCCTTTCCGCTTGTGCCCGATGTGATCATTTTTTCCTCTTTGTAAACTCGTATCAAGATGGCAAAAGTCACGGTAGCGTTGATCCTCTAGTATCTGAATTTCGCTCTTGTTTTATTTCGTTAGGCTATGAGCGTGTTCCATCCTACTTACCGTAGTTACTACGCATGACGTCACGAATTCTGGCTTTTTGCCGTCAAGGCTGGAAAGATTTTTCTATTTTCCAGCAGGATCTCACGCCAGGGGCGAATCCGACCAATCACGTTCAAGAGATGCGTAGTTACTACGCTTACCACGCTCCCGAGCATGGTAAGCAAATAGTAACTATTAGTTACTATTCCGACAAGGTTGGAACGGTCAGCGTAGTAACTTTTCGTGAGGATGGAACGGAAATAGTAACTAATAGTAACTATTGTTACAAGGGTGGAACACGCTCTATGTGTCGCATTACCGTGTGATTTTTTTTAGGCACTTGGAGAGCTCAACCCGCAAAAGGCTTTCATGGCAGGCAAACTGAAAATCAAGGGAAATATCATGCTAACGCAAAAGCTTCAAGGGCTATTTAAGTCAGAAGCAAAGCTGTAAAACTGCCCAGTACCTGTAGAAGTGGTGTCCCGAAGCGTTTGGACAGAGTTTGTAAGGGGCTTTTATAAGATTTTGGGAACGTGTTTGTTGCGATAGTTGAAATTTTATTGTATTCCGGTTAATATAAAAACTAAACAAATTGCTATAGCTTAAGCGGCACTTTCAGCTGTTCTTGAAGTCCCCTATATCTCTTCGCTTGAACCAGCATAGCACATTTGCCCACAGAAAGGCACAGCAGCCAATGAAAGCCACTCGGTACTGTGGAGAGATGACCAGGAAGCTGATTGTCTGCACTGGAAGCCAGAAGCTGCAGCTCACCTGATTAAGAAGTTAGTTCACTGAAACCCTAGTGCTTAATGGTTGGACAAATTTTGAGCTTAAGGGCTTCAACGTCTTAATCCCAAGCAATAGGATTTCTTTAAGCCGGCAAGAATACAAATCATCCCAGCAACATCGTTTTATGTTTTTTGCCACAGCCAGCTTTTCCCATCGGTCGATATAAATCTCAAACCATTTAGGGGCAGATAAGTTTTTAAAAGAGTATCGCTTGTTACCCCTCCCCCCAATCCCATCCTAGGTTGGCGGTGCCCGGATTTTAAGTCCTAATCGAAAATGTAGTCTTAGCTGCATTCAAACCCACTGTATGTTGTCGAGTTTTTGTTCTGCAAACATTCATATTGTATGTAGCAACATACTTCAAAGCAAGAAAATACAAGTATGCCATTGCTGATGTCACTGATGCAGAATTGGAACAGCCACCTCACGTAAGTAGTTTAAGAATCCTGACGGCGCAGGACCGTGCGAAGACTTACAACCCACTAGCAATCAGGTTAAAGGCTGCAGTTAACAATCTGAAGAAAGTGAATGCTTGCGCAGTTCCGTGATTGTTTAAAGGACACCTGAACAATGAAACCATACTTAAACACACCATGGAGAATGCATTTACAGACATGGCCACGGAGAGCATTCTTCCTCTGAGCGTGACGTTTTCAAAATAGGGATGTTCGTTTCTGGAGGTTTGCACATGTAGACTCCAAGACAAAAAGCGGAATTCGTTCAAATCTTGTACAGCGCTGGCCGGATCGTATTGGAATTTCTTCTACATATACGTTTGGGCTTAACTGGTTAAAAAATATTCCAGAAGAAGGGTTGATTGGAGACATTTGTTCATTTCTAAAGTTGCTCAGTACTGAAACAAGGACAGATGCAAAATGGAGCAAAAATCATAGCTTGGAAATGCTATTTCGCATTTGGATCGGGTTTTCTGCAGGAACGGAAGTCATACAGACAGGGATGATACTTAGTACTCTTCATTCAGGTGTCCTTTAAGACGGCTCTTTGGAGGTAAAATTGTACATGCCTTAGATTCTTGGAAACAGCGTGGGAATCCGTGTTTCATGAGATATTTTGACCGCAGTTCGGTTCCATCCGTTCTCTTTCACGCGGCTGAGGGTTTCGGGTCTGGCTTAATGGGGACTAGGCTGTAAGAATGTCCTCTTCGATGGACTTACCTTGTAGGTACCAAAGAATTTTTCCCGACACTCCTCAAATACGTCATGTTTCCTCTCCATAACGCTCATCACTGGAAAAAGAAATCTGTCCCAAACGTTTGCGAGAAGCCTAATCTCAATTCGCCAATCGATAAAACCTGGTCGACTGACGGAAAATTAGCAGCTCCGATCCCGAAAACAAAAGTAGTGCACCAGAACAGGTGCACTGTCCTTTGTTGTTTTTTGCTCGGTCTTACGGACACAGCTGCTGATGCCGGCCCGTTTCTAGCGAACTTTTCTGGATGGTCTTCGGGTAATACTCTTGATGACTATCTCGCCTTGCCGATGCAAAATTCCGGGTATCTAGCGAGAAAGGCAGAAATGTTGTCACTACTGCTCCCAAAGATCGCGGTGATTGATTGACACAGAATTTGAGTCGTTAAGTTTGAGTCGTACGGACACGCTTACTCCTTCTTCCTGAGGATCGCTGACGCGTGTTGGGTTTCACCCAAGTTTGGTATGTTCCTTGAACTGCCATGGCCACGAAGCAGATAGCAGTAGCAGACATACAACAGGACCGGAATGTAAATACTGGTTGAGAACTCATATAATAGAACCAACTCGTTTTAACCAACCAAACTTATTTCTGAAGCACAAGTTTAGCTCCAGCTGAGATTATCATGCGACAGTCGCTGGTAACCGAGTTCAGCCTAGTCATGTAGAACCTAGCTGAAGAGGAACTTAGAATTCTTTATATTGTAGGCTACTTAGCATGTTGCGTGCAAACAAAAGTCAGCCAAGAAAAGTCGAATGACGAAACCCCAGCTTCACCGCAAATAGACTTCGCCAACTGTGTATGAAGTCATTCCCCCACTGTGGGGAAAGTCACACACATATTCTCAATTTCAGGACATGGTGCTCCGACGTTCGTGCATGCCCCAACATATGGGCACTGGCTCTTTCGAGCAGGCCCTAACATTGGAGCACCATGCCCTAAAACTGAGTATTTGTGTATGACTGCGGGAGGGGTGATAAAATGCTTTTCAACCCGTTCTTCCGTTCCATTCCTATTGGTTACAGTCTAATGTTTCTTGCGTCGCTTCTACTTGTCTATCGAGGGTTCTTACTTGTGTAGAATCCGCATAAGTTTATAGGAGAGAATACGAACTGATCCATCAGGACTTTCCTCGTAACTGCTGAGAGACTTCTTCCGGGCCATCTGGAATCGAGAAATCGGTACCTGGAATCAGTTGAAAATCTGTTCATCGGTGGTTCCTGTTTAGTCGTGAAAAATAGTGTATTTGATTCTTTGTGGATGGTTCACGACCGCCAGCAGTAAGACATACCGAAGCGAGACCAGGACATGTCCCACATTCCTTACACGGCTGCTAGACCCTCTTGCGGGTTCCAAGTCAGCTAGCGAAGAATCGACTGGACCTCCCCTGGGATGCTCCCTGGTCAGAATACTGAAGTCAAATTTTTGATAACTCATTTTTGTTATATTATTATAATTTCTAGATACAAGGGATTGCATATGCAACCTGTCAGGTGCAAATGCAACTTTAACTGCTTCTCCCCGCGACATTTTCTATTCATTGATTCAAGGAGGACGAGATATAAGGATATTCTGAAATTTACTTACCATCGGTAGAGAATGTGAGGATTGACGCCCATCCCTATAACAGCAAAGCGAGCGACCGCGCCCCAGTCGTAATTCTTCCATTCCGGATCCTCGTGCTGGAACAGAAAAACATTTCGATCTGCAGTTATGGAAAATATGATTTTCCTGAGACTTTGAAAGACAAAAAAAAGTAGCTATTTACTAAATAGATGACGTTTATGGGAAGCTTAGAACTGAAGAAACCTAGGGAAACGTCATCTGGCCTATTAATGAGCTTCGAACTGGCTTCAAACGATATACCATACCAGCTTGGTTGAAAACAGACGGCATGTAGTCAGCGACGCACTTTGAAAGTAATCCACAAACCGCGCATCACAATCATTGTCGGAAGATGGCATCGCTTACCACAAAGATTCTGAGTGTTTGCTGAGAAAATTCCGCTCCGACGTAGAACGACCCGTAGAAAAGGGCGTTTGCCAGAGCTCCGTGTTTTTGAAAAGCAGTCTTCACTGCATTCATTTTACTGCACTGTGACACACATCGAGGGAGAACAAGATCAAGTATAATTCAGTTTGTTAAGTAACGAAGAGCTCGGGAAAAACATAGATGGCGCTTATAGGTTTCCCGGATAAAGTCGTCGTCCGCGACTCCAACAATATTTTTCGATTCAATGCGCCAATGGCATGGTATCTGTAACATGGCCGTAAGTTTCTTAAAGTGTGTCCATTTCCAATAGGCAACAAGACCGAAGGATCCGGTGGGATCCCAATTCCCAGGATTTCCGGTCTTCGCCAGATCGAATAAGCGCGATATTTGTACTCAGCCCAGTGGATATTAGATCTTTTGTCTTCAACTTCCGGCCTAGCCCAGATTAAGAGCGGAATATTAATGCTCGCACCCAGTATCTTCGTATCTCTTTCATCAGAGGATTTTGTTCTGAATTTCCGGTTTGCGTCATATTCCGGAACATCAATTGGATTTGCGAATCTGCCTCAGTTATCAACTTGGAAGAAAAACGAAGATGAAAGATCGATTTGTTATGCATTGTTACCGTTCGACGGAAACCTCGCTCGAACACATACGGACAAGACAAAGGCACGTAAGCATGTTATTTATGCCTAATCAATCGCTTGAAAATGTACATAAAATGATCGTGGTGTCTATGCTGATCACGCCAATATTCCTCTGAGAAAACCAAGAACATACATCAGTCTCAGCATGTATTACTAGCCCAATTTAAGTAAAATCGACTTTAGAAAAAACATCTATTAAATGTTTATGCCGGATTTCGGAGGAATTACTTGTCCGATGAGAATATCAGAAATGGATAGGCATGTAGGTTTATGCCTACATCGCCTCTCTAATCGATTTTAAACAAATCTTTTACTTCTACCGAATTTCGGGTTTTGACCGGATTCTGGGCAGACATCCGAGCTTATCCGGCAAGAAAACAAAGTGTTCCGATGGTGTGATAGTTTTACTTCTCACCTATGGATCACAAATAACGTCAGTACAACCGGAGTTACTGGCGTTGATTCGTCAAAGGTATCACCGACTTTTCGCTTTTCGCCGGATTCCGAGTGAATTGCTCTTCTGGCAAGAAAAGAAAGTTCAGATATGGACTCAGCTCTAATCTACTTCACATTATAAATTTAATTATTCAAACATGAGTTTTTCCGGATTCTTTTAAATCAGCTAGAATAATTCCCCTGCACAAGGGTGAAGATTCGCGTCTTTGCACTAGAGACCAATATCGATCCTCTCTGCATTTTCAAAGATAGTAGAAAGGGCCCTTTATAATAGAATTTATGGATTTCTTGACAGATTCAAATTTTGTTTATACTTCAGTTCGGATTCCGCAAAAATCACAGTACGGTTCATCCCGTGACCGTTATCCTGGAACACGTTCAGGATTACCTGGATCGTGGCGAGACTCCTGCAACAATTTTTCTTGATATTCAAAACGCATTTGACACGATATCGCATGAAATTCTTTATTGTAAACTTAACAACGCGGGTATAGGTGAAAATGCACTGGATATAATAAAATCTTATTTGTCGGATAGAAAACATTCTAGAGAATGACTCGTCTGACGATTTATCACAATCAAGAACAGTAGGAGTTCCACTGGGGTCGGTACTTGGCCCACCATTATTCTTGATATATATCAATGATTTGAGTTTTTGTACGGGTGAATCTTCATTGAATAGTCAGTTTGCCGATGACACCACAGCAACACTATCGGCTGCGAACGAATATGCTTGGTATTAAATCTGAAGACTACATTTTGCCGACTAATTGAAAGGATGTCTGATAATAATTAGCTGCAAACAAAAAAAAGACACAAATTCTAATTCATAGTAGAACTGGATGTAAGTTTGACAGTGCGAGGAAAGTAGAAACGAGTAGAAATAGAATCAGGTGTAATTGTGATTGAGCGAGCTGAATCCATTCGTTATTTCGGTGTTATTTATCTGTCTTGGAAAGAGCATATTAATTGGTTAGGACTAAGGCTTCTCGTGGTGTTGGACTTGTGTTTCGACTAAAACATCTTCTCCCGGATATGGTAATTTTTTACTGGAATAAAATTGATTGATTGATTGATTGTATATAGCTTTGAGATCCCTTTATTATACTTTGGTCCATTGCCATTTTGATTATGCGTCAATAATATATCTTAATACGTCTAGAAGTCATATCAAACCTATTCAAATCATACAGAATGAAGCTTTGCGCGTTTTGAAACTGTTTCTTCCAGCCGGGTCTAAGTTCCCGAATAAAAGTTCAACCGAGACCCTGTTTACACTACATAACATTCTTCCTGTAAGAAGTGCAATGCAATATTTAGTAGTACTTTTTTAAAATTAAGCTTGATCGATCATTGCTACCCGAATACTTTTCATCAATGGATCTTTTGTGTCTTTCTGATTCCTCTCAGATTAAAACGAGATCCAAACATAAATGACGAATGCCTCGGGTTGTTACCGAAAGGTCCAGGTTCTGTCTCCGGTACCTCATTCCTCTTCACTGGGAGAGTGTGAAGTTAATTATGGATTTAACGGTAGGAATAGCTGCTATAAAATCACGGTTTAGAGGAATGCTGATCGAGAATTACAGAAGTTAGGTAGTGATTTTCACTTTCCGGTTGTCTCTTATTTTGTTGTTTATAAAGCCTATTGATACTCCCATCCTTGTCTACTTTTATTTTTTATTTGTATATTCATATTTGTTTAATTGTGACTGTGCCTTGGCCTTGCTTTCGGTTAGCTGTATGATTATTTAGCGAATGAATATTATTGGGTATGATTCGTCATAGTTTAATTTTTGGTTTAATTTTTTTCGTGTGCGCTCGAGAGGCTCTGAGCAGCGGAAAGTGAAAATGATAGATTTTTTGTAAATAAAGATAACCATGAACCTTCACAAAACTTTCCTAAATTTCAAGTTTTGACCGCATTCCGGGTGGACAAATCTGGTAACAGAATAAGGCCAAAATGAATTCAACGTGTTTCCTTACCCCTATTTCGAACTTCAATTCAACTTCAGAAAAATAACCTTTACCAACGAAATTTCCGGTCTTGGACGGATTCCGGGCGAATATCCGAACTTATCCGGCAATAAAACAAAGTTCAAATTAGGATTCACCATGTCTGATCACAAATAACTTGACTACAACCGAAATTGCTCGTGTTGCTTCGTCAAAGCTAGTCACCCACCCGTAATGGACAATTCCGCAGTACATCGTTGCTTACGTAAACACACTTTGTTTGCAATCCAATCATGCTTTTGACCTTCCTGGAAGTAAACTCTGCCCACCGTCACGGTCTTGATAGTGGTCTAACCACAGTTTGGCAGCAACGTAAGGGGTAACCTGTATTACGTTAGATCGCTCTTGTCGTCAAAAAAGGTGGCGAATCGCTCCTGTAGACGTCGCGCATTCTGAGGTAGACTAGAGGCGTATTCTCGCCGTTCCCCCAGGACTCCTCGGAGAATCAACGGGAACGGCGAGAATAGAGGGAGTAACTCCACGCGGACTCCACGTATGAAAACAGTGACACATCGAAATACTTCCAAAATGTATTTTGTTCGAAAAAAAAAATACGCAGTTGACAAAATAAGTCTGAATCCACTTTAGTTTTGGTTTTGTTTATCTGATTGTGTTTAATTAATTTTATATTGCACCAACACCAGCAAAAAATGATTCCCCTCCGAATCTGAAAGGAAGTCCTTTTTGATGATGGTGATTATAACCAGAGCATTCACCATTCTTGGGGACTCTCGAAAATACGGCGAGTGAGACCTAGGGACAAACAAAAACGCGGGGACTCCTCAAGTGGAGTCCTCGGGGAACGGCGAGGATACGCCTCATGCTGGAAGTAAGCTCTGCTCACCATCACGGTCTTGATAGCGGTCTAGACACAGTCTGGCAGCAACACAATGGGTAACCTGTATCACGTTAAACCGCTCTTGTCGTAAAAAAAGGTGGCGAATCGCTCCTGTAGACGTCGCGCGTTCTGAGGCAGACTAGGCGATAACCTGGCCGTGACTCAATCGTCAGTCTTCACCTGTGGCCAGAATTAAATGATAAATTCGTTTATTTGAGCCGAAAATATTAAATAAGAATACGATGGAAACAAAAGACAAGGCACATTAGGACCGCTTCGATTCGTCTTCGAAAAGGTCAGGATTAAAGCAAACGGAAGCTGGTTTTGACGACGAACCACTCTTCGTCGTCGACTGAATGGTGAGCGTCAAAGTTTTGGCTGTCGGCAGATTATACAGCACGGCCTTCGTTCGATCAGCGCTCCGAACACGCTGGACTTCGAGGTCATTCGCGCATATCTGAAATAAGAAATACATAGCTTGCAAAGTCAACAAAAAGGGATGTGTAGCTCCAGCTATCTAGGAGTCTGCAGTGCGAAATTAGGGGGGGGGGGGGGGGGGCATTATTTTCAGAAGTTCTGAAATTTATCGATGAACGGAGCCTTGTTTTAGCATTAATTCATTCAAGAACAAGGCTCTGACTTTTTACATGCCTTGTCATGAGTCAAGCTCATGGTTGAGTGTGTACAGTAGTGACCTCCTCCTACCTTCTGAGATCAACCAAAACAAAATACAAGCCCGGAGGTACGTTTTGCGATCTGTAGACGATGTTGGTTCTGATTCTGAACCAGCCAGATCAAATGCGACAACAAAGAAAAGAAGCCTAAGCAGTGAGCGTTATGTTTTGCCCTATAGGAGCCAACCATAACCGTATAGTTAAGATCCAGCAGTCCGGTCTCACAATTAGAGGTATATTTCTGGTATGTCATATTTCAAACTAACACTTTTCGGCTTGGAAAGGTGCACTTGAAGCTCGACCAGGCTCAACAAATGAACTATTCCAAATTTCTTCGCATTTCTGTGTTTAACAAATCAGGTACTTTTCAACTCACCACGTATCCACAGATCTGATCGGAATCGGGTGGCATCCACGCCACCACCAATCCATCCTCGCCGACCCTCCGCGTGACTTTGAACTCTGTGGGCGAAGGAACAACAACATCCAGGTTGGTTTTCTTTTCAGTCACTCTGTCCTCGATGCTTTTCGGTTCGAATCGAACACTCCGTGGCCGCTCCCTTGGAGTCCGAACGCCGGAAAATGAGGAAGACCGTCCAACGGTAGCCCGTCTCCGCTCCAATGTCTGTTTCGCGTAAGATGCCTGAAAAATCGCAGTCTGTATCAAACCAAGAACATATAAAACTACTCTGAAGTAGAAAATCCATCTCTCCATCGTCCCAGTGCATCCTTTCTCCGACGACCCGATCTGAATGGTCGTTCTGCAGCCCTTCTATGGGCTTCTTCGTCTGTTTGAGTCCTAAGTAGATTTTGTTTGTATGTGTTGTGTTTTCCCTAATTATGCCTTCATATTTTCTTTTGTACTCCACTGTTTCGTCTTGTACGATTTGTGGGTTAAAAATAAATTAGTATTATTATTACAGTATCCGGTATTTCTTCATTTTTACGTCTCTGCAACTGTTGCAGATATGGGGCTATGCAATTGGCCATATTCCTGTTCAGCGCTTCCAAGCGGACTAGTTTCTGTTAATCTCCCTCTGCCTCACGGTCATCACTTGGATCAGACATGGTAAAATAGATCCACAGGTTAGTAAGTGGAAAACCTGTCATCTGTGTCCCAGGTTAATGGAGGTTTTACATATGTTATAGCAGCAGGAAGGGAAATTGACCCACTACCCTATCGATTCGACTTTTTACTATGCCTACACAAGTATTGAGACATAGTAAAAAGTCGAATCCATAGGGTTGTGGGTCACTTTCACTTTTTGCTGCTGAAAACATATGCAAAACCTCCATTACCTGGGACACAGATGACAGGTTTTCCACTTACTTACCTGTGGATCTATTTTACCATGTCTGATCCAAGTGATGACCGTGAGGCATGGGGGGATTAACAGAAACTAGTCCGCTTGGAAGCGCTGAACAGGAATATGGCCAATACAGTTGGCCTACAAGCTATCAGTATAGAGACTCGGTCGGTATCTACGGTACAAAGTCGCCGCGGATTCTTCGTCGGCGCAGTGGCTGAGAGAAGTAGTTCTTATCATTATCCATTTTTGATGAAACAGGGTACAGGGTACCACAAAGGCGTATTTTGGTTATTTGCAGTAGATAGGCCTACACATAATTTCGAGCAAAAGATCGACATTTAAAGGATACAAGAAAATCAAATTTAATTTGTAGTTTAGTTACTCTATTTTTTGTATGTTGTTTCTAGCTCCAAGGTCAAATAGCTTATCTATCAAAGTTGAAGAAAACCGGATGATATTGTCGATTTCGGTCAATTTACTATAATCCACAAATTACTCTAGCTACTGCATTAGTACTTTCACTGTCAGAAGTTTCATAACAGATAACACAAGGATGTGCAGTTTCAACAGAAAACACTTGTGATGTAATCTGCTGTGATTTTTAAAACCTATGTTATGCATGAAAAGCATTGCCGGGAAGAGCAGAAAAAGCATCTGCTGACTTCCCTGCTATCATGACGACACACAAAAAAGTCAGCAGATTCTTTTTTGGCGGTTTTTCGGCTCTTCCTGACAATGCTTTTTATGCATAACAGTTAATGCACAACATTTTCGAAATCACAACAGATTACATCCCAAGTGTGATCTTTTGAAACTGCGCATCCTTGTATTATCTGTTATGAAACTTCTGACAGATCTGCTCAACATTACGTACCTCCTGAAGGGACTTCCCAACTGACGCTCGAACTGCATCTAGCTCACTTTTGAGCCGCTCATTTTCTTTGCAAGTGCTCAATAGGTTGGTTTCAAGGTCTCGTATAACGGTTTCCTGGAAACGTAAAATGATTATTTACCTGCAACTTATACACCTGGCATGGATTGTGTATGCTATCTGAGGGACTGGTAAATCAGAGACATCCAGGCTGAACCATGGATGTGTCACAAAAGGACACATCCTTTTGTGACACATCCTTTTGTTTAACATCATATGTTAAAGACCGCTAATGGTCTCTAACTCCAAGTTAGGGAATTGAGGACCAGTACCTTTCAGTAAAACCAGTGACGGCAATCCCGATGAACAATTATCTCAAATAGTAGTATGAAGTTGTAAGAAAAAGTAGCATGCAGTACGAACTGATGCTACTATGTGCTTCCATGTCAAGGTTACTGTGTTACTGCATTCCTACTGCATGCTACTATTAGCAAGACTGGATGCTACTATAGCAAGACTGGATGCTACTGGATACTACTGCTTAGGATTGACCCAGTCTGAGGCACATTAAATGATAGTATTCTTGACTATTACATATCAATCCATGCAACTTTTTCGTACAAGTATCATACAACTACGCAGGCTACAAATTCTTTCATCGGGATAGTCTACTGAAGAATTACGAACAGGAACATTTATCAGGAAAAGAGCGAGGTTCTCTCCATGAAGGTTCTGGAACAAATCCCCACTAGATGGATGCACACTTAGTCACATAACACGCTGATTGGTTCCGTCAAAGACCGTTTTAGAAGATACAATAGTACGTATTTATAATATTACATACGAAGCGGCTCTCATTAAACTCGACATTCCTAAATTATCTGTACGTAGAAATACTCTTTCAAACAAATTTGGAGCTAAGATAACGTGTTGTCCCCAGATGCCCCCATCTATTCCCCCCTCCTCTCCCGTCTTCCGTTTGTCGGCCCGAGAGGAATACTGGCAATCAGTTTTCCCCATATCCCGCTAATTCTTCTACCCAATTTTTACGTAGTTTCATCCCTTCATTTATTTCTGGTAATTTCTTGTAAGTGTATTAGTTAATTTGTTTCTTGTGTGTCTGTGTATTTTATAAATTTGTAGTCCTTTTCTAGCTGTTAGCTATTCGGATTAAACTTGATTGATTTGAATTTGATTTGTATTCGGACCGAAAGAGGCGTTTTATACTTTACACTTTGCAACTATAAGACATTGGACTTGGCCTCTTTGAATCATTAAGCTGTCTACATAGGTTACAAGTGGCAGGTGATAAGACAGCAGCCAGTTTTACGAACATGCGACCTGGCTTGAGACAGTAGGCTACTACAGCGCCGACACTCTCATCACATTAGTACCTTTTCTTGAAGTCTGGTCGTCAGAAGCTTTGCTTCTGTATCTAGCACTTCCAGTATTATTTCTTTTTCCTGAATATCGGCTTTGAGGGCTTCGAAATCTGCGAACGCAGGCTTGGGTTCTTCTATGCTACCAAAGATGTCGTCTATGAATTTTTCTGTCAGAGCAATGTCTTCTAGAATTTCTTCCGAGGAGGGTCGAGTTCTTGGGGTGGGGAACGACGATGCATTGCCGCTGCAGTTCCGGCAAGACTAGAAAGAGAAACAAGCGCTCAGACGTGGAGTGTAAAAGTAAAATGTTTATCACATTTATATACAAACAGCTTTAGAACCAAGACATTTCTCTTCCCCAATAACCAAACAAGTATTGAAATAACCTTGTAATCACCCCCCTTTAAAAGCTTTAAATGTAAACAAACCGCCAGCATAAATCCAAAGAAATGTTGAAGATCTAGCACGAAGAACAGTTGTTCGAACACTGAATGGTCTGCCCGTCTTTGGGTCTGCCTGCCAGTCCCACCCTTTAAACCTATTTTCAATTAGCAAGGTAATAACAAGTGCAATAAACCAATTCTGAGCAGACTAATGCCCCCCTTGTCATAATTCATTAAGAACGGCATATCATCGATCATATGACAAAACAGTCCAGTTTCCAACTGTTCATTAAAGATTAAAGTACATCGCGTCGTCTCATTTGTTGGTGTTACGCCAAATCCTCATCCATAACTCGTGGGAAATCTTGGCCCAGCTGCCTATGAACGGGAGGGGGGGGGGGGGGGGGGTCGGGACCCATCAAAAGGCGTATTTACACCTTTTTTTCTCAAGTATACCAGCTTAGAGTTTGATTACAGTCACGGGTCAAAACCTTTTTTCATGGGCAATTTTGGGCCCACTTGCCCATGAACGGGGAGGGTGGGGGTAGTTCAACTCTCCCCGGTCCGTATGATCCAAAAGCACAAAAGAGTTTCATCACCTTATCTCCAGTTATTGTCAAATTAAAACATTAAAAAATGGGCAAAGTTCCCAATTGCCCCTAAACCAAGTGGGGGTGGGGTTTGGGGTCAACAACAAGTAAAAAGAGACCCCAATACTCACAATCCTACCAAGTTTCAACTTGATACCTGTTGATTCCTGGCAAGGGTAACGAACTTTACTCCTGGGCAATCTGGGCCCAGTTGCCCATGAACGGGGTGGGTGGGGGAGGTGCAACTTTGAAAGCAATTTCCCAGCCGTAGGATCTACACGTCATCGTCCTATGTCCAGTTCTGGTCAAGTTATTAACTTTATTCACTGGGCAATCTGGGCCCATTTGCCCCTGAACCGGGTTGGGGAGGGGGGTGGGACACCCAAAAGGCACAACTAGACCCCAATAGCCACAAGTGTACCAAGTTTGAACTTTATACTTGCACCGGTTCACGGGTTATGAGCTCCACAAAATACGGTGAAAACCGAAAACCGGAAACCGAAAGCCGAAAGCTGCTACAGCGCTCGTAATAGTGGATTGTTCCAAGGAACACTCCACTAACAAGAGCTACGAGCTCATATGGCACTTGTACGAGTAGGCTGTACAAGAACGACACCTCACTAATCTTTGCATTTGCCATATTTCACTATTTTCCGAGTTGGTTATGCTCCGAAAGAGTTTTCGCGTCTCATGCTACAGATGCGTAAAACCGGTTATCTGAATCTGGATATTTAGTTTCACTCATTTCTGAGCAGTTCCGGCATCGTCTCGATTGTCTGTAGCAAATGCACATGACTGTTCAAACTTTCATCCCAATAAATCTATTTGTTTGATCCCTAGACGTGCTACACGATTTCCGGTACTCACTCTATCTCCACTTACCGTGGCCGAGTCTGGTTTGGAATAAAAAAAATCGACCACCTAAAGCATCTTCTTTTATACCATCTATTAAGTTTCACTCGAATCTGAGCATTTTTGGAAAGTTCCGGTACCCCCCCCCCCCCCCTCCCACCAACGTTGTCGGAGCCGGTTCGGGCCCAATCTCTGAATTCCCTGTTCCTGTCCATCAAGTTTTACTGAAATTGGAGCATAGCCTAACTGCAAGTTTCCAGTACCCCCCCCCCCCTACCTTGGCCGAATCCGGCCCGGACGTCAAATAACAAATCTAGGCCGCATAAACTCGGCACTGTCGAATTTGCATCTCATTCGGTCCATCCGTTTGGTTTTTGTGCATGTCAAAAGTCCCCCCACCCCCAATCCCCCTAATCGTGGTCGCATATGGTTCGAACGCATGTTTTACATGTCGAAGCCATCGATTCGTATCACCCATGAAGTTTCACTCGAATCAGACCACTCGTTTGCAATTTATAGAAGTCAATATCCATATTCCTCTTCTCTTGCTCCCCAAAAAATGCTCGGATCTAGGAACGGAAGTTTCCGGGGGTATGTTGTGTCAGGTTCTTAAGTCAAGATAATTCGGGTCGCTAATATGCCTGCAAAGTTTCATTGTCGTTTTACATCTGGAACTATTCTAACTCACAACTACCGGAATTCCAGGAAACCCCCTCCAACTCCCCCCACAGAGCCCCGAAACCATCTGGCTCCGTCAATTTCATCTAGGCCTAATGCTTGTTCCATCCATTAAGTTTCGTCCCAATCCCTCTGCTTTTAGAGTTTCTTGAGTTTTCCACCCCCCCCCCCCCATCTCCACAGGTATCGGACCCTACCCGGACGTGACACTGAACGTCCGAGGTGATAGCTCACCAGACAAGTCTCATTCAAATCCGATCACCCGTTCAAAAGTTATGCACGCCACTAGATTCCGGACTCCCCATCCACCCACTCCCCCCACGATCGTCGGGTCGGGGAAATGGCTGTTCTCAAGTCAATCTGTTTGGATCCCTGACATATCTGCCAAGTTTCATCGCCCTAGGACATCAGGAAGTATGCCGAACTCGCGGGATCGCTAGAAATCCGGACCCCCACCCCAACTCCCCCACAGTGCCCTGATCCGGTCCGGTTATGTCAATGACGTGTCTAGGACTTGTGCTTGTTTTTCCCACCAAGTTTCATCCCGATCCCTCCACTCTAAGCGTTTCTCAAAATTTCCGGCTCCCTCCTCCAACTCCCCCCAGTGTCATCGGATCCGGTCCGGATTTAAAGTGAGATGTCTGAGACACAAGATCTTCCTAAATATCAACTTTCATCAAGATCCGATCACCCGTTCGCAAGCTAAAAATACCTCAAATTTTGGCTTCACCCTCCCTCCACTCTCCTCCCCCCCCCCCAGATGGTCAAATCGGGGAATTGACGAGTTCCTATTTAATCTGGTCGGGTCCCACACATGCCTGTCAATTTTCATCATCCCAGCACATCAGGAAGCACGGAACTCGCGGGATCACTACAAATTCGGACTTCTCCCCCCCCCCCAACTCCCCCAAAGTGAGCGGATCCGTTCCGGTTATATCAGTCACGTATCTAGGACTTTTGCTTGTACTTTCCACCAAGTTTCATCCGGATCCCTCCACTCTAAGTTCTTTCCAAGATTTCCGGTTTCCCCCTCCAACTCCCCCCAATGTCACCGGATCCGGTCTGGATTTAAAATGGAGGGTCTGAGACACGAAGTCCTTCCACAAATCAAGTTTCATTAAGATCCGATCACCCGTTCGTAAGCTAAGAATATCTCATTTTTCCTATTTTTTCCGGATTCCCCCTCCCTCCACTCCCCTCCAGATGGTCGGATCGGGGAATCGACCATTTCTAATTTAATCTGGTCCAGTTCCTGATATGCCTGCCAAGTTTCATCGTCCTAGCTTATCTGGAAGTGCCCGAACTAGCAAAACCGGGACCGACAGACCGACTGACGGACAGAAATTACAATCGCTATATGGCACTTGAGTAAGCTCAAGTGCCATAAAAATGGAAAAAAAATTTTAAGAAACAGAATTCGCTCTTGCTGGCGGTTTTCGAAGCTACGACTCTGTTCATGCTCCCGAGCTTGGTAGAAGAAAGTTACAGTAATAATATTTAGCTGCAGAGGGTTGGAACTGTTTCTGCAATAACTATAGACTAAGGCAGGAGGGTGATAGCTTTTATTTGTATTCTATCGGTTGGAGGTTGCATCACTCCCTAAGAAAACCTTAAAGGACCTTTCGCAATATTTACTCGTCAACTTACAACATTTTAAAATCTTTGAATACTTCAAACTAGGCTGTGCTTTCAAGAAATAACCCACGGTTTTGACTGTTTTAAGCCTTTTCCGAGAGCCGTTGACTTATAGCGAAAACAGGGAAACAATTTACATAGCCTTTTTTTCTGATGGAAAAACTTCTCGCAGGTGGCAAAACACGGTGGGGGGCAAAACACATTGAAGGTGGCAAAAGACGGCAAGTGAGAACATCAGCGTTGTTTTGTTAGAGGGGTTAGAATGTACCGTACGACATTGGGGTCTCCGGGTTTAGAAATATATGGAGGGATTATGGAAGTAGGTTGCGTTAGTATTATAGGTAAGACAGGTCCTTTAAAACTGGCGTCAAGGTGACAAGTACTCACAATCACAGGCGTGGGCGTTCGCGGCTCAGCCTGGCCTCCTTCGATTACCTCATCAGTTTGGACTTCGGCAGCAACACCGGAAGTGCGTCGCTTAAGCAATTCTCTCGCGCTCACGAGCTCCGCGTGGATCCGCTTTTGGTCGTCCCTGAGAGCACAATTAATCGACTCCAGCTCTTGCATTTGGCTCTGAGCGACGCCGTGCTGATTCCTCAATTTCGAGATCTGAAAAAAAAAATCATCGTACTCAGGCGCAGGAAGGGAAATAGAAAGTGGAGAAAAAGGCTCCCTCTGGACCTGTCTCGTTACTAGACAAGGGCGAGACGAGTATCTTCGCGTCATAGTTTCCAAAGAGTAGATTCGTAGCTAAAGTTCTTGGTTGGAAATCAGGCAGGCTCTACTTTATTTTCTCTTCTCCATCTTTCTACTCCTGAGGTGGTAGCCAAAGGAAGATAATTTTCGAGACAACAATATATTCTTGGCTGAAAAATATAGTGGGACTACTAGAATGTCACAGAACTTTCGTGGTTACCAAACTAAATTTCCTATTATTGTCGACGAAAGTATTTACAATATCCGTGTGTCCTGGCAGTGTGCTCCCCATTTTGGAACTGTGGTTGTGGCAACACCGAACTATCTGCCTTCACTGTTGCTGTTATTTCTTCTTTATTCCAGCAATGTTTTCAACGGATACATCAGCTAAGATTCAAAGTCAGCTTGGGCTCAAAGAATATTTATGTTATTTCTTCTTTGAAAGCATGTTTCGATTTTAAGAAACCAGCTGGTATAACAAAGTTTTCAGGCTTTTAGTCTAGGAAAAGTATGGTTCGAAAAAATTTAAATAACATTGCATGTAATGTTGTTATATCTAGGTGGGAAACAGTTCCAGTGACCGATTCTTTTTCATCGAAATCCACAGTTCCAGCAAAATGTTTGTATGGATTGTTGTTTGTATCACACTGCTTGGGAGAAAGTTGGACCTGAAAATACTAGTTACGTTTTTGCAGTTGCTGAGTGTCTGCCCAGTTACCGTGGTACCTGATATTCAGCACCAGGATCCCGACCGTTGTAATGACCGTCGTATCGGAAAAGTCATTTCATTTTCATCATCACCAATACAAGAGCCAGATACCATGGTAACTGCAAAAACGCAACTATTGCCGAGGTGCTTCGTGAAGTTGGCGCCTTTCGGTCGACTCGTAGAAATACGGCTCTGGGAGATTTCGGCATGGACAGGAAAAATAGATTTCAAATTATTCTCAGACAGTCCAAACTGTCGACCAGAAAAATTGTTTCTTATTTTAGCAGGACAAAAAAAGCATGTCATGAGTTTTGGGATTTTGAAATTTCCCACGAGGTCCAGCAAAATGTATTATTAATATATCCGGTTCGAACCGGACAAAATTACAACACAAATGTTTTTGACACTAGGGGTAGAGGAAAATATGGACCACTTTCTCAATCGATGCCAGGAGCTTTCGGAGTTAAGGGGGTCTTATTTTAAGGGGAGTGTTTTGCTTCTTCCGGATATCCTGAGTAGCACTTCGGAAAGGGTTATAAAAAAGGTGTGCGAATTTATCGACGGAGCGCTGAAGCTAAGAGCGACAATATTGTTGTTGTGTTCTTTTGTAATGTGTATTATTGTTGTCTTATGTATATGGCCCCTGGGCTTTTAAATACACTTATTATTATTATTCTGTCCCCAGTTCTGTGGGTCCATTGCACAAGACTCGCCTTTCCATTCCTTCTACAAATACAGGTGCATAGAATGGGAAGAGGCATCCGACTAGGACAGACAAATGCGGAAGAGGAAGTGAGCTTGGCCAAGAACAGGCGATATCGTAATGACACGAGAGTCTCCCCAGACTTCCCTTTGTTAATTCTCAGAGATATCTGGGAATCCATTAAGGCCCGACTTTGTCATTAACGAAGGCTCTAATAGTAAAAGATGTGGAGTCGCGTATTTCTTATAGTTTCGGGGCGCAAAGAATTTTAACACTATTGCTCTTCCACAGGCTTTGCTTGCATCTTCTTTTTTACCCTTTTTAACGTTGACAAATTTATCGCGTATTAAAACTACTTCTTTTAAATTTGGGAATTTTTATGCCAGTTTTCGAAATACCAATCCAGTTCTTCTATGATGGATAATTATGGTTTAAAAAACTCCATTGACATTTTAAAAAAGAAACGGGAAACATTTTTTCAAAAATTTATTCGATAAAGCACACTTTGTCCGATGCGTTGCGTTGATTGTATTTTGGTTAAAGTGTTAGGTAGACTTCATTTAGGATAGTGTAGGCTAATTTTTTTTTTAAATGACGTAGAGTTTTTATGAAAGTATATGGTCTAGTTATTAGTCTGTAGACCGATTGTGTGAATTTTATTATATTTTTTTCTACTCACCAGCTTTGGCGGATACAAATAAATGAATTGAATTGAAAGAAGAGCTTGTTCTCCGGGATCGACTTAAAAGAGGCAGGGCACAGCATAGCGCAGGAGTAACAAAAATAGATTAGCAAGTAGTAGAAGTAGACAAGTCAGTGAGAGTTCGTAACTCCAGAGCGTAAAAGAAGGCACGTTAGAACATTGTTCCTACCCCACTCTGAATCCTGAAAGGTCCCTTTTAGTTTCCGTGCCTCTTTTTAGTACCCGTGCCCCCTACACTATGTCGTGCCGTTCCGTGCCTCTTTTTAGTCGACCCCCTTGTTTTCCTGCTGCGCTGATGTCGTCTTTCGCAGGCTTTGAGTCCACGAAGACTTTAGCTGCTTGGCGAAAAGCCAGATCAGGCCGGTAAAGCGATAGTGGGACTGGTTTCCCAATCCCTTGTAGTATTGACGTGTTGTCAGAGCCAAGGAATGTGTGCAGAAATAGAATTATATCGCAAAGGTCACTTAGTTTCTCCTTGGCAGAGAAGATGTCCAATTGCTGCAGTTCGTTTGCAGCATTAGTTTCTAATCTGAAATATAAAGCGCTTGTCGATGGTATCGGCGAAACGGAGGAGAAGAATAAGAAGGTCAGTGTGGTAGCCGTTGAGACATGTCAAGTGAGTGCGAAACGGATAAGTTGCAGCGTCAAAGATGATTCGCAGTAAGCTTAGGCTGAAGGAATATCAAGTGAATTCTTGCGCTATGGGTGGCTGTTGTTACAATCAAGAAATCGGCATCAGCGGAGACATTTTAGACCGAACAACCTGCTGAAGACAATCTGTTCCCGATAACGAGAATGACCCGTTTCTTGTCCGTGCAATTTCGCAGAAATTCTTCCTTCTTCCTTGTTCGCCGTGTCGTACCTACAAACTCAACTTCTGGGTATTATATACCCCTGGAGCGTTTGAGACGAGCCGTTCCTTTTACTGACGGCCCACTGGCATATCCGTCAAAAACTACTGAAGCTGTTCCGAAACGCCTAGTGACAGCTATGTGACGTAGCTATCGCACATCGAGTCAAACGTAGAAGTTAGGTTGTCAACTCACTGTAAAAAGTCTCTCATTTATCGGCTTTAGTAGTTGTGCGTCACCAATTTCGAACATTTTTTTTCCTATTCGGAGAATTTAAATCCGAACTTGGAGGGTTATAATCCGATACAAGATTAAAAATGATAGAATGCAAAATACTGCAATATACTCTGCACTATTTTGCATTCTAGCGTTTTAATCCTGCATCAGATTATAACTCTCCGAATTCAGATTTTAATTATTCGAAATAGGAATAAAAATGTCCGAAAACGGTGACACACAACTAGTAAAGTAAAGGAGAGACTTCTTACAGTGAAGCCAGTTTTTTAACTAGCCGGCCGCCATCAATGACGTAGTGACAAGACTCTAATGGGTCGTCGAAATGATCGCCTGCTTTGTAGTAAGTACGTAAAACTCCATACGATTCAAAGAGTGATGGGGGATACATGCAAAGCTCGTACGACAAAATGTGATACAAATCGAACTCCTCACGGCTGGCGAGCGAAGGTAATAGCTGGAACATAAGTCCTTGATCTATATGAAAAGGTTCCCAATCGACGATAAAATTAACTACTAAAAAATTACTGCTAGTAATTTTAGTAATTACTAATTTTGTAACACTGACTAACATAACAGTCAAATGCAATGATTTGATGATAGATGGCACTGCTGGACTTGACAACTATCGCCGTAGTGGCAGAAATTTGGTCGATTGCCAAATTGCTGTTTTTTTTTGCGGGATTCGAGGCAAACTCCTTGTCCGATATTCAGACAAGCACGGTTCAGCAGGTATTCTTACCTTTATACTGAAACTCTAATCGACTTCCGATTACATTTTTACTTTTATAGAATTTCCTGTTTTCACCGGATTCCGGTGAAACTACTATTCCAGCGAAGAAATAAAGTTTAGATACGGACTCATACGTATTTGATATGTATTCAGCGTGTATTCTTACCTCTATACTGAAGATCTAATCGACTTTAGAATGTATTTTTATCTTCTTCCGTATTTCCAACTTTTGCCGGATTCCGGTCAAACTACTTGCCGCGCGAAGAAATGAAGTTCAGATACGGATTTTTCTATCAGAAGAAACATTTTAATTCTACCGAATTTCCAGTCTTACCGGATTCCGGGATAACTAAGTGTCGGGCGAAAAAATAAAGAACTAATACGGACTAGGCATGTAGCCTACTTTTATCTTAACCTTAAATCGACTGTCATTTTCGCCTAAAAGGAACATTTTTGTAACCCCTAATTTTTAAACCTCCATCCTTTCAAGCTGCCATAGGAGATTTTCCTATCGGGGGATTTCGATGGACTTTTGATTTGTTGTTCAGCGATTTTTTCTAAACGTTTTTAGTGTAAAAAAAAGTTCGTGTTGCAATTCCGTCCGGGTTGACCCACTTTTTTTCCGTACTTTTACTGGACTATTTCTAAAATCCCGCTCTTCCAAGACTATAACTTTATCTTTCATCTTGTTAAACACCTCAGGGGCCAAGTCTGAAGCTAAGAGAAAGAAAGATGAAACACGAAAGTCAGCCTTTCGTAAGAACCAAACCTTTCTTCGTCGCCTTTCTTCCCTAAACTACAAACAAGTAAACAACATCCTAATTCGCCCCACATCCATCCAGACACTCTTGTTTCTAAACAGACAATGTAATGAAAACTGGGCAATCTTTCAGCTCCCCGAATTCCAGGTCGCAAGTATCTCTTTGACAACTTCTAAGCTTTGAAGACCGAGCCCTGGCAATCATTTCCATAAAATCACAAATCATCGAGACAACCGGAATTAATAGCTTTCGTCAATACTAATTATTCTCACGACAGAGGAGTGTCAATGAAAATCACGGACAATAACTTACTTCCGCTCTAAGAGATGCCTCTTCCGAATCGGCCCCGGAGTCCCTCTGATTCAATTTCTTGCTCTGGCTCTCACGAAGTGACTTATTTTCCTTTGTCAGAGCAGTGTTTTCCACTTCGAGTTTCTTCTTGGAACCAGCTATTTCTGTGAGTTTCGAATTGCTGAAAAAAAAAGTGAGGAGAATTCTTTTTGGTAAGAAAATATGGAAGGGATGGTTTCTGACACCTGTTAAAGCACGGGTCGCCCGGTTTTTACTCCGATGTTCTCAAATGCGTGGCTTCTTTGAAACACTGTAAGGTTTCTCAAAAGGTTTACATACTTGTCCCCCCTGTTGCCCCCCTTCGCTCTGGTGAGAAACGCGGAGACGAATATACATAGCCGGGTTTTCTGACCAATGAGCTCTTCAGAAACAATATTCTGCAGCCATCTGCCTCGAGCCAAACACGGTAGAAACAAAATCGAATGAGTGCCGTTAGGGTAGTGAAAATGACATAGCCTAGTGATATTTTGCTGGACCTCGTGGGAAATTTCGAAATCGCAAAACTCATTGCACGTGTTTTCGTCCTGCTAAAATAAGAAACTATTATATGTTTTGTACCCTCTTCAAGAAGGGCCGAAATATAGATCTAACTTCTCCGTTTTGCACCGTCAAATATGATTCGCAGTCAGCATGGGCTGAAGGAATATCTATAGAAACTATTTTTTCTGGTCTACAGTTTGGACAGTCTGAATAATTTGAAATCTATTTCCGAACTCCCCCAATCACATACAGTTCACCTTTGTACAGGGTTCCGCTGGAGCAGCCGAAATTCTACGAGTCGACCGAAAGCCGCCATCTTCATGAAGCACCTCGGCAATAGTTGCGTTTTTGCAGTTACCATGGTATCTGTCTCTTGTATGGGTGATGATGGGTGAAATGACTTTTTCAAACACCCCGGTCAGTTACAACGATGGAGATTGTGGTATCTGAATATCAGATACCATGGTAACTGAATATCAGATACCATGGTAACTGGCCAGATACTCAGTAGCTGCAAAAACGTAACTAGCATTTTCGGGTCCAACTTTCTGCCAAACAAGGCGCGTAATAAGTTAATAATCGATACGAACATTTTGCTGGAACTGTGGATTTCCATGAAAAGAATCGGTCACGGGAACTGTTTCCCACCTAGGTATAATAACATGACATGCAATACCGTTTAAGTTTGAATGCGCACCGAAGAAACGGGAATCCAGTTCGTAATTACAGCCATAGCAGCTAGCTAATGGATAGAAGCATCGAGAAAATTGCATGGCGTATCGCCATGGAAAATTAAAGGTCATTCCTCACTTTCTGTTAAAGATCGATGAAATAGAGAGAGAAGAGTTTGGTGCAAAACTGTTTTTGTCGGATTCCGTTTTCCGCATCTGTCTTACCATACCTTTGGGCATTGAAAAGTATACGTTTTTATGAAAATCGTTTGCGACCCCCCCCCCCCCCCTTTCAAGCCTACTTTTACAACCCTGATCCAAAAATTAACTTACTCTTGACGAAGTGATACTTCTGCAGCCGTTAGAGATCGCTTCATGATGACGTTCTGGTGTTCCAGGTCTTCCACTTTGGTTTTGAGCCTTCGGATTTCCTCTTCCTTCGACTCAAGTTTTACTACTCCCTCTTTAAAGTCCATAAGTTGCTTACTGAGCTGCCGGTTTATTTCCTCGCATTCTTTCAGATTCTGTCTCATACGCTTTAAACTCTCCGTTTCTTGATTTCTGAACGACTGGTTCTGTTCTTGTTCATCAATGAGCTTAAAATTAAGCTCAGCATTCACATGCTCGAGCTCTGCTAGCTGCTGTCTAAGGTCACCGATAAGCTGGTCGCAAGCCTTGAGCTGATACGCCAGCTCGTCTGAATTCCCATTTTCCTTCTCCTGAAGAAGTGACCGAAGGCGCTTCTCACTCCCAGAAAGGACGTTCACCTTTTCCTGTAGCTGGCGCTCGTTTTCTTCATAATTTCTCAGCTCAGCTTTATGTTGTTCCTCCACGCGTGCCATAATGGCATCTGCCTCTTGCAGCGTTTCACGATAAGCGCGCTCTTTGCGCTCCAGGTCAATATTCTTCTGGCGTAACGCGCTTTCCTCGTGTAACAAGTTTCTGACACGTTCAACTAGCACCTCTCCACAGCTGTCATCAAACAATACTTCACTAATTGACGAGAAGTGGTTGGTCGTGTCAGGATTTTTTATCATATCAAACTCAAGCTCTTGGCATACTTCATTAAGTAAATCCCGCAATTTGTTGACTTTTAGCTGCGATTCATTCTGTTTTGCATAAAGCTCTTCATAATCTTTCAAAAAAGCCTGTTTCTGCGTGGTTATCTCACTTCGATAGAAATCATCCAACTGACGAAGCTCGGCTTCTAGGAATCTGATCCTATCTTCACTTGCACTGTTTGTTTTGCACTTTTCAGATTCAAACTGGCGAATAGTTTCACTAGATTTATGCAATCGTTCAAGATAGTCCTCTATTTGTCTCTCTGAGTTTCGCAAATTTTTCGCGCATTCATCAAGCTCATGGACAAGCTTGTGTTTTTCTTGTTCAAAGGATCGACGAAGGCTAATTTTCTCCTTCTGTAGAGAGTCAATCTGTTCTAGGTAATAGTTCTCAAGCTCTTTATTAATCGGCGGGTCGACGTTGTTATTGCTAAGATCGTTCGCCAGACTGTCTTTAATATAAATGCTCACTCGGTCATTTGCTTTGCTTCCGGCATAGAGCTTTAAGCACGCACGCAACGCTTCGATATCACTTTTGACGCACCAAATATCAGACTCATCGCTTTTCTCAATACCGATGTCATAGAACGCCCCGAATACCTCTTGTAAAACATAATCAACATAATCAATGAGAGCTTGTTTCTTACAGACCTCTGTCTCCAATTGGTTCACCGTGTTGACGAGAGCCACTTCCGCCGCGCCAAGTTTTTCTAAGAGGTTATTGACCTCCAGCCGAACTTGACCCAACTGACTGGCTAACAACTGTTTTTCACTCAGCGCTTCTTGTAAGTCACTCGTCAGATCTTCGACGTCTGACGATTCAAAGTCTGCTTGAACGGCTGCCTCCGTACGGCTCATTAAGAGGGGAAGCACAGGAGTAATCCTCAAAACCTCAACGCTTTTCTTGAACTTCTTTAGCGCGTCGATCTCTTTCATCACATTAGCAATATCTTCGAAGTCTGTCTGTCCGCTGAAGTCGTGGAGGACGGGATCTAAGGACTCGTCAAAAATACCACTCTCCTGGAATTTGTCAGCCTTCATATCTGCAACTTGGACTCGCGTGACGTTCCTAGACGCCTTCTCTAGCCTATCGATGGTTAGTTGGCACGCTTCCAAAATGGCGACGGTTTGGTGAAGCAAAGCTTTGTCCTCGTGGTAGGCCAGCCGTGGAACCATAGACCGGAGGTGGCTCTTATATTCGTGAATCTTTGAATGCTGTAAGAAAAATAACTTTTCATGTTTGTATCGTCACGCAAGAAAGATTCTCAGCGACACGAGGGCTTGAATGCACGCAATTACGTTCACGGGCGATAAACTGCTTCGCCTTGACCCAATTAGATGAATAAGAAATGATTTACCAAATAATGATGACAAGAATAATAATATACTTTGAACCCGCTTACAACGCACAACGCTGAAACAAGGCTACTAAGGAATTAAAGATATTGAAAAAGCCCCAGCTAAGTATGAAACCAAACAAAATAACCAAACATTTTACGCTTCCATAACGCAGTTTCTAACTGAAATGAAACAAACTAAAAGTGTGTTGTGAAAATCAACAATTTTTGACAAGAAAACAAAAAAGATTTTCGACCAGGAAATTTCGAGACAAGAATTTGGGAACGCCCAGAACGACCTAGTCTAAGTTTCAATTTACTAATTCACCTTGTTTCAAACACAACATCCGTCTACATCCGACACTAACTATTATACAGGAGGGGTTGCCGACCTCACTTAAACCAATTATATAACCCCAACATTGGTCTCAAAATGTTCAAAGGACATTTCTATGCAGTCATAACTAGGTCCTAGGTTGTTAAGATTCTCCCTCCTGACAGTTAGGACCTACCATTGCCTGGAAATCTCCTCTGTAAGGCCAAATCGAGGTTGGCAGCCTGTCCTTAATGTAGGTCACATTAGAAGTTTAAGAAGGGTCTCTAGTTCCTACCATGGATCTTCGTTCCCAAGTGTTCCATGTCCAAAATCTGGTTTTAAAGCTACTATTAAAGTGCTGACATTCCTACACTTTCAAATTCACCATCCATGAACTGCAAACCAGCGGAACTAGCATTATTTACCTAAGGCTCTTTCTCAACTGTAATCAACCGCTAAATCCATACAGGCTCTCCTGCGGTAGGACACGCCCATCAGCAGGTCAAGGTCATAGAAATTTACACGGGGGGACGGGATGTCTCCCGAAATTCAAAGACTGAGTTTAGGGAGTAAACTCAGCCTTAGAAGTTTATTTTAAGGAAGATTAACCAAGTTCGTTACCGATGCAAACCTCCATCGCTTGGAAAATAAATACAGATCTAGTCGGGGTTGCTAGACAAATTCGTCAGCTGAAATTAGCTGCGTTCGTTGCACTCCGGGCTGTCTCTGGTGTTTTGTCGGCGGTTTCCGGTTCTTCTCTTGTAACGCGTTTTTTTTTTTTTTAAATACGTCACCTACACTTTACTCTTACACTAAATTCTAATTATTATTTATTTCCTACTTTAAATAATTATCATTCTTTTAATTTTATTTGAGCAGTTAAAACAATTAAACTCAAAATAGCCGTATGCTACAATCAAACTATAACATTCACATTAAAATAATGGCTCAACCGGTATCACAGGGTGCCCTTCCAGGCCACCCTGCACCCTGTAACGCGTTTCTTGGTTTACCGGTGGGTAGTCACCTAAATTCTGGGAGCCTAAATTCTGGCTCCCGAGCAGGTTCTGGTTAATCCGCACCGGTGAGATAAAACCGGACACTGGTTAGTTCAAAAACGGGTTATAAGACTGGTGAGTAGTCGCTGCTGGATACAAAAACACCTTATAAGAATAACCGGAGACCACCGGTGAGAACCCCCGTGACAAAGAACGCAGCTTTTCTAATTTTAGATCATCTGGCTGACAATGGATCTAGCTGGCAGTCGACAAGCAGGGTCGGGTGCTGGCGGAAGCTGGCGCACTGGAATTTCTGCCAGGATTTTCACCACCATGACCAGATCGGTACGGGAAAGTTCGGATTTTCTGGCAGAAAATCCGGCAAAGCTTGATCTTTGCCCGGAGAATAAGTAACCCCTCCGGTTCTTAGAGTATGGGGTGGAAGGACATCAGTGAAACCACAAAGAAGAAAGACTTACAATGAAGGTTGGGCTGCAGGAGTCTTCCTTGTAGGAAATCCGGATGGAAACCGATGTATCCCCGCTCCACAAGAGGGAGCCGTTGCCGGAGTCACTCAGCTGATCAAATCCTTCCATTTCCGTATGTACATCTCGTCTCTTGTTCTTAAAAAGACACAAATTTTCAGCCGCAGTCTACCACTTTCCAGAAAAACTCTTTTAGGGCTACCATAAGAAAATCCGTCGAACATAAGTCACAATCGAACAATTCGGCAATCTAAGAGCCCCGCACAGCAGTCGATCGATCACGTGTATGCGCTCAACTACTTAATAATCGGAAAATATTTCTCACAACAAAACACGGAAGCGACTGTTCGCGGTTAAAACATCGTTCACCGCTCGCCGAAACTCAAGAGTCAGTCAAACGTACTAGAGCGCAGAATTAGCGAAAGTTCTTCAGGGACGAGGAGCTATTCAGTTCAAATTATTGTACACCTATTTCCCAACCTCCTCAACAACCAAAATGGATTAAGCGGCAGGAGTCTCAGATTCTACGCCTGAGCAAGTCAGTTCAACTAAGTTCATTACTACTGCTGAATGTTCTTTCCAATCAGCAGGTAGGCACCGAGGGGTTGCCCACTCTCGAATTAAGTATATAGTAAGTGCCTGGTGCCACGGTGTCCAGCTGGCACCGGCTGACACAAGCCGGCACCGCTTGCCACGTAGAACATTAAAATCAAAACGTTTAGACGAGTTTGAAAGATGAATCACCTAAATTATGGACCTATTTCGGTCGGTGCTGGCTGGTGCCCGGAAAGGGTGTACAGCAGGTGCCAGGGAATAAGTAGCCCATCGGTGGGCCCAATTCGTTAAACCTACAAAAACCAAACTGAAAAATAGTCCGAAAAATCAAGTGATTGAATACTTTCGTTGTATTATTCACAATAAATTCCTCTTTTATACACCAACCTTACTATTAGTCTACACTACTGATCCTTAGAAGTAAGGTGCAAGCAACTTAATTTGGTGCAGATCTACTGTTCTAGCACTAACACGCCCGTTTATGTATGTATGTATGTATGTATATGCATGTATATTCTTTATAACCCGTTACATTCAATCTGAACAAGAACGGAGTAAATGGAAGTAACTTGGCTAAGATCAGTGGCAACACGGAGAGGACGGTGGAGGGGGGGGGGGATATGGTAAGTAAGGGCAAAGCAAGCACCGTGCCGAAACTAGTACTTTGAAAGGCCCAAGCGTGTGACGACTGATTAAGACACCGCAGAGAAAATACCTTTCGCATGGTATACAAGCTCCAGGTTATAAGTCTTAAGCAATATTATCCATAAATATTCGGCGCGAACAAAATTTACGGAGTCAGCGAAGTAAATCTTGATTTCAGGTCATGTTCCAACTGACATTCGAATATCTCCAGGCCAATCGGTAACCCATCGGTAACCCTCGCTTGCGCATTGGGTATTTCTTTTTTTGTCTTGATTTTGGGTTGATCTTGCCGAGTGTCGGTGGGTTTGTGGGGCGGGTTCCCGTCTGGTGGTGAGTCATGGAGTTATTAACATTTATTTATATAATTAGTTATAGGTAAAATATGTTTGTTATATATTGTACCGGGTTTTTGTCAATCGACCTTGTGTCCCCGGCTTGACCCTATTTATTTTGAGTAAATTAAACCTTGAACCTTGAACCAATAGAAAACGGTATTTTTTTTATTTTTTATTTTTTTGATCCCGCGTAGCTTCTTTTTCATTTGTTCTTGCTTTGGATTGAACCAAAACAAGTGGCTACGTCTCCACCTCCAACTCAGTGACGTTACTACAAAATTTACGTAAACGTTTACCCTACTTTAAGGTCACTTACACTTTCGTCTTAAACCTATTATCTTTGTAATTTATCAACTCTAAAAATTAAATTTTCTTTTCAAACGGTATTAAAGCAAACTATCACAATTTTTGTGTTTCTCCTCTCTCTTCCAGCTATTCTTCTTCTTTCTTTGAAGCTGAGGGAGATGAGCCCTGCTCTAGCGCGACTCTTCTTCCTTTTGAAATTTCAAAAATGTTCGACGATCGATTCTACATGAATCAGCGGCACGGGAGCACGCAACGCCTCGCAATATTCCACGATGACGATTGACCGCAAAATCATCTGCATTATCCATCGAATTTCTTATTAATGAGACAGTAAATGAATTCGAACTTGACTTTGGAAACTAATTAATTGACAATAACAATGATGCGATAACCAAAAGGAACGCAACGAATGTGACAGATGCGGTGAAAGGGGTCTATCTAGATAGTCTGGATCAAACTAAAAGAGAGCCATAAGAATCATTCTGGGTGATCATGATTTTTACATACGAAGAGGCTCTCATTAAACTTGACATTCCTAAATTATCTGTACGCAGAAATACTCTTTCAAACAAATTTGGAGCTAAGATAACGTGTTGTCCCCAGATGACCCATCTATTCCCCCCTCCCCTCCCGTCTTCCGTGCGTCGGTCCGAGAGGAATACTGGCAATAAGTTTTCCCCATATCCCGCTAATTCTTCTACTCAATTTTTACGTAGTTTCATTCCACCATTTATTTCTGGTAATTTCTTGTAAGTGTATTAGTTAAATTGATTCGTGTGTGTCTGTGTATTTTGAAAATCTGTATTCCTTTTCTAGCTTTTAGCTATTCGGATTAAACTTGATTGATTGATTGATTGAAAAAAAACCATTAAAGTTCAATGGGCGGATCAAACAATCATGATACCACATTACTACCCCCTAGAATACAATGTTACATCAGAAATCAGCAGATTACTCGATAACTTATTTTCGCTAATATATCGTTACGCCGTTTTTGCTGACTGCCACACCCCGATGACGAATATAACCAGAGTTTCTCTTTTCTTATCCGTACGTTGTTATTATATACTCTGGATTATTTGTATTATTGACAAATATTCATATTAACGGTGTTAACTGAGAATTTTCTGTAAGCTTTGGCATCAGCTGCAAGTAGGTCGGTTATATCTTCAAGAGATTCGATTATTGCGTTATGTTGCTTTATAGAGAAAGGCGTGGAGGCGCGGAAGGCAGCGACTTGAAGGTGTTGAGTGTTAGTGTTTTTCTTTTACGTTTATTTTTTGTGTTTGTAGTTGTGTATATGGCCACTGGCTTTTAAATACACGTATATATATATATATATATTTGTACATTTTTGGCAGTGTTGAAACTTTACTCGAGAAAGCAAAACTTTTCTTCGGTACTACGAACAACATAAAGTTTCATCAGATAACACTGGAGCAATCTGCCAGCTACGGGGACGGTTTATTTTAGCAGACATGGCACTCTCATCACTCAGCTCTACAAAACAATTGATTTTCGTAAATGCCGATAGTTTTTGAATTTCCGCGCCTTGCAATACTATGCTTTGAAATCGTCTCCGTCGATACGCCGAAAAGTCAATGAAAAGTGATAACAAGAAAACGGCTTGTTTTTGAAGTGCTATCTAGTGGAAGTCAGAAATGTGTATGTGCGAAGCATTTTATAAGTATTAAAACATAGTTAGTGCAAATTGTGCTTTAACAAGCTGACTGCGGATCATATTTGACAGTGCAGAACGCACAAGTCAGCTGCATTTTATTAGAGCTACATGTCGGCCCCTTCTTGGCGAGGGTCCTCTTCAGGCTCAAGGTATTCAAGCTGGAAAATGAACTTCTGGAAAAACATCGAAAGATTCTAGCTTAAGTACCTGATTTTGTGAATTTCTTCGTGAAAATTGCTTGGAGTTAAAGTTGGTGCTGGGATTTCATTTTGGACACGGCTGCTGTTTTTGGCGCTCGACTGAGTCGTTGAGAGGGTAGAGATTTTTCCGCATTAGTTTGGTATCATCTGAAGAGGATCCTTGCCAAGAAGGGCCGAAATATAGCTCTAATAAAATGCAGCTGACTTATCCGTTTTGCACTGTCAAATATAAAACACTTTATTTCAATCAATTGGGGGGGGGGGGGGTATTTCTTACGGGCGGGGTATTTTCACGGGTGTGTCTATCTCTCTCTATAATCTGCAGGAAATTCCCCGATAGGCAAATCGTATTATTTTGGTCGTATCGTGGTTCCCGCAGAGCAAAATAACACTAAGGAGTAGCGCCAAGAGACTTGAAAAACTAAAACATGCTTGAATAGCAGCAACACTAGCACCAGTAGTGATAGAGAACGTCTCTACTTAAACTCAATCATTGGTGCACCAGCGCTGGCTCCAATGACTTAAAATTCGGAACAGAGCAAACAAAAATGATACAACCTCCCCTGTTTCTTCGATGTGGGCATACAATGTCTTAGCTTTACTAGAAATCGCTAAACCCACAAGTCTGTCTCACTTTAAATGCCACAAGCGTAGTGGGTGGCGCTACAAGTCCTGCCGGATTGTGAAGCATGGAAAGCATAGGTCCTGGCGCTACTCCCTAGTGTTATTTTATCTGGGTTCAAGCCAGGACGCAAAGGATGAATATCGTAAAAGATTACCCCTTGACACTCCTCCAGTTCCAGGAGTCTGAATTCTAGGAGCTCGTTCTGATCATGGACATCCTGGAGCTCGCTTTCCAGAGCCAAATTTCTCAAGCGCAGTCGTTCCAACTTATTCTCCAGCGACAAGTTCCGCGCGTCTAACTGTCTAGCTGTTCCATTCTGTCCCTCGTCTATATGGATGTCTGCTGCGGAAAATCAACTCGTCAGGAAAAAGTCTATCAACATGTAAAGGAAAAATAGCACGTGTATGAATAACACACAATTTATTGTACCAGTTGGAACTTGACTGAAGAAAAAGAAAACACGTAGATCTAAAGATTTCAATTTTTCTCTTGCCGCACTTAACAAGTCTGTTTCTCCTCAGGTCGAAATGTTGGAAGTCTGAGATTCTGGAACTCCAGACAACAGTCACAGCTCAGTGCTACTGCTTGTAAGTTGAATACATGACGGTTCTTTCGAAAGTCTTAGGAAATCTTTCCTGCCCTAATAAGTAAGTAATATTTATTTGCAACCAAACATTTTTAAAAAGCAAAAAAAATAAAATAAAACAGATAAAAGACACATCAAAACCTGTTGTTTTTATGGGTCCTGTTGTCCATGATTTTTGAAGCGGCGTGGAATCTGCATCATTTTTTTCCTTTTTATTTTCCTGTCTAGAAGCCTTGGTCCGAGGCCAAGAAAAATGGATCACGGGCGCAATTTTTGCGCAATTTTCACACGGGTGTTAGAAGTGTAATCTGTTCGATGTGTAAATTTGTATCCTAATTTAAGTTGTGTTTCTTTCTTTTCTTTATGTACTCCACTATTTCTATTTTATAGAAGTGGGTCAATAAAAATATTCATTCATTCATTCATTTTTCAAAGCAATCAACTAAGAAATACAGAAACAAGAGCTGCAAGCTCATATGGCACTTGCAAGGCTGGGTCAGAGGATGAAAGTAGGAATTCTTCAGTTCGTGGGTTTGTTGTGATTATTTGTAAGCAAAACCCTTGTGATGATGGGTCCTTGGAAATCACGACAACGTATCGTTTGGTAATACATTTGGCTGTGATGATGCGCACTTTAGGGGCGCTAGAAATTCATCTGTAATCAAAACTCTGGAAGAAAAAATGATGATGAGCTCATCGGGAGAATGAAATGTATATTTTAATCAAAAGTATCATTTGTACTTTAAGAAATTCAGCTGTAAGCAAAACCCAAGAGGCAAAAATATTCTAATCATGGCAAGTCTCTAATGTTCAAGTTTCATGGTCCTAGCACATCTGGAAGTACTTTAACTGGTGATCACCGGAATTCCGGACCCCCCTTCCTCCCCCCACAGTGCTCGAACCCCATCCAGTCCTGTCACTGATGAATCTAGGGCTTGTGCTTGTTCTTCCCATCAAGTTTCATCCGAATCGCTCCACTCTTAGCGTGTCACAAGATTTACGGCTCCCCCCTGACTCCCCCCCCCCACAATAATCGGATCCGGTTCGGACTTCACACGGGACATCCGAGACACGAGGTGTTTCCAAATATCAAGTTTCAGTAAGATCTGATCACCCGTTCCAAAGTTATACGTACCTCTAGATTCCGGATTCCCCTTCCCTCAACTCCCCCCACGGTGGTCGGATCCGGGAAGTGACTATTTCCAAGTTAGTTTATAGTCGGGTCCCTGGTACGCTTGCCAAGTTTCACTGTCCCAGCCCACCTAAAAGTAACTTAACTCCGTATCACCGGAATTCCGCCCCCTCCCCTCCTCCAACTCCCACCACAGTGCATGAATCCCGTCCGCGTCTGCCAATGATGTACCTAGGGCTTGTGCTTGTTACTCTCACCAAGTTTCATCCCGATCCCTCCACTTTAAGCTTGTCATATGATTTCCGGCCCCCCCCCCCCATATTCATCGGATTCGGTCCGGACTTGAAATGGAACATCTGAGACATGACGTCTCTCCAAATATCAACTTTCATTAAGATCCGATAACCCGTTCGAAAGTTATGCATGCCACTAAATTCCGGATTCCGGCTCCCCTCCCTCCCCCCACGATGGTCGGATCGGACAAGTGACTATTTTCCACTTAGTTTGGTCGGGTCTCTAATATGCCTGCCAAGTTTCATCGTCCTAGCGTATCTGGAAGTACCCTAACTCGCAAACACCGGACTAACCGACCGACCGACCGACAGACCGACGGAAAAGTGATCGGTATATGGCACTTGGCCGGAAGGCAAGTGCCATAAAAAATATTTGCTCTACAATTTAAATGACCAGATGAAGTTCCGACTTTTAACTTCGCCCGGGAAGAGAGATACCTACAGCGATGTGGTTTACCTGCTTGAAAACTACAAACGAGCGTAAACGTGGGAAATCAAGAATGGTCAAAGATAAGAACTTCTGCTGATACCTAGCAACGGCGCCGAGCAAACTTGGGAAGCGCACTGCTTCTGCATAGTATGTTGCAAAGAGATAAGAATGCAAAAGCTTCGTGTATTCCGATAGCATTTATTCGGGTCGGGAATTGCGTAGTTGGACCATGAGCCTACTAGTGTTACTGATTGAAATCAAGCTGTGAGGCAGCCTACAAATTCTTTTCTTCAATAGTAGCCGCTTACTAAGAACCCTATTGAAGAGTGCCAGAAATAGTCCTGTAGAGAACGAATAAGCCATGTACTCACCACTGTAATCCCACTTTGGGCTCTCGGATCCTCTTCTACTTTCATGGTCTTTTTTCTTTGTTTGCCCGAGCGTAATCCGAGTTGCCGTATAGGCACGCTGGAGCTCCTGGTGCTCTCGAAAAAGATGGGCGTACATGAGCTCCAAATCTTTCCTTCCAACCTGGAAAAAATATTCGGAATAAACACTAAAAGCCTTTCACTCGTCTTTCACATTAATCAATGCTGAAAGCTTTCCACTCATCTTTTACGGAAATACGTCAGAGGGCGGAAATCATGAAGGTCTTACATCTAGGATCGTATTTGCTCTTAGGGCAATGTGCTTTTTAGGATATTCCCTGAGGCCCAGATATGCCTTTGTGCAGCCATTCGTGCCCTCCCGTCATCTGGGTCTGATAATCCAGTGACCCATACTTCTAACCTGATAAATATTAAGACGCGTACGACGCGGTCAGCACAAGAACTGAATGCCTCGCCTTCGCCCTTACGAGGACGAAGGCCCGCCGGGATCGAGTCGCAATTGAACCAGCAATCACCGCAGTATCCGCCGCAGTCCTTTGGATTGGAGGAGAGATTAATTTCTCGCCTCGGAGTTTGTATACAAGGCCGTATCCAGAGGAGGGGGGGGGGGTGTTGATCCCCCCCCGAAACATACACAAATAATAATTTGTATGGGCTTTTCCCTCTGATTTCTGTCTTTTTTGTCCGACCCGCAGGCCCCCCCCCCCCCCCCCCCCCCCCGAAATAAATTCCTGGATACGGGCCTGCCGACATACATAGATGGTCTGATTAACCTCGATCCTTTATAAACTGTTATGGAGTAATGTTGGTTGCATAAGTAGTCGTTGATCTTCCGGTAAAAATACTATGCGTGAACTGTGTACGCCTACGTGGTTGAACAAGCATTCTATAGACACTTGTAAATTTATATATGAAAGAGTCGGGAAGTGAAAGATAACGACGACTGAAACCGCAAACCGAACTGCAAACCGAGGGAAGTATAACAGACGTGCGCTGGCCAAACTTTATTCTACTTTCTGTGATCATTCTGTCCTTTATGCTTCAGATCTTGTCCCCCTTCTTAAGAAAAGTAATTTAAAAAGAATCCGGATAAATTACTTCAAATTCTGCAAATTTCTTCTGTATCTTCCACCTTGGACAAAAAACCGGATTCTTGGTAGCAAATTTTCAGTTCCTGATATAACTTTAAAGTTGGAGATACTGCGCAGAAAACTCTCCGGTACGGCTTATGCATGCCTATCCCCTCACCACCGTCTTATCTATTTCTTTCGTTGATTCTGTGTGTATTTCGTTTTCTTCTTTTTGCGTTCCTTTACTTATTCCTACTCCACCATATTTACTTCATGTATTATGTGGTTGATAAATAAATTATATTAAATTAAACTACATTCAGGCAACAGGGACTGTGACGGGATGTGACTGTGATGGTTTATTTCAACTTTTTTGTGAACCAGTTGAACTAATTTTACTTTATGTTCCCTTCGACGTAACCTTTCCCATCGTGTATTATTTAATCACGTGTTAGCCTCAACTCAACCGCTCTCTACGCAATCTTGCAGTTTTCTTTGAGATCGACTAAAAAGAGGCAGGGCGCGGCATGACATAGTGTAGGAGGCAGGAGTATTAAAAAGAGGCTCAAGAACTAAAAGGGCCCTTTCAAGCTTCAAAGTGAGGGGCAGCACGTGCCTTCTTTTAGGCTACTGTCACTTACTTGTGTACTTCTACTACTTGCTATTCTATTGTTATTACTCTTGCCTCCTGATCCATGCGGTGCCGTGCCTCTTTTTTTTGTTTTAATCAATCAAGTTTACTCCGAATAGCTAAAAGCTAGAAAAGGAATACAAATTTACAAAATACACAGACACACAAGAAACAAATTAACTAATACACTTACAAGAAATTACCAGAAATAAATGATGGAATGAAACTACGTAAAAATTGGGTAGAAGAATTAGCGGGAGGGATATGGGGAAAACTTATTGCCAGTATTCCTTTCGGACCGACGCACGGAAGACGGGAGGGGAGGGGGGAATAGATGGGTCATCTGTGGACAACACGTTATCTTAGATCCAAATTTGTTTGAAAGAGTATTTATTTTTTTGGTCAATTCCATTTTCTTTTCTCTATCTCTGTTCAGGCATATATACCATGCATTCAAGTTTGAGTTTATTGGACCATACCAGACGTTCGAGAGTAAACTTCTCTGTTTACCAGTACACCGTATTCACGAATATTGCACCAGCCCCTGAAAAAGGTTGTCACACAGGCTGGATCTGTTTAACCTAGTAATTAAGACGGATCTGTCTGGTTTAGAGAACTATAGGGTTAGCAGCATGAAACCTGTCACTATTTCCACCTGCTAATTGTGGCGAACGTCGGTTTCTAATTTTATCTGAGAAACCCAAGGCCTTATTCTTGGTATTGCTCGGGGTATTTCTTTTGCGGCAATACTGCGATAAATGATAATAATTGAACTGTATTACGCACTGGATACGAAAAGGGTGCAGCAAATGTTGCAGCCCAAAGATAGAAAAGGAAAAATTAAACTGAGCTTTCAAACAAAGAAAAAAGTTCTAATCATGCCTAACAAATTTTCTTCTAAGTTTGCAAGCGGAAAAGTAGTGAAGCCTGAAGGGCAGAAACATGAAGATCCTGGGTAATTGACAGTAACATACAATACATACATATATTAATCCAATACATACATGAATGGATCAAATAATACAGTGCTCACGAAGAAAATCATCCATTCTCGTTTGTAAGAATTTAAAAAGTATCCTACAAATGACACTTTATTAGATTTCTTTTCCTTTATACTCGCCGGATGCGTTTTCACGTAATGCGAAATAAGTTCATTCACTCTATTTCACAATTATTTCACACTTTTTTCACACGGCTGCCGTGCAACAACAAATCATTCAGCGATCAGCCTTGCTTAGCAACTACACTACGAGGTTATTGTTTCCTTCACTTAACAACCAATCAAAACCATTAGGATGATACCAATGAGGTTAAAATCTGTTGTAATCATACCGTTATTGTAACAGTAACACGTAAAACAAAGAGCTTTGTTTATGCTGTCACTGTCATATCAGATAGGTACGGTGGTGAATCAGATAGTTTCTCCAACTTCTTGTATCCCACATTTATGAAATATTCTTCTACAGACAACAATGAAAGACTAATAAAAGTCTACATGAAGTGGCACTCACAGAGCGTGAATTCCGTGTTAAGTCGTATTTCAACTTTTTGTCATTAATGCCATATTCTTGGGACTGGGCGTGCTACGTTACATCTATTATTCGATCCGCATCAGAAATACGTCATAACGACGGAAAAGTTATATTGAGTGACCAATTTTGCCTTTAACCATGCGCCAATTCTCAAGAGAGTAAGGGACGAGATTGACACAAAGATGAGTGTTGGTTCAAGACACAAAATGTTCATTCCTCCCTGTTAGATGATTTCACTGTCACAAACAGCGGTCTTGAGCAAACAGCATCGAGGTCTGGAGCCAAGATGAATCCCACCTCCTCCCTTGGCGTCGGAAACCTCCTGTGGTTTCAAGGTCGACAACTAGATATTCTAAGCCCTGAGCACCATTCTCTTCCCGATAAAAAGGGATGGGAACACCCTCCCTTTAGATGTCCGTCGTCGTACCTCAAGGACCCTTCAAAAGGCAGCCTTCTCCCATATGTGTCCGAAAAGGTTATGCATCTTGTCCACGAGGGCTCGGCCGCTCGACTTACCCATCTCTCTTGCAGCTTTGCGGTTCTTAAAGCACAATGGACACTTCTAATGCTTTACTTTGTATTAAATGCTTCACAAATAAACTTTTCCGACTTCCTTTAGAAGGCGCTACGAAAATCGACCGTTTTCTTGTTATCCCTTGTCTTTACCTCTCTGGCATTTCGGCCATCCAAATCTTAAGAGCTGGGATATCGTGGCAGGAAATTCAAAAACTCCCAGCAATGCTTGATATAAAAGGATGTATTTGAGATGTCACCAAAGTCAAGCCGCAGATGCAGTTTACCTGATTGTTCTTGTCTTTCATCAGAAGTTCCATGGCTTAAAGTGCCTCTTAAAACTTTTTCTTTGTGGAATAGTTTTGTGAAGCTTGATTAGCTTGCTTTATAAAATGTACCAGAATATGCAATAAGCTTATAAGAAATGACACAGCTACAAAAATCATTCAAAAACAAATAACCTATTCAGATCTGAATTATACAAGCTGATTTATGCATAAAATAAAGATCTACTAAGTATTATAAGAAACATCACTTTTGTCTTTGTCCAAGCTAGTAAATTGTGCATGTACTGGCCCAAAAAAATACGCTCTGAAATATCATAGAGAGGAAACTGTTGAAAAAGCTGCTGATCTAGGGGGTAAGTATTGTTCCTAGGTTGTTACAGAGTGGGATTGGGGTAGTTTGATGTGCCCATTGAACTTTAAGCTGATTAATAGCTACCTGGACCTCCTGAACAGGAACGGGTGTCCGCGTCATAAATGCATCTTCGCAACAAGGAGAAAATTGTTTCTGTTTTATTTTCGATTTTCGGGAGGCAACCTTGTCGTACATTCCATCGACACCTGTTTGTCGTCTGAGACCCCGCATTCTTTAAGCAAAGAGCTATCTATGAATCAATGAAGTGGTAACAAAACGTCATAAGTTCTGTGTAAGTTTCCGACCTATAACTCGGACAGATATCTGACAAACGACACAAGAATGAGAAAGCAGCTGGATGATCACAGGAGAATAAACTAACACAATTAAAGGGTAAAGTGCGATCCCAAAATGGTATATCTTTTTTGTTTTCGTCCATCCTATCAGGGACCCATAATTTTCCTGTAATGACTCGCCATTCAGGGGGCTTGTCATGTCCTATGCTTCTATGTTGCTATGTTGCCCGAGCCTCACCTAGTTTCCAAAAACTCCGCTTGGGTCAAATCGGCGTTCTTGCTCAGATAGACAAAATACAAAATTGCCAGCATGCCACCAGGTATCTAAGCTAGGACAAAAGATCCAGGATACTCCTCCATTACAGAGAATATTTCCTAGTTCAGCCAGGGGTGGCCCGAAGCACTCAGGCCAGGGGGGGTGAGACCCCTCATTTCAACGACTCATGGATCGTAATATACGACTCGCAGGTACCAACAAAAATTAACTGTTGCGACTATGTTGCAATGGCGCACATTCCCCACCAACAAATAATAGAGCCGGTGTAAAACTAGCTGCAATGCATCACCTGAAATTATTCTTGTAATGAAAATTTTTGTATACATACCATCATAGCCTCAGCTTTACATTTCAACTTTCGCATAAGAGGAACGCTTTCAACGCCTGGACCCGGGACAAATTAAAGCAAGCGCCGCAGGCGAATTTTTTTTTAATCTGCCTTTGTCTAGAAAGATTCTAGCCAGCCTTTAATGTGTTTCAAATCTAAAAAATTCCAAGCCTCATCGCCAAGTAAATGACACACCGTTCCTCTAAGTAGAGAATAGGCTACTATGAAATGTGCCACAGGCGTAATTTTGTGAAACACCGAGGAGGAGAGCGTCTTTTTGCAATCCCATTGAAAAGGAAAAAACAGCTTTGAAATAACAAATCTGACCGTCGAAAAAAGTGAAAAAATAGTGGCCACAGAAAACAAAGTAGATTTGTTCCGTATTAAAGCAAAAAAGTAATTCCTGTAAAAAAAATCCTGATTTATGGACGTAAGCTGAGGAGCAGGGCGTCATTTTCCGATCCCAATGAAAAATTAAGAATAGCTATGAAATCACGCCTCTCCATAAAAAAAGTGACAAAATAAAGCCCATAGAAAAGAAAGTAGATTTGCTCCAAACTAATAGCAAAAAAAAGTAATTTTCACGTTCAGAACACACTTCCTCAGAAACGAAATGAGGAAAACAGATTTGCCAGTGCGTTAAAAAAAAAAATCCGGATTTACGGACGTAACGAACTTTTGGTCTTGGCCTGACAGGAGTTTAAAGATATAAAAAAAAGACGCCAGGTTCGCCGACGAGACTTCAGTTGCGTTTTTTCCAGGTCATTTGATGTACTTTTGTTTCATAATGAAAGTACCGTGTACCGTTTTATTTGTCACTCTACACACTGTACTTTCATGCTGAAAACTAAAGCAGGTAAAGCTACAGTGAGCTACATCTAAAGAATTGCAACTTAAAACTGGTCTGGAGAATTTGATTCTACGCGACAGAAGATGCTATATACACAGCAAATGAAGACGAGAAGTTCGCTTTTAGAATATCTTAAACATAAAAGAGATCATTTTCGAGCTGTATGAGTGTCCTGAATTTTACGAAGTCTCTTCAGATGTGCTTTAACACTAGCATACAGGGGCATCACGTATGGGGGGGGGGGATGCACCCCGCCCCTCCCCCGATGTTGTCGGCTAGCCGGTAAAAAATAGATTTTTCGCGATTTTTCATAAAAAAATCGATTTTTTGGGAAACAGTCGATTTTTCTTAAAAACGGTTGGTTTTCTTTAAATCAGCCGTTTTTCCGCAATAAAAGACGGAAAAATTACCAGCTAGTCGGTAAATACCTTGCTCTTCCCATATTTGATAGTGCTATGATTCCCAGTCAGCTTTGGCTGAAGGAATAAACATTTTGATAGTAGAGCCTCTGCTAGCACAGAGGCCAAAAATTTACCTCCGGACTAGAATGAGCTATTCCAGCGTCTGCGGAACCCCTCCTGTCCTGGGAAACGAATTTCGGGTGTATATTAAAATCCTCCTTGTCCTTTTCAAGCGTTGTTCCTACCTCAACCTCTCTTTATAATCGACATGTTTCGATTTGTTCTGGCACACTTCTTTCGCGGGTCTCCTGTCTTTTGATTTCTAATGGCTTTTCCATTCTGTTTAAAAATTGTATTCCTTCTTTTTGGGATCCCAAAACGTAAGTGGAGGGATACCTATGACATCGCAAAAGTTGTCCGTCTGTCCGTCCGTCCGTCCGTCCGTCCGTCTGTAAGCACGATAACTCTCGAAGGGAATGAGATATTTTGATGAAACTTGGTGTGAGGGTTCGTTGGGTCGTCGGACCAGTCAAGTTCGTAGATGGGCTTTGTAGCTCTACATTTAGGGGTGGGGGAGGGGATTCAAATTAAGGGACAAACAAAATATTTTGAAACAGCTAATGTGATAGTCGATTATGGGGTAAGAAGACATGCTGAACACGATGGTGAAAACTATTTTGTCATCGGACAAGTAGTTCGCCCGGAATCCGGCCAAAACCGGAAATTTTGTTGAAAATAAAAGTTTTATTTGAAGTTGATTAGATGTTCGAATTAGGGGTAGGAAGACATGCTGAAGACGATGGTGAAAACTATTTTCTCGATGGACAAGTATTTCGACCGGAATCCGGCCCAAACCGGAAAGTTTGTTGAAAGTAAAAGTTTTATTTGAAGTTGATTGAATGTTCGATTTAGAGGTAGGGAGACATGCTGAAGACGATGGTGAAAACTATTTTCTCGACGGACAAGTATTTCGACCGGAATCCGGCCCAAACCGGAAAGTTTGTTGAAATTAAAAGTTTTATTTGAAATTGATTAGATTTTCGATTTAGGGGTAGGAAGACATGCTGAAGACGATGGTGAAAACTATTTTCTCGATGGACAAGTATTTCGACCGGAATCCGAACCGGAAAGTTTGTTGAAAGTAAAAGTTTTATTTGAAGTTGATTGAATGTTCGATTTAGAGGTAGGGAGACATGCTGAAGACGATGGTGAAAACTATTTTCTCGACGGACAAGTATTTCGACCGGAATCCGGCCCAAACCGGAAAGTTTGTCAAAATTAAAAGTTTTATTTGGAGTTGATTAGATGTTCGATTTAGGGCAAGAAGACATGCTGAACACTTATGTGAAAACAAGTTTCTACCCGGACATGTAGTTCGTCCGGAATCCGGCCAAAACCGGAAAACTGTTGGAAGTCAAAGTTTTATTTCTAGTTGATTAGGTAAGCGATTTAGGGGTAAGAAGAGATGCTGAGTCCCTGTGTGACAATCGTATTTTACCCGGACATATTGTTCGACCGGATTCCGGCTGGAATCGGAAAATTTGTTTTAAGCTAAATTTCTATTTGAAGTTGATTAGATGTTCATTACTGGGGAAAGAAGATACCCTGATTTCGTCTTTGAGCTTTCTTTTTTCGCCGGACAAGTAGTTCTGGAGTTCGGCCGGAACCGGGAAATTGGCAGAAGTGGCAGGAAGTTTTCGTCAAAACAGATATGACTTATAGGGGTAAACACACATGCTGAATCCAAATCTGAACTTGGTTTTCTCAGGTGATTAGCTATTTGGCCTTAATCTGTTTCTGAATTTTAATTGTAAAAATGTCCAAGGAGTCTGGCGAAGACTGGATCTGGCTAAGACAAGACCCAGTTGTCTGGATCAAATCTTAGATTTTTGGGATCCCATCGACACCTTTGGTCTTGTTTCACTTATAGCCAAAGATGACCAAAAATCAATGCACATAACCTTCTCTCTCGCTTTTGGTCTATAAGGTATTTCAATGTTACCAGTCAGACTTCACTTTAACAACTAACCTATTGTAATTTTGACAGGCTAAAATCTGAAAGACCGAAATTAGGCAGATCCAAATCCCATGGGAGTAGAACAGGTAGCCGCATTGCTGCCCCGAGGAATCATGTCTGCGACCTATCGGGTTACAAAACCTGGTTTAAACGACTACTTCGGGGACTGGCTTACGACTGAAGCTGTGCAGAGACAAAATTTTAATTTTTTTTAAACGACTCGGGTTATTTTTTATTAAAATGAATGCCCGGGACCTCGGCGAGGAAAAAATAAACGACTGATACAACTTAGCGAAATGCCAAAATAAACGACTGATACGAATTAACGGAAGGCAGGGGGGGTGAGTCACCCCCCCTCACCCCCCCCCTTCGGGCCACCCCTGAGTTCAGCACAACAGTCGCGAAAAGTTTTGTCTATCTGGATAGTCGGGTATTTTATTCACGTGGGTATTCTCGAACTATCTGACGCTCGGTCAAGAGCGCATCAGAAATCTCTTTTTGACAAGCCCCCTGAATGGCGAGTCATTACAGGAAATTATGGGTCCCTGATCCTATCAACGAAGGTAACCTGTTGAAATTTCAGAGTAACGTCGATCCTAGGAAATATTTGCGTACTAAAACGCATAACGTGGGAAATATCAATCGACATCAATTTGATCGCTCAACACAATGACAGTCTCAGACAATTTCCGCTGCTTGCCATCATGCGAGCAAACAATTTGCCAGTAACAACCGAACTTTAAACATGCGAATATTTTATCCACAGTATGCTCTTCATTAACTATGCATGAAACACTAAAAGACCTTCTTAGGCCAGTCCCTTCGAGTTGCAGGGATTGGAGCCTCGGACAGCCACATCTTAAAAACAACCCAGGGAAACGAGACCAGAGCTTCTAGCCTAGAATAGAAGAACTGGTCTGGCACTGGAAATGTGGCAAACCAGCGTCTATCAGTCTAATACAGGAAAGGAAGGCAAATCATACTGTCTTAAAGCAAAACTCTTAATAGAATGACCTTTTCACGATGCGATTGATTAAAAATATCATTTTCGAAAATACCATTACTTTCCACGTGAAATCACTAATTTTCTTGTTAGCGCTTTTTTACTCGTCCAGCCTTCCTTGTTCTCCGACGCGGTGGGTGGACGCGAAATATTTGAAAACTGAACGCGCAGAGGGTAAAAAATGGGGGAAACAAGCAAGAGAAAAGTCCAAACCAGAAGATAGACCTGATTGGCTAACACGTCTTTCAGAATGAAAAGCAATACTTTGAAGCTTATCTTGTCCTTTTCAGTTAAAGAACCTTGGCGCTTTCGGCGAAGTTTACGTTGCGTGACTGGCAAACTCGGCTAGGCCAAACAAGTACCAACAATTCATAAGTGAAAAACGATACAATGGCGAAAGGCGGGCATTTCAGAAGCTTATAATTTTAAAAGGGATCTAGAGAAACTACAAAAGCCAGAATAAGCAAGAGCGGTCCTTTAAGAGCCAGAAAAAAAGAGAAATCGTTGACAATTCCAGGAGATAACCCTAACAAGACCAAGGCTTCGGTATGATCCGAAAGAGTGATTTATTGTTTGCCTTCTTGGTTCTGTTAGCAGGGTAGCAGGTGCTAACAGAACCACACAACCCTCCTCAGTCTTAGTGTTGACGAAGAAGTTCCTCTACGAACCTTCACCTGACTCTAAATCTTGGATCCGCACACGAACTTCCATCAAAACATCTCAAATCCTTCGGGACAGACAGACGGACAGATTGGCGATGTCATAGTTGTCTCTCGCTTCCGTTGAGGGAAAACATTCGCTCTTTCTTCTCTGGTTCCCAGACAACAGAAGGCATAAGTTTATAAATCATTCCTGTTCCAGCGGGTGCTAGTTCCGGAACCGCGCACTATTTATTTCCAAAGAGAACGGACATCGTTTCAGAGGTGAAAGTTTTCGGAGTTATATGGTGATAAAAGTAAAACGAGTGATGATGTTCTACTGATAAGTCGTCAGTCACTTTTTGGTTTTGTAGTCAGGATTACATACACTACATACGGTTTAAGTTAAAGGTAAGAAGACGTTCTAAAATAATAACTAGGACTGGTACAAGTTACAGGCTATTGACAGATTTCAAAAATCTCCCAACTGGTTCAGCACTCCCCCCTCCCCCACGACTAAGCAGTGTCTCTTAGGCAAAAGTAAAACGTGTGATCATGTTCTACTGAAAAGTCATCAGTCACTTTTGTTTCTGTAGTAGGAAAAGGACGGTGAAATATTGCATACGATTTAAGTTAAAGGTTTGAATTAAACACAGCTGTCTAAACACAGTAGTCTAAACACCAAATGGCTGAGCAAACCCAGGTGGGCTGATAAACTTACATTATCGCACGAGAAGAGTCGGAAGTTTCAGTCGAAACGGCCCTGCTATCATTACTAATAATTGTGTGCCCCTACACGACGGTGTACGTAAACAAGAAAACAAGTAAAAGGTAGGCTTACACCAGGGCCATGTCCAGGGGGGTCCCCCCCAAACATAACAAAAATAATCGTTTTCTATAGGCTTTTCCTGATCTATGCCTTTTTTGTACTTTTTGGTCCGACAGGCGGGCAACCCCTCCCCCCCCGAATAAATTCCTTGACCCGGACCTGGCCTACAAAATGACTGAGTAATACCCTCAAACACTTAATCACTAAATATTAAAATGCTTATGTTCATCTGTAAGTATATGGCTTTTGCTGAAATAAAGTGATTCGTTCATTCATTCATTATGATTATGTCTCGTGAGAGTTGTTGGCCTGCTCATAGTGTCACTAAACCTTTGTTGCTTTCGGCAGGGGTTTTGTCAGCAATGAGCCTACTATTTTTATCCCAAACACTTTTTTTCTGGCTTCCTGACACTGGGTTCGAAAGCTGGAAATACTCTATATGATAAGTCACACACGCCAGCGATCCTCAGGAAGAAGGAGTAAGCGTGTCCGTACGACTCAAACTCAACAATTCAAAGCCTGTGTCAGTCAATCACCGCGATCTTTGGCAGCAGCTGTGACACGACTTGTGGCTTTCTTCCGCTAGATACCCGGAGAGGCCGGAGATTTTTGCATCGCCAAGGAGAGGTAGTCATCAAGAGTTTTATGACGTATCGTAGGAAAACACGAAGGGGTTCAGAGGACGTCATGGCAAGGGTTGCGGAATCTGTTATCAGAAAGAGTTGCGAAACACACTGGGTTTCCCCATATGATTTCTAATTGCTATATAAAGGATGGACTGGGATGATCCCGCTAGTATTATTGTTAAGCGCAGTGGTGATAGTGAGTTGATCCTTTGTTAAAACGAGGTTTACAAAATGGAGTATTTTTGGTTGCTGTATTCGAAGATTACAGTCAAGCTGAGGGAGGTGGTGATGAGCCTTCGAATTCGTAAACGTCAGTATTCAAAGTTTTACTTTCAGTTAAATGACATGGGTGTTAATGGCCACCTAAGAAACCACATTTTACAAAAAAAAACATCTTTTGGTGACTGTCAGAAATAGATATTTTCAAAATTGGTGGACAAGATTTTCGTTAAAGTCTTTGATTCATGTGGGACGAGAAGGTGGGAGACACCATCATTTTTCGATGGGTTGGATTTTTACGAACACACTATTACCTTTGTTTTCCCCAAAATCCTCACGGTAGCCAACTCCTGAACGCCAATCCGACATTGCTAATTAACTATACATTGATCTCCTGGCGCTGGTCAAAAGATTTATAAAACCTTCGAGAAGATCGAGTGGCGTGTAAGAAAATTAAAACATATTTGACGGTGCAAACGGATAAGTCAGCTACATGTTATTATTTTAAGAGAAGAAGTTCATAAAATCAGATATTTAAGGAAGAATCTTTAATTGTTTTTCCACAAGTTCATTTACCAGCCAAACTTTCCAGCTTGAGCGGCTTGAGCACAAAGAGGACCCTTGCCAAGAAGGGCCGAAATATAGCGCTAATAAAATGTAGCTGACTTATCTGTTTCGCACATTCAAATGTGATTCGCAGTCAGCTCGGGCTGAAGGATATCACGTACATCACCATGTGGACGTTAGATATGTCGGAAGAAGAAATCATCGTCCAGTTTGACACTTTTTAGTCTCGGAAGCTGAATATTATTCAGCCCAATTGCAGAATCTTCAAGAAATCACTATAACGAATTTAGTATAATTTACGGCGTTTGTTTGTTGTGATCTAGTTTACATCCTTAATTTTTTGGACTTACGGGAATTAACAAGAAAAAAAAAACAGAAAACAAAATACTTAAAGAAATCGATAATGCAAATAATTAGTTTAATTTTTGTACACATTTTCCATATGCCTGCTACAATAAAAACATTTTGTTATATCCAAAGTCAGGCTATGATTCCATCATCCCCATGACGGGCCCTTACGACCCGCACCGCTAGATGACCCAGCGGTCGGATCGAGTCGTGGCTTCATCTTACTCCTTACTCCTTTAATCGGCCAACTACCGAAATTTTTTACCCCTGGGAACGGAAAGAGGACATTTTGCGGGATTTGGGAATAACTTTTCAGTGAGCTAATTTTCACCTAAGGATGAATATATGAAGGGCAGAGCGGGGGCCTCTCACCTAATTTGACCTAACCCATGAAAAAGCATGATTCAAGAAACTAACATTTTCCACAGAAGGGATTTCGCCAGGGGTTTTTCCAATAGTCCGTTAATCCCGATTTGTACGTTTCTTAATTAATTCTGCGCGAAAACCGATGCGTGAAGGCTTGGAATTGTCGGCAGCAAATTTTTCGGAAAGTGATATCTCCATACTTTCCACCTCGCCAAAACCCGACCTCCGCCAGTTTTAGGAGTGTGAGTGTCGGGAGGTCAAGAATTGCTATTAGATACGAATAAACTAGTTATATCAGGTTCAAAGCATCCTGAACAGACCCAGGGACTTTAAAACCCGCTTCGCACTATCGATCGTTTATGCTCCAGTATCCCTACTGGTTAGATACCGTGAAACTAGGTTCTGCTTCAAACGAATTAAGCACGACTTTGGCTGTTATAAGCCTTTTTCCGGGCCCATTGACTTCCGCAAGAACACGGCAAAATTTCAGATAACCGGTTTTATCAATAGTACCAAGAACAAATAACGAGATAGAACTGGTGCCTGACCCCAGTGAGTGTGCTTCAAATCCCGGTTTTTCGTCGTATGGTTCTCCCCAGAGACATGTCACAATGTATTTCAATGTCCATGTTGATGGTCTGGTATAACAAAAGCGATTATGAACGACCATCGTCAGGTTCGCTTTTATTTTTCGCATTAGTAATCAGACGCACAGCGTCTAGTCAAACAAAATCAACGCTGTTCCTTCCCGTGTGAACAGGCCAGAACATCCGCCTCGCTAGTGGCTCCGTTGTTTTCTTCACAAATGACTCAAGTGTGTAACGGCGGAGACCAACGAGTTGACACGGGCGACCAAGAAGGCTCTGTATTGGCTCCGCCTCCGCTCATTTTTGTCGGAACATTAAAGCGGGTCTAAAAAAAGAGGAAATGAAACTAATTTTAAATATGAGGGCAGATAGCTTGCCACTTGGTGAAAGAAGAAAGTATTTGGGAAGTGTTAGGGAGAAATCTGGTCCTTACTTTTGTCCAATGTGCGGTGAGGGAGATGAGGATCTAATTCATTCTATGTGTGGTTGTGATGAAATTGAGGATCTGAGGGAGGAAATTTTTAAGGGAGGGATTCATGGGAGGAAGTGGTTGTAAAATATTATGCGGAGTAGGGATTTTCTTAGTATAAGAAACCTGGCGAGGTTCCTCAGAGTGGCCAGTCTGCACAGGGAAAAGTGTTTGAGTGAGGTTTAGTGTAGTAGTGTGACCGTTTATTTTGTATTTACATGTTGTTATTTACGTGTGTTTGTTATGGCCTTTTGGCTCTGAAGACAAATTCATATCATATCATATCATTCTTGATCGGTGGATGGACGAGAGACGATCGTTCTTGCCCTTATTTGTTCTTGATAGTACGATATCCGAACACAGGTCAGGAGCATAATAGGCTACGCATGGAAAATAGTGAAACACGGCAAGTGTGAAAATCGTTGAAGTGTCGTTAGCGTCTTAAATGTAACATGACATTCGGGTCTCCGGGTTTAGGAATTAATTTATACAATTACGGAAGTAGGTTGCATTGGCACTATAGGTACGACGGGACCCTAAAGCACAACTCTTACTATAAATGATCTTTTCCCTACGAAACAGACCAGAAAAAACAATTTTCGACAACACCATTACTTTCCACCTGAAATTAGCGATTTCCTTGTTAGAGCCTGTCGACACTATCCAGCCTTCCTGCTCTCCGATGCGGCGGCTGAGCGCAAAACGTTTGAAAACTGAACGTGCCGTGGTTAAAAAGTTGTAAAAGTAAGCAAATAAAATAAGTCAAGAAGAGAAGATTACCATATCCTTATATGCGAAAGAGTTGTTAGCGGGACATTTAATATTCCGGCAAACTTTGCGTTGTCTGACGGGCAAACCCGGCACAGCCAAAAAAGCGCTAAAAAATCGTAGGCACAAAACGATACAATGGAGAAAAGTGAGAATTTTAGAAGCTTATACTTCCATAAGGGAGCTAGGTATATTATAAAAGGCAGAATAAGCAAGAGTGGTCCTTTAAAACTGGCTTAAACCAGTATAACATTCATGAAAACTCTCCTGAAGATTGGCGTAAGGAGAAGCAAGGCTGAATTAAGCCCTATGGAGTGTGGAGGTCCTTCAGCAGTACAAATCCCCCCCCCCCCCACTCACACACACACAAATTATCTCGTAGTATTGTGTGAGTCGACCAACATATGGGAATGGCAGTCACTATACACTAGCGCACAAAGATTGTGCGAGCTCATCATGAGGTTTGGAACAGCATTGCTTTCAAACCCAACCCATCGAGACATCCTACCCGCAGACGCCCGACCAAACAGCAGAACAAGACAGAAACTTAAACTGACCCATATACGTGCGCGGAAAAACCGTTATTTTTCTTTTGTGCCTTTTTTTACGACTAATGTTTAACAGTGCCTAATTTTTGTATGTAATGTTTTGCAACTGTAAATTAGCCAAGAGCTACGAAAGTTGTATATTTAGATAGATATTTAATGCATAAAAGCCAAAAGTGTTTTAGGGATCCCAAAACGTAAGTGGAGGGATACCTATGACATCGCAAAAGTTGTCCGTCTGTCCGTCCGTCCGTCTGTAAGCAAGATAACTCTCGAAGGGAATGAGATATTTTGATGAAACTTGGTGTGAGGATTCGTTGGGTCGTCGGACCAGTCAAGTTCGTAGATGGGGTAAGAAGACATGCTGAACGCGATGGTGAAAACCTTTTTGTCATCGGACAAGTAGTTCGCCCGGAATCCGGCCAAAACCGGAAAGTTTGTTAAAAGTAAAAGTTTTATTTGAAGTTGATTAAATGTTCGATTTAGGGGTAGGAAGACATGCTGAGGACGATGTTGAAAACCATTTTGTCATCGGACAAGTAGTTCGCCCGGAATCCGGCCCAAACCGGAAAGTTTGTTAAATTAAAAGTTTTATTTGGAGTTGAAAATTTTTCTACCTGGACATGTAGTTCCCCCCGAATCCGGCCCAAACCGGAAAATTGTTAGAAGCTTAAGTTTTATTTCTAGTTGATTAGATAATCGATTTAAGGGTAAGAAGAGATGCTGAATCCGTGTTTGACAATCATATTTACTCGGAAATATAGTTCGACCGGAATCCGGCTGGAGTCGGAAAATTTGTTATAAATTAAATTTTTATTTGAAGTTGATTAGATGTTCATTATTGGGGAAAGAAGATACCCTGAATTCGTTTTTGAGCTTTCTTTTTTCGCCGGACAAGTAGTTCTGGAGTTCGGCCGAAACCAGGAAATTGGCAGAAGTGGCAAGGAGGTCAAAACAGATATGACTTATAGGGGTAAACACACATGCTGAATCCATATCTGAACTTCGTTTTCTCAGATGACTAGCTATCTGGCCTTAATCTGTTTCTGAATTTTAATTGTAAAAATGTTCAAGGAGTCTGGCGATGACTGGAATTTTTGGGATCCCATCGAAACCTTTGGTCTTGTTAATATCTTCACTCTTTTATTGCACTTACGCCCTCGGGCACTGCGAAATAAATAATTCATTAATTCAATTTAGTAAGCTTGGTTGTAATTTTCTTTCAAGGTTAAGTCAATATTATTTCGATCTGCTGTCACGCGGCCACCCAAGGGAGCGGGCCCGGTTACCCCGGTATAGGCAGGTGCCTACTATCCGGTACTGAGCAGGAGGGATAGGATACTCAATATCACCAATCAAAAACCTTGCCGGCCATTTAAATAACTCATTTCAATGAAACACTTAAATTCAAACACATGTTACTTCTAAAGGACACCTCGCACTACACATAAGGCGTATTCTCGCCGTTCCCCGATGAATCCTCGGGGAATCGAAGGGAACGACGAGAATAGAGGGAGTCAATCCACGCGGACTCCGCGTACAGAAACAGCGAGAACACCGGGAATGCTTCCAAAATGGATTTTGTTAGAAAATAAAATATGCAGTTGACGAAATTAGTCTGGATCCACTTCATTTTAGGTTTTGCTTATTATGACTGTTCTTATTTAATTTGACGTTGCACCAACACCAGCAAAAACTGATTCCCCTCCGAATCTGAAAGGGAGTCCTTTTTGATGGCGGTGATGATAATCGGAGCATTCCCCGCCCGTGGGGACTTGCGAGAATAAAGGGAGTCAGTCCCTGGGACAAACAAAAACGCGGGGACTCCTCAAGTGGAGTCCTCCAGGAACGGCGAAAATACGCCTATAGTGTTTCTGCTAAGATGTTCTGAGAGAGTTGACCCCTTTAAAACCTGGCTTTGCTGACAGAAAACTACGCAAGGCTTCGGCTGAATTAGCCTCTTTTCACGTCCCTTGCCGGGGACAGCAATCGTGGCAAACTTTGCATAACCGGTCTTCGGACAAATAAGACTATTGGAAAGAATGGGCGGGAGCCTGATAGGTCACGAAACGAGAACAAACGTGGCAAGCGTGATAATGTAATGCTAATAGACGATGTAGGATACACTTGTGAAGTGTAGAATCTCGGGAACGAGAATAGATGGAAATGTTACAGCTAAGTAGAACGAATTAATGTAACAAGTACGACCTGTCCTTTAACGACAACTGGGCGAAAAAAACGTCTCACGAAGGAGGTGACAAAGCTCTTCTTGTACCGTTCATGAAAAAAATCGCGCTGGTTCGAGAAGCCCCATCCTAACCAGTCTGTCTTGGGAATACGTGGGGGAGTGGAGCCTTTCGGGTATGTCATGGTAATATATCCTGAACTCTCTAAACCTCGTCAGCGTGTTCAGTATCAGAGAGTAATCTCCAACCCCACCATATTTTCTACTCTAATCGACTTTCTGGCGTTGGCAGAGTGACAGAAAAGGAACCCAGAAGGACTCCCATCCAAATCAAGAGGGACAAACTTTCCAGAGTTGTACTAATTCCAGCAACGATCCTTGTCGGTCACTGGTCCTTTGCTCAATTCGCTTGCTTAACTGCCTAGAATTCAGCCTTTTTCATTCCCGTGAACCCACGTAAACTACAAAGAAAAATTCAATGGTAGCCATCTTAACACACCTCATCGTCAAGAGCGTTTCAGACGGAAGTAAAGGCCCATAACTAACAGTTCAGAACTCCGTTCTTAAAAAAAAGGCCTCCACTCTATCTATTATTTTACAGGGCGATCTTCTTCCTCCTTTATGAAAGCACCCCTCACACTGTTAACGTCCCAGTATAATAGTTAAGGGACACGACGTACTTATGATAGTAATTCATCCTACTTAAGTAGGCTAGTATTTTCATTCATTCTCGTTCCCAGACTACTCACTTTAAAAGTGTATCTATATCTCCTATTAGCAATACACCGATGATGGCACTTACCACGTTTGTTCTCTTTATGTGACATATCACGCGCCCGATGATTGTTTCCGAGGACCTTATTCGTTCGGAGACCGGTTTTGCAAATCTTGCCAAGATCGTCATCCAAAACAAGGGACATGCAAAGAGGCTAAAACAGACGAAGCCGTGTGTAATTTTCTGTACGCAGCTGTGTAATTTTCTGTACATCAACTATCTTAGAACATCTGAGCAGAACCAGTATGTAGTGCAAGGTGTCCTTTAACCCTTCAGCAGTTTAAATTAGTAGGCTACAGACTACGCACAGAAAATACCAAATCAGTGAGTTGTCGTTAAAGGTTAACTGAAAAGCCAACTCATTTGTGTATGATTTAGCTGAACACCGCATTATTTGGATTATGTTATGTCTACGGACGTCCTCACACATTCTATTATAACGCGGAAAATTTGATTTTCAGTACAAACGTGACTTTTCAATGGCCAGTTATCTGCTCGTGGAAGGTAGCCCACTGCGTGAACACTTATTTTCCGTAAATCGTATCTACAACACAGGTACAAGTGTACAGAGGTACCACAAATCCGACAGGGAAATTCCACTATATGTAAATCGGTTATTCATGAATAATGGAGCAACGAAGTAACGCATTTTCATCGGGTCTTCAAGCCTCTTTAAGTGAATAAGTGATGGGTAACTAGTCTGTCCTATCTCATCACTTTTTGGTTAAACTTTAAGTGGGTTAGAACAAACGATATGGAACTCTGGTCGTCGGGTTTAAGAATGTATGGGACGATTACGGAAGTAGGTTGCCTGGGCTTTATAGTTACGAGGGTCTTTTGAGGTCACTTGTTGCCAGGCGTGGCGCTGAAGGACACCTTTTTGGTCAGAAAGAACAAATTATGCTAAGATATCAATGCCCTATCTGGCCAAAGTAGGGTAGCGTTCCAGCGGCTTATTACTAATTACGATCGTTACTATTCTTGTATTTTGCCGTTCCAAAGCCCGCTGTAATAAGTAAATTGGCTCCTCCCACTTATTATTTTCGTTCCACGGCCGTTACGATCGTTACAATTTACTTATGATGGTCGCGAGCATCATAAGTAATAATAACTATCGGTTCTGCAGGAACTCCCGTAAAAGTGATGACGTATGTTCGCGTTGTTATTATTTTCGTTCCAGAGAGCGTGATAACTACCACAATACGGCGCTCGTCCCTCCTCATATCATCAGAACTAGTAATAACTTCACTGGAACGCTACCTATATCAATGCCCTATCTAGTCAAAGTAGGGTAGATCCATTTACTTATTGTCGTAGCTGAGCTCATTTACTGCTGGCAGGTGTCTCTTCTAAGCACGTGATTTATTGGGATAATGTTAACATCCTCTTACAAATTTGTCGTCGAATCCATCGCGGGACATTTGAAATCCTTGACAATGCGGCACAGCTACGTGCCTAGGAAATGGACTACCGCCTTGTGATTTCGGGATAGGTGTATTCTCTCGTGCTCAGAAATAGTGTTTCTAACGTGCACTCGACAAGGTTACGTTTCGCCTATAGTTATAACTAGAATGATTGATCACTCACTATGAACAGAGACAAACTATACTAGACTGAAACTAAAATTTAACGCCCTTGGCAAAGATTCGCTACCCCCTCATTAAAGTACATATTGAGGCTTGTTTACTAGTTAGAGTGAACTGGCCTCTATTCTTGACTGGTGTCATTGGTGCGGCGGAAGATCGCAAGTGATCGGGAAATCACGTCAGTATAGTCTCAGTAGGATTCCTGTGTAGACTTACGAATTTGTCTGTTGTTGAGAAATTAGGTAAGCAAAGATATTTCGTTGAAAACTACACAGTAAAAAGTTTCTCCGAGTAAGGATGAGAGTTAACGGCAGTATTTGCTACTCGGATTAATCTTGTCTCTACTGAGATAAGATTAATCCGAACTAGAGATAGATTATCATTTTAGGGACAAGATTAGTCCCAGTAGCAAATATTGCAAGATTTTATTTTACAGTGTAGTAAGTTGGAGTCTTTAGGAGCTCTTCGTCTTCGAGGTTCATGTCGTGTCTTCTTCTTTAATTTTTGTTATGCTTTTAGCAAATTCTAACATGGAATCAACTGCCACGACTATATGCCCGGTCACAGGACTTTCCACTGAGGAGAAAACTGCCATTAAAGAATCCTGGGAACATGTGATGGTTGACCCGAAAACTCACGGAGTGAGGCTCTTTAAGGCGTAAGTATTGCGAAATCTTGACATGCTTATCAACATCCCCGAATCGTCGTTTTTTAGGTCTAGACATACGGTAAAGAAGATCTTCAAAACATGTCATAGAATCCATGCACGTTTGACCAAACGTCGTCACATCCTGATTTTCAAATTCCCGATTTAAAAAAAAATATCCCTTGCCAGTTTTGACATTTTGTCAACTGTTATAAAAGATCAGTTTACTGTTCGACAAGAAACAAAATTCGTGGACACAGAATCTCTCGATGAACTTTTATGGTGAGTTATTTGACAAGGAAACGAAAATGTGGACACGATACCATCTTTGCAAAGTTTTCGTAAATAAAAAAATCGAATTTAAAAAAAAAATCCTCAGTGTTCTCCACTTTTAATATCATGATCGTGTTTCACCCTACTTCCGTAGTTACTACGCTTGGTGTAACGAATTTTGGCTTCTTGGCGTCAAGGCTGGAACGTGTTTTTCTATTCTCGCCAAAAATATCAGTCCACGGGGTAATCCAGCCAATCACGTTACAGATATCCTTAGTTATCACACTTACTACGCTCCAGAGCGTGGTAAGCCAATAGTTATTATCACTTACTTACTATTTCGAGAAGGTTGGAACGGTGGCATGGCGACTTTTCGTGAGGTTTGAACGGAAATAATGAACCTAATAGTTACTATTAAGTCAGCTGACATTTATTTTAGTGATATTTCGGCCATCCCTGTAAGAGTCCTTCCCATGCTCTTGCTGGAACAAGACCAAAGGTTTCGATGGGATTCCAAAAATTTAATGTTTATCAGACTATCAGATGTTACCTTTTTGAAGTTATTTTATTACGGACAAACAACTAATCAGGTGAGGAAACCAAGTTCAGATACGGATTCAACAAGCATGTTTACTCCAGTATCTCATATCTAATCGACCTCAAAAAGGTATTTTAGAATTGTGTTGTTGTTTTTCTACCAAATTCCTCGTATTTTAGCAGCATTCCCGGCGAACTGCATGCAGAGCAAAAGATCTGGTGACGCTGAGAGCCGAACCTTTCAATGCAAATTTCCAGGTTTTTGCACATTTTGCCAGCTTATCGGTCAAGGAAATAAAGTTCAAAATTCAATTCAGCAAGTCTCCTTATCCCGATACCGATCTCTCATCGACTTCAGAAACAACTTTGAGCTTCAACCACATGTTCAGTTTTCGCTGAATTCCTGGAGAATTATTTGTCCGGCAAGAAACTAAGTTCAGATCAGTGAGCCTCGTTACCCCTTCAACGAATATCCGATTAGCTTATAAAACTTATTTTTTTACCCTTAATTCGAGCCCCCCCCCCCCCCCCCCCCCCCCCCCCCCCCTGCCTCTAAATATAGGGCTAAAGGACCCATCTACGGACTCGGCCTGTACTTTGCCAAAACATTCTACGAATTTGAGCAACATATATCAACCCCTTCGACCCCATCCCCCCCCCGAAAATCCAAAACCCATAGAATAGAATAGAATAGAATATAATTTACCAAAAAAGCCCGAGGGCCATGGCAACAAAAATTCTAAGAAACGCACTCACTTACATAGATAACACGCAGCTCCTATTCTAAAAATCTCCTTCTATGCTCCATCGCAAGCCTCAAGAAACGTCCAAGTATTTTTACAGTAACAAAACACTCATCCTTCATTTAAACGCTAGGTTTAAACAGTCTTCTCATAAACCAAATTAACTTTGCACGTATATGCGCGAGCGAAGTCACCACTGCATTGATCAAACAAAATTAAGTCACCCACGCCCGCGCGCAGGGTAGGGACTGGTCAATCGTAAAAAAATTGTCAACAAATTTTGTTAAATTGTTGAAAAAAACTGAAAAAATTCTAACTTGTCGACCCAGTAAATTGGGACTTTAGAGATAACTAAACTGATCGCGTTCACTTTTTGTTTATCATTAGTATGTTCGAAAGTTGGATCACCTTGTCTCTTCACTCTATATCGACTTTGTTATAACTTCATGCTAAATTTCCGGATTCAGCACGAACAATTTGGATACAACACTTCAGATACAACTTTCACATTTCCCAAAATTTCCGGTTTTTGCCGGAGTACGGGTGAACTACTTGTCCGGCAAGAATATAATTTTCATATTCGGATTCAGCATGTTTCCTTACCCCTAAATCGACTGTCTCATTAGCTTTTAAAAATATTTGTTTGTCGTCCCTTAATTTGAAACCCCACCCCTAAATATAGAGCTACAGAGCCCATCTTCGAATTTGACTTGTACTTCGATCCAAAGAATCATCATGCCAAATTTGAACAAAATATCTCAACCTCTTCGACAGTTTTTGTGCTAACAGACGGACGGACGGACGGACAGACAGCTATCCCTCCACTTATGTTTTGGGATCCCAAAAACGAATAGGCGATCACTCAGCTAGTTCGTATCCAGTGTACTAGAGAGCTGAGTAGGAAAATAAAAGTTGCGTTTTTGCAGATACCATGGTATCTGTTACCACGGTAACTGGATCTGTAATTAGTCGTGTTTGCAGGTACCGTGATATCTGATACTATGGTTGCTCTGCAAAAACGACAATTGCCGGATTTGCAGTATTAGAAATCATTACAAAAGAAATACTAATATCCACTGAAAATTATTCAGATACCACGATCAGTTACCACGGTCGTCTGAATATCAAATATCAGTTACCAGGTGACTGGCCAGATGCCACAGTAACTTCAAAAACACGCCTTTTGACCGTGGTATCAGATAGCATGGTAACTACGAACACGGCTTTAGACCGTGGTATCAGATTCTTTTTGTGTTCTTTCTTTTCCTTTTCCCATTTCGACTGCATCAAGTGTAGTTGATATAAAACATTTATCCAATAGATAGGTAGATAGATAGATCAGTGTATTTCAAAAGCCCAAGGAAAAACCGACAGCGTCGATTATCAAGTGTAATTGATATAATACATTTATCCAATTTGATTCACAGCCAGCTTGGGCGGAAGGAGTACACTGTAAAAAGTTTCTCCGAATAAGGATGCAGTATTTGCTACTGGGATAAATCTTATCTCTATTAGGATAAGATTATTCCGAATTAGGGATAATCTTATCTCAATAAAGATAAGATTAATCCCTCTAGCAAATACTGCAAGTTTTCTATTTCTTTCTTTTTTTACAGTGTACTTACGCCCATACGTCATTGAAGTAGCCCAATTTCTTCAATAACATTTTTTCCAGATTGTTCATTGCGCACCCCGAGTATCAAGCTCACTTCAAAGCCTTCAAGAAAGTGTCCATTGAAGATTTGGAGAAAAGTCCATTCCTTCGCGTTCACGCCGGCAGCGTCATGAATGCGATTGATCAGATTGTCACAAGTTTGGATGAGACTGAGTCATTACTGATATTACTTGACAAAATCGGACATAGCCACGGAAAGAAGGGACTGGAGAGGAAACACTTTGAGGTGAAAGCAAGCACGCTTCTTCGTTTTGACATTTTAAGCCAAGTTTCGATGACAAGCCTAGCTGAGTTATTTTCATGTCCAGGGGTTCACAGCAGAGCTTATCATTGGTGAACTCTCACTCTAAATCATTCTGACCAGGGAGCAATCCGGGGAAGGCCAACTCAATTCTCGAGTCGCATTGAAGTATGAAGATTGGGCGAAAAGGCTTGACAGGGTTAAAAAAGAAAAATAGAGCAAGAGAATTCGTTAATGTATGGAGGTTTTATCTTTTGGATCTATAGTTCTTAGAAGAGATCGTACAAGGTCTACCGACAGGGTAGAGGCTTAAAGGACCCCTCACACTATTTACTCTTCAACTTACAGTATTTTGAAGTATTTGATTACTTTTAAACTAGTTTCTGCTTTCAACAAATAACCCACGGTTTTGGCTGTTTTAAGCCTTTTCCGAGACCCGTTGGGTTATAGCAAAAACAGGGAAACAATTTACATAACCGGTTTTTCTGATGGAAAAGCTTCTCGCAGGCAACCGTCGACAGCGTCGTACACATCGAAGGTAGCAAAACACGACAAGGGAGAAAATCAGCGTGGTTTTGTTATAGGGGTTAGAATGTACCGTGCGAAATTGGGGTCTCCTGGTTTAGAAATATATGGAGTGATTATGGAAGTAGGTTGCGTTAGTATATAGGTAAGACAGGTCCTTTAGGTAAGTTTCTCACGGGCTTCCTTCTCCACATATACTTATACCCCTCGGTCGAGTTGGTCTCGGATCGGAATATATTACGTTGCAGCCTTTCAGTTCAAATTCCCCGACGTAAAAGCAGGTCAGCTCCTACGAGTTTCCCGCTGTGAAAACACACTACTTATTGCACACAGTGTTTACTAGCATTGCCAACACACATTGTCTATAATCAGTTTGCACATTCGTACCTACGACTGAAACAATCACATATAACGAGAGGCGGGGCTTCAATGTTTCAGTTTACATTTCTCTACAAAATGTCCGTATATATGTATATAGATGTATATAGATAGCGACTTGGTCGCAAGGTCGATTGGCAAAAACCCGTTCTGACACAGCAAAGGAAGGAAAACATAAGCTTCAAAAAGCCTGAAACACTATTTTGCAGGACCTGACCGCCGTAATCCTGGTCTATCTAAGGGCTGCCCTAGGTTCGAACCTCACCGAACTAGCAGCAACGTCATGGACCAAAGCCTTAGCAGTTACAACTGACGTAATCGAAAAAGGGTTCAAGTCAGAGGTCTGGTAGCTCCTCTTCAGATTTCCCAACTTTGTTCTCATTTTCGGTGAATGTAATGGTTTTCGTTTTCTGTGCTTTAAACCTACTACACTAACGCCAGTTCTTTCCCATTTTTTTGAAATTACAATAACGATTTTCTAAGAAGTGTTTCATCGCTCATTTGCTCCTGTAGATGGATCTTCAGTACTGTTACGGAAGATCCCTAACTTCCAAACGAACCCATTGGTTACCGGAAGCAGCCAATCACAGCGTCAGTAATACCACCGCCTAGCTGATATTCGAACTTCTCGCCGTAACTGACAAGAAACCTTAGGAAACTGAAAATCAGACTCATTCACAGACTAATTTGAAACTTAAAGGACCACCTCTTGCTTATTCTGTCTTTTATATGATCCCTGGATCCCTTGTGGGATCACAAGCTTCGGAAATCCCCGCCTTTCGCCAATGTTTGTTTTTTTGCCTGCGACTTTTTAGCACTTTTTTGGCTTAGCCGAATTTTGCCAGTCACGCAAAATTAACTTCACCGAAAGCTTGAGGTTCCGCCGACAACTCTTTCATACATGAGGACATAGGAAGCTTCAAAGTGTTGTTTTTCGTTTTGGAAGACATGGCAGGCCGTCAGGGCTACATTCTGTTTTGGGCTTCTTTGTTTTGCTTGTTTTACCACTTTCTAACCACGGCGCGTTCAGTTCTCAAATATTTTGCGGCAGCTTTCCGAGTTCCCGCGCGAAAATACAGTCAGTGTACCGAACCACTCATTTCATGTATTGTTTAATAGTGCGAACACACCATCAGGATAGGGAGCTCCCGGATTGGAATTCCTGCCCGGATTTTCAGCACCATCATCACTTCCATATGGAAAAGTTGCAATTTTTTCATCTTGATGATGAAAGTGCAGGAAATCCGGCTGGGAAATCCTGATCGTGTGTTCGCACTGTAAATGGACACAAAATCCTGTCGAGCAGAAAGAAATTCCGGTCGACTTGAATGGATTCCGTTCGTGAAGACGACTAGAAACAAGACCAAGGGTTCCGATGGGATCCCAAAAATTCAATATCTGATCCAGACAACTGGGTCTTGTCTTAGCCAGATCCAGTCTTCGCCAGACTCCTTGAACATTTTTACAATTAAAATTCAGAAACAGATTAAGGCCAAATAGCTAATCACCTGAGAAAACCAAGTTCAGATTTGGATTCAGCATGTGTGTTTACCCCTATAAGTCATATCTGTTTTGACGAAAACTTGTTTTCACATAAGTGTTCAGCATGTCTTCTTGCCCTAAATCGAACATCTAATCAACTCCAAATAAAACTTTTAATTTTGACAAGCTTTCCGGTTTGGGCCGGATTCCGGTCGAAATACTTGTCCGTCGAGAAAATAGTTTTCACCATCGTCTTCAGCATGTCTTCCTACCTCTAAATCGAACATTTAATCAACTTCAAATAAAACTTTTACTTTCAACAAACTTTCCGGTTTGGGCCAGATTCCGGGCGAAATACTTGTCCGTCGAGAAAATGGTTTTCACCATTGTGTTCAGCATGTCTTCTTACCCTGAAATCAAATATCTAATCCACTTCAAATAAAGCTTTTACTTTTAACAAACTTCCCGGTTTTTGCCGGATTCGAGGCGAACTACTTGTCCGGTGAGAAAATGGTTTTCATCACCGTGTTCAGCACGTCCTCCTACCCTTAAATCGAACATCTAATAAACTTCAAATAAAACTTTTAATTTTAACAAACTTTCCGGTTTTGGCCGGATTCCGGTCGAACTGCTTGTCCGATGACAAAATGGTTTTCATTATCGTGTTCAGCATGTTTTCTTACCCATAATCGACTATCACATTATCTGTTTAAAAATATTTCATTTGCCCCTTAATTTAAACCCCCTCCCCCACCCCTAAATGTAGGGCTAAAGAGCCCATCTACGAACTCCTCACACCAAGTTGCATCAAAATATCTCATTCACTTCGAGAGTTATAGTGCGCACAGACGGACGGACGGACAGACGGACAACTTTTGCGATGTCAAAGGTATCCCGCCACTTACGTTTTGGGATCCCTTTCAAGATGGAAGGAATTCCGGTCTACTCAAAGGAATTTCGTCGGCGGCACTAGTGAAAAGACTAAAAAAGGCTAGCTACCTTTTTGAGATCAGCAGTCATAAGTACTGATGTCAGCAATGCTACAGAATATTATTTGTTGTCTAGTTAATTTAATTTTGCCATATTTTCTTGCTTGAAGACATAGTTTTTTCCCTGTGTGTGTAAACATAATCTTGTCACCAAAAACGGGTGCTGTTCAAGTTTTCCTCTGCCTGTAAACGCTGCATCAGTGGTGCGAATAGATCATGCCGGGTTTTCTGCGCTTTCATCATAAAGTAACAAATGTATGCTTTTCGGTACGGAATTGATGATGGTACGGAAAATACTGGCCAGTCTTTTCGCAGCAGAAGCTGAGCCAGTAACCATCAAGACATTTCGCTGATTAATCTGCACTGTCAACAGATGGCACTGATGCAATGTCGCTTAGCAAATACAAACGTATACATCACGTGATGAGATAATACAAAGCGCCTGTGTGACTTAAAATGAATTGTTCTTACCTCGCCACAGAAGCCACTATCGTCAGAAGTTTCAGAATTCGGGCTCTTGCTGCCATCTGGCGGAGATTCCCCTTCGCACTCGATCAACGTTGGCAAATCCTGCTTTAAACGCTGGAGGTGAGGACGCTCCCATCGAGAATGTGATCTGATTTTGCGGTTACTCTGAAAATACAGCCTCACTTTACACAAAAATCTTGCAGTATTTGCTACTAGGATTAATCTTGTCTCAATCTTATCTCTAATTCGATTAATCAGCAAATACTGCAGTCAACTTTAATCCTTACTCGGAGTAACTTTTTACAGCCATGCACAAACGACACTGACATTACTGACACAGACAAAATTCAGGGGGAAGGTGGAGACTGAAAGTCAACTAGACTGTCAGAACTTTGATGCCATTCAACACGATTCTTTTAATCTTTCCGTAAGAAACAAAAGGAAATAATTATCTTTCCCGGAAATACAGATTAACAAGAGCTACGAGCTCATATGGCACTTGTTACGAGTAGGCGGTACAAGAAAGTAGATGAGAACGTCACAAAATACACACGCCATCCAAAATGAGGTTCGGACAGAGAAATAGAATATTTAGTTTCACTCAGTTCTGATTTCAAACTTGCAAGTTTCGGCCCAATAAATCCACTCGTTTGATCCCTAGACGTGCTACAAGATTTCCGGCACTCCCTCGATCTCCCCCTACTGTGGCCGAATCTGGTTCGGACTCAAAAATGGATCATCTAAAGCGTCTTCTTTTATACCATCTATCAAGTTTCACCAGAACCTGAGCATTTTTGGAAAATTCCGATACCCCCCCCCCCACCGTTGTCGGATCCGGTTCCGACCCTAAAATATGTCATCTAGGGTATATGCTCTCTCTACATTCCAAGTTTCATTTAAATTCATGCACTCGTTCGACCCCTATGCCAGCCTCAAAGTTTCCCGCAATCTCCCTCCAACTCCCCCCACTGTGGCCGAAGTGGACAGGAAACATAAACATCGGATATCTTGATCCCCTCTTCCCGTCCATGAAGTTTTACTGAAATCAGACCATAGCCTATCTGCAAATTTCAGGTACCCCCACCCCCCACCTTGGCTGTGTCCGACCCGGACGCGAAATAACAAATTTAGGCCGCATGAACTCGGCACTGTCGGACTTGGATCTCATTCGGTCCATTCGTTTGGTTTTTGTGCATGTCAAAAGTCCCCCCCCCCCCCAATTCACCCAACCGTAGTCGCATATAGTTCGAACGCATGTTTTACATGTCTAGATCATTGATTCTTATCACCCATTAAGTCTCATTCGAATCAGGCCACGATCGTTCGCAATTTGTAGAAGTCAATTTCCTTTCCCCAGCTCCCCCAAAAATGCTCGGGTCTAGAAACGGACGGGGGTTACGTCGGGTCATTATAGGCCTGCAAAGTTTCGTTGTCTTAGTACACCTTGAACTATTCTAAATCGCGACTACCGGAATTCCAGGAAACCCCCTTCAACTCCCCCTACAGAGCCCAGAGCCCCGAAACCATCTGGCTCCGTCAATTTCGTATCTAGGCCTAATGCTTGTTCTCAGAATAAAATAATAATAATATTTTTTTTTATGATGGGGTGCAGGAGAGTAATTGGTTAGTCTTTTTGTTTTTTGAGAGGTGAGGTTGTGTCTGAGAGTAGGAACAGTGACCACTCTGCGTATTATGTTTAAAATGTAAAGATTGTGGTTCTCGGCGTCCGTGTGATTTATTCTGTATTTGTTAATAAACCCATTGACCTTAACTTACTTACGTAACTTACTTAACTGAACTTAACTTACTTCTCCTTTAAGTTCCGTCCCAATCCCTCTGCTTCAAGCGTTTCTTGACTTTCCCAGTCACCCCCCATCCCCCCACAGGTATCGGACCAGACCCAGACTTAACACTGAACATCTGAGGCGATAGCTCCTTCTACCTGACAAGTTTCATTCAAATCCGTTCACCCGTTCAAAAGTTCAGCATGCCACTAGATTCCGGACTCCACATCCATCCACTCCCCCACGATGGTCGGATCAAGGAAACAACTATTCTCAAGTCAATCTGTTCGGATCCCTGAAATACCTGCCAAGTTTCATCGTCCTAGCACATCAGGAAGAATGCCGAACTCGTGGGATCGCTAGGTCTCCCCCCCCCCCAACTATCCCACAGTGCCTGGATCCGGTCCGGTTATGTCAATGACGGATCTAGGACTTGTGCTTGTTCTTCCCACCAAGTTTAATGGGAATCCGGCAGGAAAAATTAGAAAATAAATAAAGAAGACACGGAAAGCCCAGAAATCTACGCAGGAAAAGATCTTGTGAGTGGTTCAATCTTTTCCGGAATCAGGCAAGGAATCGGGACCTTTTACACACGGCTTTATACCTCGAAATTTCAGAATCAAAACGGTAGAGAAACTAGAAGCTATCCCGAAAAAACCTGCAAATACGAATGGATCTGAAATTGCTGCAGATTCTGTAAAATTGTGTATCGGATTAACTCATGCCAATTGCCTAGTTTTGCCTTGTACCCTATTACTATTCATTACTATGAGCTTGAGCCTACTTCACGTCATGTCTGATAGATGGCAGGCCTGCGGTACATCGGCACCGGAGACCGCATTACAGCATTCCTGCGTTACACCTTCACAGACCACATTAAAGCACTGAAGACAAATTCAAGTAGAAACCGACCAGGGTTAGACTGTCGTGGCCAATAATTCCTGCCAGGGTCTTCACCACCAGTATCGTATAAAATAGTTGAGGTTTTGTAGACTTTGCCGTGAAAATACAGAAAATCTTGCCGGAAAAACTTGTCGTCTATCCACACCATTATCCAGAAGCGCCCCCAGAACAAGTTACAAGTTATTTACTGTGATTTTGTGTAAAATAAAGAATAACCTAACCTAACCTAGAAGCGCTAAGATAATCTTGGTATTAAGAAAATAATTAAAAGCAGTAAAATGTTATTCTGAAAGAATTTAATAAAGATGAGATTTATGAGGAAAGGGATTTTGGTCATGAGTGTGTCTAAGTGATACGAATTAAACTCACACAATTTCCTATAAGGATTATACTCGCTTGTCATGAGTAATAAATGAGAGGTCTGCGGTAAAGCAAGTACCGACAGCACCGCAGATCACATTACAGCTACCGTATATCCCACGCTCCTACAGTCTATTGATGAAGCTCCAACGAGACAAACTGAAGTAGAGACCTGGGTGTGACAACCCGTACTCCTTAACCGCAAATGTCACTTAGCTGTCGAAATTTTTTTTTTTTTTTTTTCCGGTCTAGTCTCCCGATGAAAATTTAACTCAAAGTAGTACTATGAAGTAGTACTATGAAGTAGTACGAAAAAGTAGCATGCAGTACTAACTATGCTACTACATGCTTCTCCTTCAAGGCTACCGTGTTACTGCATACTACTATATGCTACTATTAGCAAGACCGGATGCTACTATGACAAGACACGGTCCTACTAGATACTACTACACAAGATTGGACCAGTCTGAGGCACATTAAATGATAGTATTCTTTGCTATTACATAGTATTACATCCAACGTTTTCGTACTACTACCATACTACTACGCAGGCTACAAATTTTTCATCGGGCTACGAGCCGGATATGGGGATTCAGATGACATACCTGCGTTTTGAGCTTTTCGTACTTCCGTACGAGCTTCCATAATCTGAATTAGTAATCATACTCATTTTGGCACAAAAAGCGCTTCAACCTAGGATTTTTTTCCAACATTAAAATAAGAGACTATTTATCTGCGTTATTAAAGACGTTTATGTTCTGAACAAGCTATCGATCATACACGAATGATAATGGTACTCTAATCATAAAACAAATCTGCATAGCTGAAATCTTTCAAGCACAGCCGCGTGACAAGCGGCTAAATAAACAAGAGATACCGTTATAAAAAAAAACGATTGAACTGATTGTTCAGCACTTAGCGCAATGCATCTTTCCGGTTTGAATTGCTGGTATTTCAGTTGCTGCATTTCAGCCACTGTTTGTACAGAAATTTTCCGAGTAAGACTGAGCTCCGGAAATAACACAGAAGACGGTAGGAAAGCGGGTAGTGTTACTTACAACGCATTTTGGAGATTCCAGAGACAATAACCCAGCCTGAATGTGGGAAATTTGTTCATTTGACATGGCTGGTAGCGGGTCATCTAGCTTCGGTGGAGGTTCCTCTGGAGTTTCGACTGTTTTGCTGTGAGACGGGGCTGACTGGGTTCGTCTAACTGGTATGGCACTTCTTTTTGGGGTAGAGTTACACAGAGGGGCCATTTTCTGTAACGTAGGAATTTGTCTATTTTGAAATCGTCAAAAGGATACACACAGGTAGACATAACATGCATATCATATAAATAAACATACTGCTCAAGTAGGGAGTTACAACTCTTACAATCTTAAAATTTAGAAGCAGGTGTAGACCGCCACCTGGCTGACGTTCAATTTGGTGTATATACTACACTAAACTGAATTTGGATAGAGGCCTCTAAACGGCCTATATCCAGCAATTAAACAATACTTCCAGAAATAGTGTAGTATTCTTTTTTTCTCTTTTTTGAATTATGTATTGCCAAGTTAAAAGTGTATTTTGTATGTTGTTCATTGTTCCACTTTCTTTTTTTCTTTTTTTCCACTCCAACAGTGTGACATTTTATGTTATGATGGGTAATAAACATATTCATTCACTGTCGTAAGAAATTTTCGGAAGCGAAACCCTTTTGTTGCAAGTACTGTTCCTATTATCATTATTAAATCTTGACATCAAGATTCTAATAAAGGCAGATTTTAACAGACAAGGAGGCCGACCGGACGTTCAAAAACAGGATATCTCGTAAGCAGTTTTCGTCAGAATGTAACTTCCTTCCATGAAGAGTTTTGCGGCTGTGGAAACTGGAAAGGTATCTGATTCTTTTGTAATAAATGAGCCTACAGGATACATGACTCCTTCCTGAATAATTCTTGACTTTGGTTGCTTTTTTGCTGATACCATAGTATCTGTTACCACGGTAACTGGATCTGCAATAAGTCGTTTTTGCAGTTATCGGGGTATCTGATACACGGTGCTCTGCAAAAACGACTATTGCCGAAATTGAATTTTTCGAAATCATCCCAAAAGAAAAACAGATATCCAGTTACATCACTAAACTTCTTTCTGACCAATCTGACAAAATTTGATGAAAGCGAGATGACTTTTCAGATACCACGACCAGTTACCACGGTCGGACCGGCGTATCTGAATATCTGATACCACGATAACTGGCCAGATACTACCATAACTGCAAAAACGCCTTTTGACGGTGGTATCAGATACCACGATAACTGCAAAAACGACTTTAGACCGTGGTATCAGATACCACGGTATCTGAAAAAACGCAACTTTTGTTATTCGAACCACCAAGATCGCTTCAATTAAGTTAGGGTAAAAACAGCTACGGCATAAATTAGCGAAAGCGAAAAAACGGAGATGGTGTTACGACGACTGTATTTGTATGTGAAGACGCATTCTCAACCTGATGTTATGGTGAGCGGTGTAGTACGCCGGACATAAGATGGTAAATGTCCAAAGATACAGTCATCACAGTCAGGATGACCTAGGACGTCAAGATGGCTTACTACACGTGCAGAACTTCGCGGGTTCATTACGGATACACCAGGTCAACTTACACTATGGTTTGCAGACCGAACTCACAATAGGCTATTTACCACCCATCATACATTAGGCCTTGCAGGTCAGTCCACTCTAAGGAGCTTAAAATCAGACTCATAACAATGACCTATGGTCCGTAAGTAAACAAAGGGTTTTATTAACTGGTACTGTACTTACAAATAAATAACCTTTAGGTAAAAAGAATTTGTTGGCCGGTCGAGGCCCGGAAAAGAAGTGTAGGTGTAGATAACTTATGTTCATGCCATGAGTCATAATGAGTCAAAGAGTTAATTAATAATGCAAGAGTAGACTACGGACAGTATAAAAGATTAAACATAATAAACGGAAAGGGAGTAGCGCTTCCTAACGGCGGCAGAAATTAGCAGTGCGGGATGCAGATGGCACCACCGTAACAATGGTCAAAACCGCGAAAGTCAGTATCACGCCTGACAACTACCACTATGATCAAAACAAAGAAAGTGATTACCGTGACAGGCTAGGATAAGGGCAAGGCGATATACAGTTGCTGGTTTAGAAGCATTTTTTGGACAAGTTTTATCCCTATGTCTTCATTGCTCCTTTATAACTTAATCCTATAGTACGCTATACTGAAATCATCTACAACCGTTCCGACTTTCAACAATCTATCGAAAATAGGAAGATGGAAATATTTGTACGAAAGCAAAACCCTTTTACTTCTTTCTTTAGATGCTGTGGTCAAAAGTTGTGCCCCTAATGACGAAAGAGAGCATAGCATAGATCATGCGCAGTTATGATCAACGCAGTTTTTGCCCTGTCTATTTTTAGCATGGCGCGGTTTTTGCTTTCGCCATCTTAACCGTCGCTGTGTTAACCCTGTCACCGTTTTCATTTTGGAGGTTTTGACCGGATACCATTTTCTTTCGAAGATTAACCCTTGAAGCACATATTTGGCAACTACTCGAGGCAAAAACTTGCAATATGATCGAAGTTGTCATTTACTAGTTTCTGCGCAATAGAAAATCAGAGAAAGTGCATGAACTATTCAGAATTTGCATATAACGGATCTCCACAGGATGCCCAATCATTAAGCCAAAAAACACGATAATATATTTACAGCTAATAGTTCTCGCCACGTTATCTCCATCCAGTCTAGAAAATAAGAAAAGCACTCTAACCATGCCCCCGAGCGTCAAAACATTTTTGACGGAGCCATGAGTCACGTGATCATTCATTAATTCGTGTTTATTTATTTTATTTATTTATTATTACATTTGGCGTTAAGCTTTTAGCTTGTCGCCATAATTTATTTGACATACATTCCAGTCAGTAAAAAATCATATTCTTTTACGAACAGGTCGACTTCCCACAGCCAAGCTACGTTAACAGTTTTTACGGAGCCATGAGTCACGTGATCATTCATTCGTTCGTGTTTAGTTATTTTATTTATTTATTATTACATTTGGCGTTAAGCTTTTAGCTTGTCGGCATAATTTATATACCATACATTCCAGTCAGTAAAAAATCTGTTTTTAACGAACAGGTCGACTTCCCACAGCCAAGCTACGATAACAGTTAAAAAAAAATTCCAAGAACATTGCAGTGTCTCTGACCCCCCGCCACACCGATTGCACAGTTGGCGCTTTGCTACTATACAAATCAATCAAATTGGGACAAAGATAAAAAATGTAAGCGATGTAGCGTCTGTCACTAATATCTAGTGTCAAACTGGACAGATTAGATATCTAAACGAGTGGAGGAAGTCAGAAAAACTTGGATCCAAATACGCTGTACGAAAAAAAAATCTTACAGTATTTACTACTGGGATTAATCTTATCTTTATTGAGATAAGATTACCCCTAATTCGGACTAATCTTATCCCAATAGAGATAAGATTAATCCCAGTCGTAAATAGTGCATCTTTATTCGGAGAAACTTTTTACAGTTTATGTCCACTTGAAAGGAAACGATCTGAATCCGAATCGGCGCCGACAAAGTTGGATTTCGAATCAGAATACGATTATATAGAAAAAGATTTTCGTATGAGAACATGCCGACAAAAAATATCTCAATGCCTTTGTCGTGGCTTCGCGCCCGACAGAAGCTATCCGGGGTGAAATTGTGCCGGCGGGTTATTTCAGAAGTATTCTACAAAACTCTACCAAGTAGAAATGTTGGTATCTCACCACCTTCTCAAGGCTTCTTAACATGAAAACTCCGGATCAGACGACAAATTTCGCAAGCGACTGCGAATTCCGGACTCAGATGGAAAAGGGGCGGTTAAAAGTTGGAGCCTGTTTCACATCGGTATAGTCATAGTCGGACGACAATTTCCGTTTTATAACAAAACTAAGAAACGCGCAGTTAAGAGCGGATTGACCAACTGGATAAACAAATGTAACAAAAATAGATTCGTAAGAGCAATCCCCTGAAACCGCTGGAACTTCATTTGCAAGTTTGAGAACCAATTATTAGTGCCCGTCGAACTGACTATATGGCGGTTGTGCGTGCTATGATAGTTGGCAGGATGGAGTCGCATAATTGGCGAAGGGCGCTTAACCTTTATGTTGGCGCGGTTTAAAATTACACAAAAATCCGCTCACTTTTCTTCCATTAACTGTGATGGAGAGATTTCGACCGAGATAAAACGCAGAATCGGTCAAGCAACAGGTGCCTTCAAAACACTGAAACCTATTTGGAGAAGCAACAAATATTCAATGCGACTGAAGCTACGAAGCAACGTACTTTCGATACTCCTTAGTGAATGCTGGAAAATAAACACCCAGCTTCAAAAAAGGATCCTGGCATTTGAAAACATGAGCCTCAGAAGAATCTTAAATATAACCTGGCAACAAAAAATCACCAATGCAGAAATACGCAGGAAAACAGGTCAGTCGTCTGTCATCGCGCTGCTGAAAAGAAGGCGGTGGATATACCTCGGACACGTCCTTCGTATGGATTAGAGCCGCCTTCCTCGAACAACCTACAAGTGGAAACCAGACAGGAGAAGAAAGCCAGGCCGCCCCGAAAACACGACCATATGACCGAGATCTGAGGACGGCTGGCACCTCGCTAGTACCAGAATGGAAGACGTCACCGCTGCGGCCTCAATGCGAGACGAATGGAGAGGCTTCGTCGACGCCCTATGCGCCACCGATGGCTCTGGAGGAACTAAGGTAAGGTTTCTTCCATTATCTAAAATGTTTACTAAAAAAAATGTCACTGTGGACCCGGAACATCCATTTAGTTGAATTAACCTGTCACCGCAAGATATCCCCCTCCGGATCCTTCATGCAAGGACTTGATACCTGCGAATCTGCGATCAATCATCCTTGGATCGCCCCTCTTTGCGGTCAGAAGTGACCGTAGCAATAATCAGCATCCGATTAGACTGACCTTTTTGTTTGGCGTTATTGTTTATTGTTATGAGGAGGATGGAATTTCTTTTGTTAGTTTACGCATCTCATACGGCTTTATTTAGAAGACTTGAGATGTTAAGATTTGCTTCGTAATGGATGTATTATCATCGTGCATATAGGATCGGTTCTTCCAAACACCGTCAAAGGAGGTAAATCCGGAGCATTCTAGCGTTTGTTATGTTATGGATTATGGCTAAACCAAAATCGCGTCTTCAATCGCGGCGAAGCCTTTCAGATTTTTTTTTTTTAGTTTCTGTGATTTTTTGGAAACCCGCACGGTCAGAAGTTTCATAATAGATAACATAAGGATGCGCAGTTTCAGCAGACTGCACTTGGGATGTAATCTGTTTTGATTGTGGAAACCCGATGCATTAAATGTTATGCATAAAACAAGCACTGTCAGGAAGAGCAAAATAAACGCCAAAAAAACATTTGCTGACTTTTTTGTCTGTCGTCATGATGTCGAAAAAGTCAGCAGATTATTCCCAAGTCTTGTCTGTTGAAACTGCGCATCCTTGTGTTATCTGTTACAAAACTTCTGACAGTGTGGTGACTGTTGCTGCATTTTTCATATGAAAATGATCAAAGTTAAGTATCTGGTGATAAGAACAGAAATAAAACACAAAGTTGGCGATAAATCACCACCAGTGGAAACCTCGGTGGCAACACTGCTTCAACGACGCCTGGAGACTCTTTTTCGATTTTCTGGGCACCTGTATAAACAAGAGCTAAGAGCTCATACGACACTTGATACGAGTAGGTGATACACGAAAGAAGATGAGAACGTCACCAAATACCCCGCCATCTAAAAATGCGATTCGGACCCATAAACAGGATATTTAGTTTTACTCAAGTCTGAGCATTACCAGCATCCCCTCGGATCATCTAGGGCAAATAAATATTCTACCTCCCAAGTTTCACTCCAGTAGATCCACTCGTTTGGTACCTAGACGTGCTACACTATTTCCGGTACCCCCTCCAACTCCCCCTACCGTGGCCAAATCTGATTCGGTCTCCTAAATAGATTATCTGAAGTATTTCCTCTTACCGCCTATTAAGTTTCATTCAAATCTGAGCGTTTTTGAGAACTTTCGGTAACTCTCCCCCCTCCCCCGCCTTGGTCGGATCCAGTTCGAACCTTAAAATATGTCATCTATGGCATGTGATCTCTCCACACTCCAAGTTTCATTGGAATCGCTCCCCTTGTTAGACCCCTATGCGAGCCACTTCATTTCCGAGACCGCTCCCCTTCCAACTCCCCTTACTGTGACTGAATACGACTCAGGCCCATAAAAGTGGCATATCTGACATGCCCTATTCCGTTCATTAAGTTTGACCGGAATCGGAGCATAGCATATCTGCAAATTTCGGATTCCAGCTTCACCCCCCCCCCCCCTAAACCCATCCGGATTAGATCTAGACGCCAAATAAAAAATCAAGGCCAAATAAACTCGGTACTGTCCAACTTGCATCCCTTTCTGTCCATCCGGTTGGTTTTGTGGATGTTACCCCCCCCCCTCCTTCAACTCGTCCAACAGTGGCTGCATGTGGTTCGGACGCATGTTTCGCTTGTCTAGGTGATCAGTTCTTATCACCCATAAAGTTTCACTCGAATTGGACCACCTGTTCGCAGCTTACGGAATCCACTGATTTCCGGATTCCCCTTCCCTCAACTCCCCAAAGATGGTTGGATCCAGGAAAAAGAGTATTCCTAGGGCATTATGTCTGGTCCTTAAGTCAATAATAATCAATAAAGTTTCATCGGTCCTTGGAATATCTGGAGCTATCCTAACTGGCGATCACCGGAATTCCGGGAAACAGCCTCCAACTCCCTCGTAGAGCCCCGATTCGATCTGGTTTTGGCAGTTACGCATCTAGGGCTAATGCTTTTTCTTCGCACCAAATTCCATCCCAATACCTCGACTCTAAGCGTTTCACGAGATTTCCGGTGCCCCACTCCAGTCCCCTTCAGAGGTATCGGATCCGATCAGGACTTTACGTGGAACATCTGAGATGATAGCTCGTCCCACTTGCCGCAAGTTTCATTCAATTCCGATAACCCGTTCAAAATTTATGCATGCCACTAAATCCGGGCTCCCCATCCCTCCAATCTCCCCGTGATGGTTGGATCGGGCAAACGACTATTCTCAAGTCAGCCTGTTCGAGTCCCCGATACTACTCCCAAGTTTCATCGTCCTAGCACATCAGGAAGTACCGAACTCGCGGGATCACCAGACTCCAGAGCTCCCCCCCCCCCGAACTCCCCCACAGTGCGAATCTGGTCCGGTTATGTCAAACTATGTATTTAGGGCTTGTGCTTGTTCTTCCCACCAAGTTTCATCCCGATCTCTCCCCTCTAAGCGTTTCCCAAGATTTCCGGCTCCCCCTCTAGCTCCCCCAAAGTCACCGGATCCGGTCCGGATTTGAGATTGCTCATCTGAGACACGGGGTGTTTCCAAATATCAAGTTTCATTAAGATCCGATCACCCGTTCAAAAGTTATAAATACCTCAAGATTCCGGATTCCCCCTCCCCTCTCGGATCGGGGAACTAACGATTTCCAACTTATTCATTTGGGGTTCCTGATATGCCTGCCAAGTTTCATCGTCCTAGCTTATGTGGAAGTGCCCGAACTAGCAACACCTGGACAGACAGACCGACGGACGGACAGAAATTGCGATCGCTAAAAACCTCTGGAGGCACATGGCAGGAGAAACATTTTGCTGTAGGTGTGATTTCGCAGGGACATAGGACTTTAGTCCTGCTCGTTACGACTTTTAAAAGGACACGTCTGTCAATCTATCCTTTGGCCGGCTCTGAAGCCAAGTATGAAGTATGGTTCCCTTGTCGGTGAAGCACTCGCCGAAGGAATGACTGTCCTCCACATGCCAGCACATAGACGAACATTTGAAATTATCAAGATAATTACCAACGTTATCTTAAGTTAAGAGCTAAGCCACGTTAACCTCAAGAGCTAAGTAACAGCGTTATTTTTTTTAAAGCTTGTTGGCACAATTGACTGCAAGGCGCTGATTCTCCCGAGACGGTCAAGTCAAAACTATCGATATGTTTCCCTACTGTGAATAAACAACTATGCAGGCAGATAATTAACTGAAGTGCAACTACAGTTCAGACCTGATAAAAAAAAAAAAAAAAAAAAAAAAACTACCACTCACTCTGACACCAGAAAAGTCATATCAAAAATACCAATACCAACCTTTGAACCCATCGCTTTCTCTCGCCACTCTTTACTCAGCTGACTCAATTTAATGTTTTTCGCTAAGGTCTTCTGATGCTGATACTTGAGAGGAACGAGTTTTGTCTCGGCTTCATTCAGGCGTATCATCTGCAATGAAAATCGAGCGATTATGCATAGCACGTCACGCACTTCCTATCTTCACTGAGTCTCAGAGTAAAGAGCAAAGTAATTAAAGAACCTAATACTTGTTTTTAGGAGTTTTTAGTGGAGTTTCCATTGATGAACAATCCACTCCTGTGGCCGGGGTAGCGGGTTTTCCGTTTTGGTTTTTACCGTTTTTTTCTGGACTTCATAACTCGTGAACGATCACAGCTATCAAGTTGAAACTTGATGTACATATTGGCATTGGGGTCTAGTTGTGTTTTTTGGGCGACCCAGCCCCACACTCACCCGGTTCAGGGGCAATCGGGCCCAGATTGCCCAGGGAATAATGTTCATAACTTGACGAGAGCTGGATATGGCACGGTGAAATTCCTTTTAAAGTTATGTTGTAATTTTTTTGTTATAATTATTCAGTTTTTGAATTGCAGTTGTACCTGAGGTTATCTCCCTTTGTTGAATCACAGTTAATGATTATTACTGTTTGGAAATAATTTTAAAAATGTTAGCTGTCGAATTGAACATATATGTTCAATATTGATGTTTTGATGTATTGATGTTTATTTGAATTAGCGTATTAGCTATTGTATATTAACGGATAACTATGTATATGTATAAATTAGGGTATTGATGACAACACAAACAAATATTCGGCTAGCCTGCTTCCTATTTGAAAATAAACTGAATTGACATAAACTCAATAATTAATGGCCTAACTGTCACTTAATTTCCTCCTATTTCCAACCCCTGAACACCCTAAGAGTAAACCACAACTGTCAACCTTCGCGATACCGTTCCTGCATGCGAGAATAGGTGTCACCAGGCCCATATCCAGGAATTTATTTCGGGGGGGGGGGGGCTCTTTCGGGGGGGGGGGGGCCTGCGGGTCGCACAGAAAAGTACAAAAAAAGACAAAAATCAGAGGGAAAAGCCTATAAAAATAAGTATGTTTGTATAAATATTCTTTGAGCCCAAGCTGACTTTGAAACAATTATTCAAACAATGTTTACAACGGATACGAATCGTAGAATCGTAGCTGACATATCCGTTGTAAACATTGTTTGAATAAATATTTGTGTATGTTTCGGGGGGGGGGCAACCCCCTACCCCCCCCCCCTGGATACGGCCTTGCGTGTTACACTAATTAACACGAAACAAGTAGCATGAGGATCACAGAAAGACAGCGACATCCTAGCCTCCACGCACTCATGTTCAACGCTATGGCCGAGGGAACAGGCATAAAAGGAACCTCAATATCCGAATTTATCCTTACAAGTTCTAGGGGATTCCGGCCGACTTGCCCATGAACAAGTGGAGGAGAGGAAGTCATACTCTGTCTTCCAGCTCCAATGTGGGCCCAGTTGTTCATGAACTGGAAGGGCGATAATGCGAAACATCCAAAAAGTCCATGCTCATGATCCGAGAGGATACAACTGCAAAAAGCCTTCCAAACTCTAGGGTCTCCAAGTACACGAAATCTCATCGTTGTACTTCTAACCATTATTGTCAAGCTAAAACTTCGGTCATTTGGCACTTTGGGCGGTGAGATTCGTGAGGATGGGGAAATAAAACCGCCAAAATGTACTTCCAGGCCCTAGTACCCTAAGTACACAAAATCCGTCGTCCGGACTGCAGCCTGATGTCAACCTAAGAAGGTACGTCTAATCCAGGACAAATTGGCCTACCAGAAGGGTATGGGGGGGGGGGGCATACAAATCACATCCAGACAACCGAGACGAATAAGTACTAAGTTTCAACCCATATGTGTCATGGTTCGCGAATCAGTCAAAGCCGAAGAGCGAAAACGGGCTAGAACGGCCACAAAACTCGTCTTTTTGGCGGAATAAAAGCTTATTATTATAAACTCGTCTTTTTGGCGGAATAAAAGCTTATTAGTATTATTATTAAAAGGCCACTCGATTCTGCGGTTACATATACGCTCAACCTCCTCCCAAGCTTCACACCACTCGAATGCGTGCCTGAAGAGCAGAGCAAATTAACTCTAGAAAGTAATGCGCGAACTTTGAAAAACTACACACAGTCAAATCACAGCGACACTAGCTCCCTAGAGGAAACGAACATCTCTACTGAAACTCAACCAGCACCGCATCTTAGCCTTGCTAGAATTTTCTACATCCGCCACTGCACACACGAACAAAGCGAGCTGGGCGGCGCTGCGACGGAGGCTCATTTTTTATGCATGGGAACGATAGGTCTTCGCATTACTCTCTAGATTCGGCTCTGATCACGAGGGATCAATCATCTATGCAGGCTATGCGCAAAAGGCAGGCGTCGAAACAGTTAATTCACAAACGATGAGAGAAGCGCACACACAAAGATTAAGACATCTTTCTGAATTCCAACTCTCTTTTTTATTCCTTTTCATTTTCGACTACTATTTCTTTGGCTCTTAAAAGAATCCTGGACCTGCCTGGGCCAAACGAAGTGATTAATTAATGGCTGATCTAGAGGAATGTTATTACAGTTGTGATGTCGTCACGGAGAGACAGAAGATTGGTGGATGTTCACTTTAGAGAACTGAAAAAGCTGGAAAAGAAGATGAAGTTTTGAGACGCAAAAAAGGTCGTCAAATCCCTTTAGGCATTGTAGCACTGCGATCGTTTACAAAGTTGACGTAAAAACTAGCCACTTTCTTTGACATCACAAGGACGCGATCGCCTAATTGTGATAAGACAAGGCATGAAATATGGGAAATAAATTAGAAGACGCGAGAAGACGTGAGAACAGTCTTTTCTGAGAGAAAGGACCTGAAACTACGTTCAATGGCTTGACACCAACTCCTTTCTATATACAGTGTGTACTTATATAGTTATACCAGCAACCTTTTCCCTCATCGGAATTCAGAAGCGCCAAAAATATAGAAAACAAGACCAAATGTTTCGATGGGATCAAAATTTAATATTTGATCCAAACAGTTTGGTCTTGTAGATATTCGGTCTTCGCCAGACTCCTTGAAGATTTTTACTATTAAGATTTAGAAACAGAAGAATGTCAATGGCTAATCATCTGAGAAAACCAAGTTCAGATATTTTATTCATACTCCGCTGTTACGCAAAAAGTGGGTCATAAATAAAAAAAAAAAAAAAAAAAAAAAAAAATATAGATTTACCATTTGCGCATTCACCCCTAGGCTATACGTCATACCTACTTCGACGAAACTGATCAAATCTTTCTGCCTTACTTCTGCCAATCTCCAGTTCCGACCGGATTCCGGGCGAACTACTTGTCCGGCAAAAACTAAAGCTCAAAAACGATTCAGCGTATCCTCACCCCTATATCGAACATCTAATCAACTTCAGATAAAACTTTCACTTTTAAAAATTTTTTCGGTTTCAGCAAGGTTCCGGGCGAACTATATGTCCGGGTAGAAAATGATTGTCAAAAGCGGATTCTGCATGTCTTCTTACCCCTACATCGAACATCTATCAACTTCAGACAAAACTTTTAGTTTTTACAAATTTTCCGGTTTCGGATGTATTCCGGGCGAACTACTCGTCCTGCGAGATAATGGTTTTCATATTCATGCTCAGCATGTCTTCTTACCCCTCAATCGAACTACTTGTCCGACAAGAAAATGATTTTCATATAAAATGTTCAGCATGTCTTCTTACTCCTAAATCGAACATCTAATCAACTTTATATAAAACTTTTACTTTTAACAAACTTTCCGGTTTTGGCCTAATTCCGGGCGAACTACTTATCCGGCAAGAAAATAGTTTTCATATTCATGTTCAGCATGTCTTCTTACCCCTAGCTGTTTAAAAAAATTGTTCGTCCCTTAATTTGAAACCCCTCCCCCATCCCTAAATGTTGAGCTGCAGAGCCCATCTACGATCTCCCTACCCAAGGCGATCTCCCTACCCAAAGCGTCCTCACACAAAGTTTCATCAAAATCTCGATCCATTCGAGAGTTATCGTGCTTACAGACGGACAGACCGACAGACGGCTAACTTTTGCGATGTCACAGGTATCCCCAAAAAGCAAACGTACTGACTCCCATCAGGATGCTACTTGCAAAAGGATAAACCTTACCTCAATACCTGGATCCGGTTCGGCATGACCTTAGGTAGCGTTCCAGGCTTCCAGTGACTTATTATTAGTTACGATCGTTACCATTCTTGTTATTATTCCTGTTCCACAGACCGCGTAATAAGTAAGTAAGCTCCTCCGACTAATTATTTTCGTTCCACGACTGTTAGAACTGATGCAATTTACTTATGATGGTACCGAGCATTATATTAGAAGTGATAATAACTATCGGTTCTGCAGGAACTCCCGTGAGAGTGATAATGTATGTCCGCGTTGTTATTCCAGTGAGCGTTACAACTATTACAATCCGGCGTTCGCCCCTCATCATCATAACTTGCAGTAACTCACTGGAACGCTACCTTGATTTCCTACCCCAAGCATGCCTGAATACTTAGCAATATAAGATCTGTGAGTTTTAAATATCAGCATGAAGTTCATCCCTGTGTACGTTAGTTTTTATTTCTGTTCTTGCTCAGGATTGGTTGCTAAGAGTATTTCATGCCCGAAATCTTTGCGGGTACTGGCGGTGTCCCACATGATAGTGTCGTTTTTTAAAGCACAAAATGAAGACTGGGTTAGGGCTAGTATTGACAAGTTTTGACAAGGGCTTTAACCATTCATTTTCTTGACGTGTATCTCTGGTCCAACTTGTACATCAGCAAAATATCACAGTGTTCCAAACCCTTGAAGTTGCGGTATAAACCCGATGACACTTCTGAACATAGCTACCACCTCGGCTACCATATGGCTCCCACGTTGTTAATGCATGACTGACGAAAGAAAATGAAAGATATCCCAGAAGCATTAACATCCTTTGTGTCTTAATTAATACTAAATGCTATTAAACGTTTTACGTTCCGCTCTACTTTATAAAATAACGGACATTTTTACGTTGAGTTTTGACGGCACATATCTAATCGCTCAGGAAAGATGATAGTTGTTAAATTACTCACCATGACGGCGAGAATTCAAGGGGTTGCCCACTCTCGGCATTAGTGTACAGCAAGTACTCGGTGCCGTGTTGCCGGGCCTGCACCGGTTGCCATGTGTTTTGAAGCATTTGAAAGATGAATAGCCTAATTTACGACCGGCACCGGTGGCTGGTTTCGGTCGGTGCCGGGAAAGGGTGTACAGCAGGTGCGGGGAGTCGGAAACCCCTCGCGAGGATTCACAGCAGCGCAACCTTTGCTGAAGAGGTCGGATGAAAGTATATATAGCCACAGAGAAGCTAGACTGAACCCAAATTCTTCCAAGGAAGCTTGGCTAAGCTTAGTCCTAATGTTACTTGCAATCACTCAGCATTCCACTCGAACTCAACACACTTCACCTTTGAAGCCTGGATGTTTCCACACTTACTGTGTTGACTCACCCGGTTGGTATTATGTGTTGGTTCTGGACAACAATTTCCGTTTTGATAAAAAAAAAGACGAAATTCGCATTAAGTGAATGCATCTGGATCGAACGGAAAATGGATTTCAAAATGTCATGAAGAAATCGCCCAAAAATCGCAGGAATAGCGTTTGCAAGTTCGACAATCTACTAGTGCCGTTTGAACGGACTGCCGAGCCGATGGTTCTGTGTGCTATGATAGTATGCACGATGGAATCCCATATTTCTGCAGGGAAGTTCGCCCTGCCTACAGAAAGTATTTGCCCTATATCAGCCTCTGACTTAGTTGAGGTCTGCCCATTCCTTTGAACCTGGATGTTTCTGCCCTGGCCTGGCTGTGTTGATTTTACCCCTCCCCCTTGGTATTTCTGTCCAGGTTCTTGCCAACAATTTCCGTTTTGATAAGAAAAGATAGAAATTATCACTGACGGATCCGGATCGACCGAAAAATGGATTCAAAGAACGTCATAGGATCCCAAAACGTAGTGAAGGATACCTATGACTTCGTAAAAGTTGTCCGTCTGCCAGCACGATAACCCTCGAAGGGGTAGATATATTTTCTTCAAACTTGGTATGAGGATCCACTGGGTCAAAGTACAGGTCAAGTTCGTAGATGAGTCCTGTAGCCCCATATTTAGGGGTGGGGTTTCAAATTAAGGTTTTGAAAAGCCAATGAGATAGTCGATCTAGGGGTAAGGAAACATGCTGAATCCATATCTGAAACTTATTTTCTCGCCGGACAATTAGTTCGACCGGAATCCGGCCAAACCTGGACAATTTGTTAAAACTAAATGTTTTATTTGAAGTTGATTAAATCTTCGATTTAGAGGTAAGACATCCTGAATCCATATGACTATCATTTTCTACCCGGACATATAGTTTGCCCGAAATCCGGCCGCAACCGGAATTTTATTTAAAGTTTTAGCTGAAGTTGGTTAGAGGTTCGATGTAGCGGTAAGACTGGTAAGGAAGAATGCTGAATCCGCAGATGAAATTATTTTCTCACCGGACAAATACCTCGCCTGGAATCCGGCCAAGACCTGAAAATTTGTTAAAAGTTAAAGTTTATCTGAAGTTGATTAAAGGTAGGGGTAAGGAGATATGCCGAATTTGTTTTGAGCTTTGGTTTTGCTGGACAAGTAGTTAACGCGGAATCCGGCCAAAACCGGATATTTGGCAGAAGCAAGGCAGGAAGTTTCAATCAATTTCGTCATAGTTGATGTGAAGTATAGGTGTAAACACACATGCTGAATCCATAGTCATTGGCGTTAATGTGTTTCTAAATTTTCAACAGTACAAATCAAATAGATGGATAGATAGATAGATTTATTTGCGCTAAAAAGCCACAAGGGCCAGGAGTCTGGCGAAGACCGGACTACAAGACGCAATTGTCTGGATCAAATATTAAATTTTTTGGGATCCTTTGGTCTTATTATTACAGGTTCGTTTTTCTAGCTACAGCCTCATGAACTATCTTGCCAAGAAGGGTCGAAAGATCGCTAGCACAAAAAATTTCCCTAAAATAACAGGAAGAGTGTAGTGCTGTTTGAACGGACTTGTAGGTTACAGGAAGGGATCCCACATTTCTATAAGGAAGGGCGCTATGCCTACAGAAAGCCTTTGCCGTATAGACAGTCTTTGGCTTTGTTGAGGTTGATCCATGAAGCTCTGCCATTAGGTCCCTTCAGTGTCTACTTTATAGGCTCCGAGACCAGGGTTACGAAAGCATGCCTAGCCAAGTACAGATGCCTATGCACGTGCTCAGGCGTAGTCAGGCACCGAGTTCCAGAGCCTGGAACTCGGTACCTAGCTGGGCATACTTCTGAACGGTGCTTTACATAATTGCCATCCTTACGTAGTAAGAATGAGATTTAAGCATTGTCCTAATAGGTGTAATAAGGTGTATTACCGCGTATAAGACTTATTACAGATTCCTCTTTTCCTCGGAGCGCGCTGTAATAAGGTGAATAAGGAGAATAGACTAGCGTTCTATTCTGGCTTATGCAGGGCCAATCAGATCGCTTGGTTGGTTCCGCCAGCGGGCCGAGGAGAGGCGCAGCGTCGTCAGGGTTGCCAAAGAAAGCACAACAGTTCTACTTTGTTGGAAGCTAAAGAAACAACTTTTCTTAACAAAAACACGTTTTTGTTCTATTACGACGGCTTTTCGTCAGTTCGAGGATCAATGCTGTCCATCCGTTATTTTAATAGCTTTTTTACAATATAGTTTGCGTTATATTGTACTCGTGTACTTCAAGTAGTACCAAGAACCTTTTCGGATATTTTTAGAGCTCGAAAAATTGTATTACCTTGGCAACACCGAACGTTGCATTGACAAGAACCTCTTGGGTTGTATTTGAACAGGCGTGTGTATTAAGACGTAAACACCGCGTATAGCGCTATTCACCTTATTACACCTATTAGGACAGTGCTTTACACATATATACAAATATCGCATACGTATAAATATAAGGTTTGAAGCCAAGCTGACCATTCATTACGAAAGAAATAGAAAAACGTGATTTTCGTTTTTTTTTTCTTGATCAGCTAATTATCCCTCTAGGATGATGTGCGAGGGATAAATATAAATTCGGATATTTCGGTTGCACACCGTCCTCAGCGAAAAACAAAACAAAACTAAATCATAAAATCCACCACAATCACAACAGGAGAACGATGCGGAACCAACAGACAATAAGACGAGACGTAACTAAAAACCAGAAGAAAACGGTGCGGATGCAGATAAAAATAAAATAACGAAAGATAAAATGTGCGTGTTAAAAATGTATATGTACAAATCTGTGATTATTTACAATTCTCAGCTCTGTGTATATTTACAATTTACCATCCGTCTGGGAAAGCGCAGAAGCTTTCACCCAGAAAACGGCTCACTCGAAAAATCCATTATACGTTTGACCACTTTGGATAAAATCGTCCACAAAACTAAAAAAAAAACCCCGAAAATCACGGTTTTCTATTTCTTTCGCATACGTAGGCTATAGTTCTAAATTAAAATCCTGGTCACACTACCATTGCTCAGTTGACAACTGTAAAATCAAACCTATATTTTATAATAAAACCTGACCAAAACGTCAAATAAGATTATTAAACTAGAGCATACAAAACGGAAAGGCGTTTTTTTCTCTTTCACGGATACAACTGAAAATAACAATTAAAATGTCGGGCTTTTCACGGATGTAGAAAAAAGGTAATCGGACAGTTCTGAAATTCTTGACGCCCATCACGCAAGCTCGCGCGAAAAGTCACGAAAAATAGGACGCGAAAAAACAACGGAATGCCCAAAACCGTAACATCGAAATTACACATTATATGCACAACAAAAACATCTCGAGGAGGGCGTGAACGTCAAGGAAGAAATAACTTAAGTAAGAATCATGTTGGAATCAGTTCGAAACGGCAGGTAAATTATATTTTGTATCATTCACTACTATTCTTCATCTTATAGAACTGATCGTCTTTTAGTTTCGTCCAGAGAATCAATTAGCTTTTACTTTGTAAGTTTGTTGTACGCGGCTTCAGAGCGATATAGCCATTTGTAGAGGTAACGAAACGCGATGTGCCGCGCAGCTCCCTAACCTTTGCTCGTTTGCATCGGGCACGGTATGGGGAAGTATTCAGAGTCGGGGAGAGTGAGGTTCTATCAGATTATTTGTTCTTGGTCTAACGCAGTCAAATAGCGTTGTTTTCATTTTATAGTATTAATTATAATAAGACCTTCATGAAAATGTGTGCACCCGACAAATATTAATGAACTAGTAGGTATTGATGAATTAGTAAACGTGGCAGTGCATATAGAATTGGCTTCACGTGTCTTGTCAACATACATTGTATTGCTTTATGCGTTCCGACTTCCAGCACACAATGGTAGGTAGCCAACTGCCCACTATTTCAGCCGCTGAGTAAAACCGACAACGGTCGGTTTTACCAAGAAGAAATAAGCAAATAGAACCTCCGTCTTTGGTCCCCATGCAGCGGCTATGGATACCCCGACAAAACTGAGCTGAGCTAGAGGCATTTGCTGAGCTATGAGATGACACCGGTCTACTTCCCTCTTCGCCGCTGCGCACACCAGAAGAAAAAGCGCAGGAGGTGCGCTGAACCGCTCTGCAGTGCGTCCAGACAACCAATCTGCTTTTCCTTTGGAAATTTCTTTTCTGGGCCTTTACTGCGATATAGCTGTTTGTGGAGGTAACGAATTGTGTTGTTCCGGTAGCTCCTACCCTCCGCTCGTTTGCATAGGGCAGGGAATAACAAGCTATTCGACTCTGCATGGTCGTCTTACAGAGATAGGGAGACGGAGGTTCTGGGGGTTATTCGTTCTTGCTTTCACTTTACTGATGGGTGGTTTTTAACAGACCCATCAACCCTGATCTTGCTAGCAAGCAGTAGCCTAGTAACTTTCTATCAGATTTTAAAATCATGAACGTTCCAAAATCCAAGAGGTCTGCTGATTAGAAGTGCAGTCACCGCCACTCTTGAGTCAAAGATCGTCATGGCTGAATTTACTTATAAACAAAAGCAGGAAGAGACGTGATCCGCGAAGTTTCAGCGAATTTCACAGCATACTGGAAGCCGGAAGTCAATTCAGCGAATTAGGGCTGACCACAGAATTACCAAAGGGTTAACTTGGGGTAGATAAACCGTATGACTGAAGTTTCGGAAAATCAGAATATTTATCAAGGTCGTGCATCCCTGAAATCAACCAGAATGAACTAACGTTTTGGCATCACCCCTCTGGAGCAGTGTTGCCACCCGACCAAAATTAAGTTTACTATACTCCAGAGTTTTTTTTTTATATAGTAGATTCTAATAACATTTACTAACTCGATTTTTTTTCCACATGCATTGACTTAGGGAATCCATACTACATTTGAACAATAAAGAAATATTTTTTTTTGTTTTTTAAGTTCGTTTATTTCTATGATATCTTTTAACAAAAATAGTGGTGGATCGTCAGACATGGTCGACGTAGTCATACGAATCACATATATGTTACAATTTTAAAACACAATCCAATAACAAACATATTTAAAAAGCATGTCAATCAAGAAAGACACTTAAAATTTGAGGCACTGATTTTGATTCACACTTCTGATCCGTAAAGAAAGCATTCAAAATTTATCCGCCCATGGACTTGGCCATAAAGAGGAGAAACGTCACAAATGGGGGGCGTGCTCCCTCATAATATTGTCTTCCAATCGGTAAAGAAAATATGAATAGCCGCGAGATTTTTCTAGACAGTCGATTTTTTCTTTAGCAAGGTCAAATTCTCTTAAAAACAGTCGATTCTTCTGAAAACAGCTGGTTCATTCGTTTTCATTAGGGACTAAAGATCTAGCACAATGGTCAAAGAGCTCTGATCCTTGGTTTGGTTAACATACGAAATTGAGAACTGTCGCTCTGGCCTTTGCATGCGAGTTTGCATGTGTAGGCTATGGGGCCAGCTGCAGAGAGTGAGGAGGAAGAGTGGATCCTAATATATCTATATATTTCCTCAAAATTTGTGAAAAATGACACAATTTCGAGGTTGGACCGTTTTTTAACTAGAAATTGGGATTTTTGTACTAGATTAGAATGAATTTTACAAGATCCTCTATATTTACCAGATTTTGTTTTATCTAAATCTAGTAAAATTTCACTATCGGTGGCAACACTGCTCTGGAGCGGTTAGCTGTTTATTTTTATACCTTTCACACATTAGCCACCCTATCACCTTCTCACCATCACTGGCTACTGCCCAACGAAATAAATCAAGTCGCTGTACATTGCGATTGAAAATGGAGCATGACAAATAGTGTAGTTTCAAACGCTGTTTTTGATCAATTTTCTCTTAAAACTTGGTGCCTTGTTTCATCGGGGGACCGAGGACGACCATCAGTATGCCAGACATAAAAGAAGCGGGCGAGGAAATAACAGGGAGTTACAAGAAAAAAACGTGTGTTGAGTAAAAAGGAAAATTTTGGATTCGATAGCGGTCACACTTCCAGTCTGCTATCACATCGCGCTCTCCTGTTTCGTGACGCATGCAAATTTTTTGTTCCACGAAGTTGTCATTAGCAATGAAATGACAGCAGAAACCGACAGTCTCCAAAGGCATTTTCTTGCATCTCGTCACCCTGTTCCATTGTTCTGCAACGCCGGGATTTCCAAATCCTGTCATTAACAGAACGAATCATCCGTGATTAACTGATACCATAACATTTGCTAACTGATAATATCACATTTGCTATGCCTCCCCCCCCCCCCCTAGACAAGAAACAGCCATCTGATCGAAAAGTTCCGTATAGCTGATCCGTCTTCGGCTGTCCTGAGATCAGTCCCGTATCCAGGAATTTATTTCGGGGGGGGGGGGGGGGGGGGTTGCCTGCTGGTCGGACAAAAAAGTATAAAAAACACATAGCCTATACAAATCATTAATTTTGTATATTTCGGGGGGGGGGGGGGGGGGGGTCAACCCCCTACCCCCCCCCCCCCCCCCCCCTGGATACGGCCTTGCCTGAGATCCATCAAAAGGATGAAGGGAAACTGTAACCACCCATGGAGCTCCATGATGTTCCGGTTTACTGAATTTTAATTATTTTGGTTGTTGTTGATGTTATGTTGTTTCTCTCTCTTTTCATTTTTTTTACCATACTCCGTCCTTACCTAGACGGGTTACAAATAAAATTTAATTTAATTGGTGAGATTTAGATACCCTCTTGTAAACATCCTTACGAATACTTTAAACGGTTTCTTTCGTTTTCTATTATCTTTCTTGCACGAAACTAGTTGCTATTTAGGGTGAGAATGTTTGATCCAAGGCCGTATCCGGGGGGGGGGGGGGGGGGGGGTTAGGGGGCTGAAACCCCCCTGAAACATACAAAAATACTCGTTAAGTAAAGGGTTAGGATTAGAAAGTTCAGGTTTTGACACGGCTTTAAATTCCAGAAAGATCAACTAAATAAAACGTTAAAAAAAATCAGCTGACCGCAACTTTACTCCCACACATACAGCAGCCAAGATTTACAAATATGATTTGAGGTAGCAGCGTGCTCAGAACCCGTTTCTAGCTTCGCGCGGGCTCGGTGGAAATGTCTGAGCATACGCGATTACTATCACAGTTATCCAAATATGGAGGGATTTTAAACTGCAACAATAACAAACAAAAATATATGAAAAGTGAAAAGGAAACCCGTTCAGCAACTTTCTCAGATAAAACATTAAAGCGTGGATCCTGGGCAGAACATCATACATAACGAAAGCAGGCGGAAAGGTTCAAATAATAATAGCTGCGTTCGTTTTCGTCGTTCAGTTCGCCGTTCCAACCGTCGTTCTACCACAAGCGTTACCAACGACGAACTGAGCCGGAAAGTCAGTTTCAACATCTCCGTTCAGTAATTAGGGGCGAATTTTCAAAATTCTCCACAAAACAAATTAAAGTTGCGAAGCAAGTTTATAAACAATGGTCATGTTACGCTAAAATCCATGTTAATACTTTATTATAGCTGCTGTTGCAAATATTAAGTTAGTTCGACTTTTAACGTTTTCGTATCAACTTCGTTCGTGAAACGACGTTTATGGAACGTGCCAAAGAAAACACTAATATGAAAATATTTAAACGACGTTCGACGAAAACGAACGCGGCTAATAGTAAAACCTTTCTTTCGGGACATATTCCATAACAACACAAAAATGCACACGACCCTGAAGGGGGACTTCCTCACAGGAAGGCAGCTGAAGAGGGGATCAGCTGCATGACTAGCAAGTTCTCCAAAACCATTGTCTAGGCACTGAAAGATCAGTTCTCCTTTATGTTTATGCATTACTGATAATATCCAAATTGGTGCTAAACAAAGATCTATTTTTCTTCCTTCTATGAGTGACCCTAGTAGGCAATGGGTTCGGCGAACTGTATTGATAATCCAGGATTTAAAAAATAGAAGATGCTCCATCACTGAGCTTTGAATTTGCCAGAGACTGATGGCATATTGTATGCATTCTGCTATGTTTATTATTGAAATGACGAATTGATTGACAGTATATATATTTATATTTTAGTGTCATTATGTTTGACGTAAAGGTCAAATTCAGCGCATGCGCTGTGAAAGATACCTTTTATGAATAAAACTCTACTCTACTCTATTCTACTTGAGTAACAAGTGTATTTCAACAGGACAGTAGAAGAATCCGTTAGCTGGTCGAGTGAAGAGGGGAACAGTAAGAAAAAGAAGAAAATTAAACCTATAGATTAGCTCATGCACGACTTGTGTCAGATCCACTGTGATCAGATTAAAAAGATCGCCCAAATTACTTTTGTAGAAATTGCACGGTATTTTATATTTACTGTTTGACATAAATCAGAACATCTCGCTTTTTTTTTTCGAAGAGAAGATTTTTTACAGCTGACCTCGCCAAACACTCAGAGAGCAAGTGGTTAATATAAAAACAAAATTTCCTTCTCGCTGTTAATTGTGTTTCGGCCTTATGGCTTCGCTGATGTATGACTTTCGGTCAATGATTCATTAGTGTCAGTCACTCAGAATACAACCTTTTATTTTTTATTGTTGATTACGAGATTTGGCTACCTCGATCTCCCGATCAAGGTAAAAAAGACGTGAAAGACCACAGGTTATGCTAGGATACCAAATTGGGGTATGTTATGACATTCCTGCTCCAGTCAATATCGGTTTTGCTGGGAAATAGAGAAGGAACTGACCGCATGATTGACCTGCGTAAACTGCAGGTCTATCCATCAAGGCCGTATCCAGGGGCGGGTTAGGGGGTCAAACTCCACCCCCCAAAACATACAAAAATAACCATTTTTATAGGCTTTTCCCTCTGATCTATGTCTCCTTTGTGCTTTTTTGTCCGACCCGCAGGCAACCCCCCCCCCCCCCCATTAAATTCCTGGATACGGGCCTGCTATCCATACATGGCAGTTCTAAATCAATCCAGTAAGGACGCGATGGGAAGAAAATATTTAGCACATCTTCTCTTCCCTAGTGGAGGACCAGGCGAAAACATAGTTGGTAAGGGAAAGGGAAGAGTGATCTTATCTTTGTTTTATGCATTGTAGGGAGAATGAGAGTGTGGTTCATTTAGTGTGCAAGTGCGAGTAAACGAGTGAGTGGAACAGGGGAGGTGTATGCGATCGGAAGAAACGATTTAGTCTACTTTCTCTACCCTATAACTGCAAATACGCGCTACCAAATGCCCCGCCTCCGCCAGATTATCTTCGAACTATATACCTACCGTTACAGAACTATAAGACCTAAAATCATCATGTCTTCTCACACACCAATCAAAACTCCAAACAAGTTGACGAACAAGCGTCTGGTATATATTTTGTATGTCCTATTGAATCCAACTCACTTTTTATTTCCGAAAATTCTTCATCACGAAAAATACCTGCATAATTTGCCAACCCCCTAGCCGTGTGCTTGGTCTATTTGATCCGTTCTCAAATTTCCGGTTATGATTTCGGCCGAACCATTAGATCCGAAAACTAACAGCATATCGAGTTTCAGAATATTTGTTTACCCGTATACCGGCCCGCACAGTCACGACATGAGATTAAGATCGTTCGTAAATTACTGATATTGACTGGATTCCGGCCGACCTATTCATCCGATTCATCAGTGGTAAGAACTATGGTATTTTTTTTACTAAGCGTGAACATCAACCTTACGACTAATCTGATTGGAGAGCTGTTTCAGTCCTTGAAGTTGCGTTTGGGGACCCAACAACAGTGTTCCCGGATTAAATGAAAAGACTGTATTTAGGTTCCAGAAATACCGGACGACAGAACAGAAAAAGTTATTTCCAAGGAATTAGAAATTGTGACAAAATGCCGCAACATATACAAGGCCGATTCCTACTCGTTGTGGACACCTTGTCTGTGTTTAATTCAGAAACATCTGTTTCGAACTATCCTGCTGATTCACATCATTCACATTTGGACCATTTTCCTCAGATAAAAGAGTCACGCTGAAAAGTGATAATGCTCATGCTCATGTCTTCACCAGATTTTGCAAGACGAAGAAAATGTCAATGCTAGTCCTGTACACAAACTCTGCACTCACTTTCATGTCAGTCAGATGTCAGTGCACTTCAATCGAGAGACAGAAAAGAGAAATGCTGTCCTAGTAAATGGATACAAATGTTACACATATGGTGCCTAAACGAATAAGTTTAGGTTGACAGGTCCAAACATCTCGGAAGTTTTAACTCGGTAGGAGATCATCATACCCGGATTCTTAGTTCCTGCAGTCACCCCTGGAACAGCTCTCTCTGCGGTAACTGATAACCTGAAAGCCTCATGGCTGACGCTGGATCGTGACTGAAATTACTTATCGATGCTATTTGTGTTTCACTTGTTTTTGTAACTTTAGTTTCTTAAAAATCTGTAGTCCTCATGCAGTTCAGTGGGTCAACAAAGATTTCACTGTCGTCATCATGGCAATAAGCCTACGCACATGACGATTTGGACGATTTTCTAAGTAGATGCCCGAAGCTTTCTGATTTAGGAAAATTTATTTAAATGATGTACTTCCAGGGCCGTACCCAGGGGCGTTAGGGGGTTGACCCCCCCCCCCCTCCACAAATAGGCTTTTCCCTCTGATCTGTGTCGTTTTTTACTTTTTTGTCCGACCCACAGGCAACCCCCCCCCCCCCTCTCGAAATAAATTCCTTGATACGGGCCTGTATCCTTCTGTCACTTCTTGAAACTTTGAATAATGTTAACCAGACCGTCATTCCTCGAGTGGGTGTTTACATTGATAAACGTTTAAGTCCATGGTCGGTCACCAAGAACCGGGGTGTACAAGTTACTTCAGGATACGTTGGGTTACTTTGGGTTACATTGGGTTACTTTGGGTTACATTGCATTGGGTTACTTTTGGTTACATTGGGTTACTTTGAGATACTTTTGGGTTACTTTCCAGGGTGTACGAAGTTACTTTTGGTGACCAACCCTGGGTTTAAGTTATACTTTTGTTGTTATTTTGTGTATATGGCCCTTGGGCTTTGGAAATACATTAATCTATCTATCTATCTATGTATCTTTTAATCGGTGATCGAGCTGGGTGTGTATCGAGAGAGCACTTACGGTAGGGTAGACGAAGAGGAAATTAAAACTTTCACCTTATTCCAAGGTCGAGTTTATAAAAATCTTGCATCCATGTACGGACTTTGAAGGAGTAAGGTTGCATTCCGTCGAGCTACCATCTTTACAATCCTTACGTTTCTGTTATTACTTTTATCCCATCGTCCGGCGTGATAAGAAAAACAGCTCCTCCCTCTTGTCATTTTCGTTCCATATCGATCGTTAGCCTACAATGTACCTATGATGTCTGGGAGCATCAACAGTGATGGTAACTATCTGTTCTTCTCGAATTCCCATCAGAACGGTAACGTATTATTAATGTTCCAGAAGTGATACTAGCACAATAAAGAGCTGGCTCCTCTTCTTATTATCATAACATGCATTAACTTCTTTGGAACGCAAACTAATTAAAAGGGAGAGGAATCTTCCCCAAACTATGCCATGGCTAACCAGATGGTGACAAACTAGTAGCTAACGAACCCCAGAGAGACACGCAATAAATAACTAAGACTTGAATAAATTAAGGATATACTCAGAAAAAGCGTCATCCAGAAGAAAGTGACGCGCATGCTAAAGATGCATTTGTTTATGGCATTTACGACGGCATGTCCAATTTGGGTGGGAAACAGACTTACCATGGATGCTTTCTCCATCTCGTGAGTTTCTTTGGCCACAGCCACCACGGACTTCAACTCGAGAACTTGAAACTGAAGGCTTTGAATCCGACGGTTCAATACCTCCGCGTCTTTCTGAAAAGAATAACATAGTCACAAAACGAATTAATCCTCAATTAATCAATCAATTTGCTTGGTAAGCGAAATAGCTTAGCCTACAGCTAGAGAAGCAGTCCGAGTCAGACGAAATGTTTAAAATTCACATCAATATAGGGACACAAAATCCCTTCAAACAATTTACGAAAAACATTCCAGAATATATGCTCATGGCAACAGAAAGGCTATCTAAAAACTGACAAAATGCACAGGATACCGCAAAAAGCCAGCGTTCCTCTCAGACCGTCGCACGGATGAAGGGAGAGAGGAGGGAGCCGAAGAGCCCTAGGTACTCCGGGATAAGGCAAGGGGTGAGGGGAATTACTCGATTTCACACCCCCCCCCCCCCTACGAAACAGCACTATGCTGCTAGATTCTGTTCTGACAAACGAAGGTTTTCAAGGCTGTTCACATCGTGTCTCTCTTCTTCAATAACTTTTTTCAACTTTTCTTTAACCTTTTTTCCTATCACAGTATTTGACCATCGCCCGACTCTCCCCCTCCCCTAGTTGAGCATGAGTATTGATTCTGCCCAAGCTGCCTGCTGGTCATGTTTGGTGGTGAAAAAAAAACGAATTAAGTAAGTAAGTAAGTAAGTGTATTTATAACCCACAAAATGTTTTACAACATAAGAGTGTGGAGTAGAAGAGATAAATTGAAATAAAAAGAAACGAACAAAAGACAACAAGAAAATAACATACAAACAGACACTACGAATCAGCTATCAGCCAAAAAGTCTAATCAGTCGGTGATGCGGCAACAGACGTAGACAAGACTTCTGACGGAAATCAGAATGCAAATCTTGCAGCCGTGACAAAATGTCAGTAGCTCCCGAGTTCTTTAGGCAGCCGAGTTCTTTATTCGGAGATTTTTGGGACCCTTCTTGGAAGATCCCCTTTAGGCCCTATAGATGTCATCATCTGTCATACGTTTGCAGTCTTTCAAAAGTTTACACTGTTATCTGTGGTCTGAACCGAATAAAAACACCCCCATACTGGCGAGTTGAACGTCGCGATACGCCGGAATGGGGAGTTTATGTCTGTGGAAATCAACAGCTAACGACTTACAATGACATCAGTTTGAAGTTAATAAATTTGCATCCTTTCTCGTATCCACTTTAACACCCAAATATGATTAACGCACCCGACTGATGCTCGTAATAGCATGCTGATCAAATGCTAGGAGAGCATCGGGTTGTAGCTTTGACCACTCAGCCACAGCAAACCCGAGCGCTACGGTCGGAGCCCGCAGCTTTGACCGAAGAATCGTTTAAAATCAACATGTGAAAATTTAGTGTTTTAGGAAGCCACAGGTTTGAACTTCGCCCTGTGACAACATCTAATCAAGGAGTTGTATAATCTCTACACATCCTGCGTGGGTAGTTAATGATTTAAATACCGTCAGGCTATGGCCGTCCTAGAAACACTGCAAATGGTAGCAATTCGAATGGTGGCAAAACTGCTTCCCGCGGAATTCTGAAATCCGCTAATCCAAATGTTATGGAAGAGGTAACACAATCACAATAACAAGCGCTAAAAGTTCGTGTAGTAGGTCGTCTTAGATTGGTAATATTGAACATTATGTTTTGTTCTGTTCCTCATGTTTTTAGTGGAGTGTTCATACATGCAGAGTCGTTACTAGCCAAAATGTTTGGGCTAACCGACTGGCTGGTAATTTTTACCGACTTTCTGCAGAAAAAAACGAGTGTTTCAACAACAAAAATGAGATTTTTGAAAAAAATCGACTGATTTTCAGAAATATCCACTGATTTTCAGAAAAACCGACTAAAAACCCCAGTCTTGATGCTCCTGCATACATGAACAATCCACTCTTGCGAGCGCGGTAGCAGCTTTCGGTTTCCGGTTTTCACCGTTTTTTGTGGAGCTCATAACTCGTGAACCAGTTCAGGTATCAAGTTCAAACTTGGTACACTTGCGGTTATTGAGGTCTAGGTGCGTTTTTCGTGGGTCAACCCCACACCCAACCGGTTCAGGGGCAATTGAGCCCAGATGGCCCAGTGAATATTGTTCATAAATTGACCAGAGCTGGATATAGGACGATGAAGTTCCTTGTACCTGTACTGTAGATTTTAGGGCTGGGAAAATACTTTTAAAGTTGCACTTCCCCCACCCACCAGGTTCATGAGGTTTGGGACCTGATTGCCCAAGAATAAAGTTCATGACCCATGACAAGAATTGGACAAGTATCAACTTGAAACCTGGTAGGCTTGTGAGCATTGGGGTCTTTTTTTTGCTTTTTGGGGGGTCGCAAACCCCGCTCCCACTTGGTTCAGGGGCAATTTGGCTCAAACTGCCCAGATTTTAATGTTGGAGATAAAACGATGAAAGTTCTTGTGCTTTTAGACCTTAGGGTGAGAATATGTATTCGGAGTTGAACCATCCTGCCACCCTCCACGTCCATGGGCAACTGGGCCCAATTGCCCACGAGTTAAGTTTTTGATCCGTGACTAGAATCAGATTCTAAGTTCCTAAACTTGAGGATACATGGGTCTAGATATCCATTTTGATGGGTCCCCACCCCCACCCTTCCGTTCATTCACCCCCTTTTTGGTTTGGTTGCAAAAAAATAAAGAGGGATAGTATTTTTGTAAATACTAAGTTTTCAAAGAATGAAAATTTTAAGGAAAGGAGATATTAAGGAAGGAAAACAAAGAAAAGGTTTTAAATATGTGTTGAAATGGTAAAATGAGAAATAAGGGTTAAAAGAGGGAATAAGAAAGAATATTAAAAAAAAAGATAATTAAATGTAAAAAAAATAAAAATAAAAAAAAAATGGGCAACTGGGCTCAGATTTGCGTGAATGAAAGGTCTTCTATGTATAGATGTGGTTTTTGCAACAAATAAGACCACTCGACGAACTTCACGTTGTTAATGGAGTTGTGACGAAGGGGCTATTCGGATGCTACGATTTGATTTACTGCACTTGTTATCACCTTGATACTTGAGAAGAGGTTGAAAGAGTAGGACTGGCTGGCAAGACATTCAGGACTGAAATTGAAACCGTTCTTGCAAGGTGATCTTTGGACTGAACATGCGGTTTGTTTACCGTAAAAGCTTTTAAAATGCCTTTAAAACTACATCGTGACCTTTCATTAAGCGGGATGATTTCAAACAAGGTTAGTTCAATACTTGTTCGGTTACTGGGGATGTGAAATGTCTCGTTTCTAGCGCTGCTCGTATATAAAATGTGATGAACACTTTACACTGACACTCCGCGTTTGAGCGCTTGCGCACTTGTTGCATTATCGCCTTTCGGCTTATTGTTCTTATTGTTTATTTCCCATCGAAATATACTAGAGGAGCATGAGAATTAAGTAAAATAGACGACACAAAAATAAATGACATTCAATTTATATAGCAGCGCGAAAATTTCAAAAATGCAGTTAGCAAAACAGTTAGCAAAAAAACACACTGGATGAAGTTATTGTTGTTTGAAGAATAGTAAAAGATTGTGGTATGGGCGAGGATTACAAAATACCCGGCTCTTGCTGTGAACCCTTTCCCGGCACAGACCGAATCAGCGATTAGGAGAATCAGCCGAAATCAGCAGCCGAAAACAGGCGATTAATCTCGCGATTAATCTTTAAACACGCTGAGTTTGATATTCTAACACGTGGCTAGCAGTACCGGCCGGGCACCGCGACACCCAGCCCTTGATGTAAACCAAAATCGAGGGTGGGCAACCCCTCCAGTATGGGAAGATAAACTAAACAAAATTGCAAACGAACCACGTTTCTTCCAGAACATGGTAATCGGGTCTTTGGCCTTAAATTTAGTTGTTGGTTCTCTACTGCTAACACTAACAGAGAAACCAAGGAGAAATTCACAATGGGCTACGTAAAGTATATAAGCAAATATTAAATATCTTAGCTCCTGCTGTCGAACAGGGTTGCCACCAGCTCAAGAAAAAAATCTATGGCAAGCACTGTTGCCGAAGGAACCAAAAATGTGCCGCTCGCGGTGCCACCTTTCGGCGAATAACTGTTTGTTACGCAAAAACGCACGCATTACCGTTGGGGTGAAAAAAAAATTTCCTCCCGAATGATGCATGATTCTGCGTCCTGCTGGATGCCGTCGTGTAGTGCGCGAACCCATTTCGGACGCACAAGAACAGTTTTTGCTGTTTCAGAACGACCGCAATTTTATCCCGTGTGCAAAAAAGTAAAACTCATGATTCCGAAGCAAAATCCGTGATTTCAAGAGAAATACATGTTTTTTTAAGCAAATCCATGGAAATCCATGGCATTATCAATATCCATGGCAGGGGTCGGAAAATCCATGTTTTCAGGGATGAATCCATGACGGTGACAACCCTGCTGTCGAACATCACGAATGGCGTGTGAGGGGAGAATTAGGGAGAGCAAAGGAGATATGAATGGATCCGAGAATATCGTGACGGTAGATACTGCGGAAACGGACAAGGAGCCAAAAAGTCTTTGCGGATTTTATTTTGAATGTGTGTAATAATAATGGCCTGTAAATCATTAAATATAGTTGAATACTAGATATCCAGATAAGTAAATTGTCACAACAAGTTCCGGCTTCGGAATTAATTTTTCGCTCACGGGCTTGCTGTCGCCAGGATTTTTGCGTCAAAATTGCTCCGAACAGTAATACATTTAAATCATTGGCAGAGCAAAATAACACTAGGAAGTACCGCCAAGACCTATGCTTTCCATGCTTTGTAAACGGGCCATACTCGTAGCGCCACCCACTACCGTTGCCGTATTTAAAGCGAGACAAATTTGCGGGTTTAGAAATTTCTGGTAAAGCAAAGGTGCGGTCTGCACACACCAAGGAAACAATGGACACTGTATAATTTTTGTTGCTATGTTTGTGCAAGTCTTGGCGATACTCCCTAGTGTTATTTTGCTCTGATCCTTGGAAAGAACCACAAACTACTTCATATTGAACCTTTGAGCAAGTAGGCCACGCCCCAATGATCTCTTGACCTAGAAGCTGATTGAGTAATTCGCGGAACACCCCTGATGATAATGAGGAAAACTGCTGCCAAGCTGAATTATATAATCTGTCAACTCTTTTGCACGTAATGAATCACCATTCAACTACCCTTACCAGTCTAGAAAGCATTTTTGGGCGGAACTACGAGGCTCGTAGTATTTCTCAAACAATTCGGAAAGTTGAATTAAAGCATGAAACAGGTGAGTTTCCTAAACCCTCCAAAAAGAGCCAGAGAGCAAATGGTGTGCTCCTATTCAATACCACTTCTATTACACTCACCACACTAGTCTAGAGCGCAATCTTGGGCGGAACTACGAGGTTCATAGTTTTTCTCAAATAATTCGGAAAGTTGAATTAAAGCATGAAACAGGTGAGTTTCCTAAACCCTCCAAAAAGAGCCAGAGAGCAAATGGTGTGCTCCTATTCAATACCACTTCTATTACACTCACCACACTAGTCTAGAGCGCAATCTTGGGCGGAACTACGAGGTTCATAGTTTTTCTCAAATAATTCGGAAAGTTGAATTAAAGCATGAAACAGGTGAGTTTCCTAAACCCTCCAAAAAGAGCCAGAGAGCAAATGGTGTGCTCCTATTCAATACCACTTCTATTACACTCACCACACTAGTCTAGAGCGCAATCTTGGGCGGAACTACGAGGTTCATAGTTTTTCTCAAATAATTCGGAAAGTTGAATTAAAGCATGAAACAGGTGAGTTTCCTAAACCCTCCAAAAAGAGCCAGAGAGCAAATGGTGTGCTCCTATTCAATACCACTTCTATTACACTCACCACACTAGTCTAGAGCGCAATCTTGGGCGGAACTACGAGGTTCATAGATTTTCTCAAATAATTCGGAAAGTTGAATTAAAGCATGAAACAGGTGAGTTTCCTAAACCCTCCAAAAAGAGCCAGAGAGCAAATGGTGTGCTCCTATTCAATACCACTTCAATTACCCTCACCACACTAGTCTAGAGCGCAATCTTGGGCGGAACTACGAGGTTCATAGTTTTTCTCAAATAATTCGGAAAGTTGAATTAAAGCATGAAACAGGTGAGTTTCCTAAACCCTCCAAAAAGAGCCAGAGAGCAAATGGTGTGCTCCTATTCAATACCACTTCAATTACCCTCACCACACTAGTCTAGAGCGCAATCTTGGGCGGAACTACGAGGTTCATAGTTTTTCTCAAATAATTTGGAAAGTTGAATTAAAGCATGAAACAGGTGAGTTTCCTAAACCCTCCAAAAAGAGCCAGAGAGCAAATGGTGTGCTCCTATTCAATACCACTTCAATTACCCTCACCACACTAGTCTAGAGCGCAATCTTGGGCGGAACTACGAGGTTCATAGATTTTCTCAAATAATTCGGAAAGTTGAATTAAAGCATGAAACAGGTGAGTTTCCTAAACCCTCCAAAAAGAGCCAGAGAGCAAATGGTGTGCTCCTATTCAATACCACTTCAATTACCCTCACCACACTAGTCTAGAGCGCAATCTTGGGCGGAACTACGAGGTTCATAGTTTTTCTCAAATAATTCGGAAAGTTGAATTAAAGCATGAAACAGGTGAGTTTCCTAAACCCTCCAAAAAGAGCCAGAGAGCAAATGGTGTGCTCCTATTCAATACCACTTCAATTACCCTCACCACACTAGTCTAGAGCGCAATCTTGGGCGGAACTACGAGGTTCATAGATTTTCTCAAATAATTCGGAAAGTTGAATTAAAGCATGAAACAGGTGAGTTTCCTAAACCCTCCAAAAAGAGCCAGAGAGCAAATGGTGTGCTCCTATTCAATACCACTTCAATTACCCTCACCACACTAGTCTAGAGCGCAATCTTGGGCGGAACTACGAGGTTCATAGTTTTTCTCAAATAATTTGGAAAGTTGAATTAAAGCATGAAACAGGTGAGTTTCCTAAACCCTCCAAAAAGAGCCAGAGAGCAAATGGTGTGCTCCTATTCAATACCACTTCTATTACACTCACCACACTAGTCTAGAGCGCAATCTTGGGCGGAACTACGAGGTTCATAGTTTTTCTCAAATAATTCGGAAAGTTGAATTAAAGCATGAAACAGGTGAGTTTCCTAAACCCTCCAAAAAGAGCCAGAGAGCAAATGGTGTGCTCCTATTCAATACCACTTCAATTACCCTCACCACACTAGTCTAGAGCGCAATCTTGGGCGGAACTACGAGGTTCATAGTTTTTCTCAAATAATTTGGAAAGTTGAATTAAAGCATGAAACAGGTGAGTTTCCTAAACCCTCCAAAAAGAGCCAGAGAGCAAATGGTGTGCTCCTATTCAATACCACTTCTATTACACTCACCACACTAGTCTAGAGCGCAATCTTGGGCGGAACTACGAGGTTCATAGTTTTTCTCAAATAATTCGGAAAGTTGAATTAAAGCATGAAACAGGTGAGTTTCCTAAACCCTCCAAAAAGAGCCAGAGAGCAAATGGTGTGCTCCTATTCAATACCACTTCAATTACCCTCACCACACTAGTCTAGAGCGCAATCTTGGGCGGAACTACGAGGTTCATAGTTTTTCTCAAATAATTCGGAAAGTTGAATTAAAGCATGAAACAGGTGAGTTTCCTAAACCCTCCAAAAAGAGCCAGAGAGCAAATGGTGTGCTCCTATTCAATACCACTTCAATTACCCTCACCACACTAGTCTAGAGCGCAATCTTGGGCGGAACTACGAGGTTCATAGTTTTTCTCAAATAATTCGGAAAGTTGAATTAAAGCATGAAACAGGTGAGTTTCCTAAACCCTCCAAAAAGAGCCAGAGAGCAAATGGTGTGCTCCTATTCAATACCACTTCAATTACCCTCACCACACTAGTCTAGAGCGCAATCTTGGGCGGAACTACGAGGTTCATAGATTTTCTCAAATAATTCGGAAAGTTGAATTAAAGCATGAAACAGGTGAGTTTCCTAAACCCTCCAAAAAGAGCCAGAGAGCAAATGGTGTGCTCCTATTCAATACCACTTCAATTACCCTCACCACACTAGTCTAGAGCGCAATCTTGGGCGGAACTACGAGGTTCATAGTTTTTCTCAAATAATTCGGAAAGTTGAATTAAAGCATGAAACAGGTGAGTTTCCTAAACCCTCCAAAAAGAGCCAGAGAGCAAATGGTGTGCTCCTATTCAATACCACTTCAATTACCCTCACCACACTAGTCTAGAGCGCAATCTTGGGCGGAACTACGAGGTTCATAGTTTTTCTCAAATAATTCGGAAAGTTGAATTAAAGCATGAAACAGGTGAGTTTCCTAAACCCTCCAAAAAGAGCCAGAGAGCAAATGGTGTGCTCCTATTCAATACCACTTCAATTACCCTCACCACACTAGTCTAGAGCGCAATCTTGGGCGGAACTACGAGGTTCATAGTTTTTCTCAAATAATTCGGAAAGTTGAATTAAAGCATGAAACAGGTGAGTTTCCTAAACCCTCCAAAAAGAGCCAGAGAGCAAATGGTGTGCTCCTATTCAATACCACTTCAATTACCCTCACCACACTAGTCTAGAGCGCAATCTTGGGCGGAACTACGAGGTTCATAGTTTTTCTCAAATAATTTGGAAAGTTGAATTAAAGCATGAAACAGGTGAGTTTCCTAAACCCTCCAAAAAGAGCCAGAGAGCAAATGGTGTGCTCCTATTCAATACCACTTCTATTACACTCACCACACTAGTCTAGAGCGCAATCTTGGGCGGAACTACGAGGTTCATAGTTTTTCTCAAATAATTTGGAAAGTTGAATTAAAGCATGAAACAGGTGAGTTTCCTAAACCCTCCAAAAAGAGCCAGAGAGCAAATGGTGTGCTCCTATTCAATACCACTTCAATTACCCTCACCACACTAGTCTAGAGCGCAATCTTGGGCGGAACTACGAGGTTCATAGTTTTTCTCAAATAATTCGGAAAGTTGAATTAAAGCATGAAACAGGTGAGTTTCCTAAACCCTCCAAAAAGAGCCAGAGAGCAAATGGTGTGCTCCTATTCAATACCACTTCAATTACCCTCACCACACTAGTCTAGAGCGCAATCTTGGGCGGAACTACGAGGTTCATAGTTTTTCTCAAATAATTTGGAAAGTTGAATTAAAGCATGAAACAGGTGAGTTTCCTAAACCCTCCAAAAAGAGCCAGAGAGCAAATGGTGTGCTCCTATTCAATACCACTTCTATTACACTCACCACACTAGTCTAGAGCGCAATCTTGGGCGGAACTACGAGGTTCATAGTTTTTCTCAAATAATTTGGAAAGTTGAATTAAAGCATGAAACAGGTGAGTTTCCTAAACCCTCCAAAAAGAGCCAGAGAGCAAATGGTGTGCTCCTATTCAATACCACTTCTATTACACTCACCACACTAGTCTAGAGCGCAATCTTGGGCGGAACTACGAGGTTCATAGTTTTTCTCAAATAATTTGGAAAGTTGAATTAAAGCATGAAACAGGTGAGTTTCCTAAACCCTCCAAAAAGAGCCAGAGAGCAAATGGTGTGCTCCTATTCAATACCACTTCTATTACACTCACCACACTAGTCTAGAGCGCAATCTTGGGCGGAACTACGAGGTTCATAGTTTTTCTCAAATAATTCGGAAAGTTGAATTAAAGCATGAAACAGGTGAGTTTCCTAAACCCTCCAAAAAGAGCCAGAGAGCAAATGGTGTGCTCCTATTCAATACCACTTCAATTACCCTCACCACACTAGTCTAGAGCGCAATCTTGGGCGGAACTACGAGGTTCATAGTTTTTCTCAAATAATTCGGAAAGTTGAATTAAAGCATGAAACAGGTGAGTTTCCTAAACCCTCCAAAAAGAGCCAGAGAGCAAATGGTGTGCTCCTATTCAATACCACTTCAATTACCCTCACCACACTAGTCTAGAGCGCAATCTTGGGCGGAACTACGAGGTTCATAGTTTTTCTCAAATAATTCGGAAAGTTGAATTAAAGCATGAAACAGGTGAGTTTCCTAAACCCTCCAAAAAGAGCCAGAGAGCAAATGGTGTGCTCCTATTCAATACCACTTCAATTACACTCACCACACTAGTCTAGAGCGCAATCTTGGGCGGAACTACGAGGTTCATAGTTTTTCTCAAATAATTCGGAAAGTTGAATTAAAGCATGAAACAGGTGAGTTTCCTAAACCCTCCAAAAAGAGCCAGAGAGCAAATGGTGTGCTCCTATTCAATACCACTTCAATTACCCTCACCACACTAGTCTAGAGCGCAATCTTGGGCGGAACTACGAGGTTCATAGTTTTTCTCAAATAATTCGGAAAGTTGAATTAAAGCATGAAACAGGTGAGTTTCCTAAACCCTCCAAAAAGAGCCAGAGAGCAAATGGTGTGCTCCTATTCAATACCACTTCAATTACCCTCACCACACTAGTCTAGAGCGCAATCTTGGGCGGAACTACGAGGTTCATAGTTTTTCTCAAATAATTCGGAAAGTTGAATTAAAGCATGAAACAGGTGAGTTTCCTAAACCCTCCAAAAAGAGCCAGAGAGCAAATGGTGTGCTCCTATTCAATACCACTTCAATTACCCTCACCACACTAGTCTAGAGCGCAATCTTGGGCGGAACTACGAGGTTCATAGTTTTTCTCAAATAATTCGGAAAGTTGAATTAAAGCATGAAACAGGTGAGTTTCCTAAACCCTCCAAAAAGAGCCAGAGAGCAAATGGTGTGCTCCTATTCAATACCACTTCAATTACCCTCACCACACTAGTCTAGAGCGCAATCTTGGGCGGAACTACGAGGTTCATAGTTTTTCTCAAATAATTCGGAAAGTTGAATTAAAGCATGAAACAGGTGAGTTTCCTAAACCCTCCAAAAAGAGCCAGAGAGCAAATGGTGTGCTCCTATTCAATACCACTTCAATTACCCTCACCACACTAGTCTAGAGCGCAATCTTGGGCGGAACTACGAGGTTCATAGTTTTTCTCAAATAATTCGGAAAGTTGAATTAAAGCATGAAACAGGTGAGTTTCCTAAACCCTCCAAAAAGAGCCAGAGAGCAAATGGTGTGCTCCTATTCAATACCACTTCAATTACCCTCACCACACTAGTCTAGAGCGCAATCTTGGGCGGAACTACGAGGTTCATAGTTTTTCTCAAATAATTCGGAAAGTTGAATTAAAGTATGAAACAGGTGAGTTTCCTAAACCCTCCAAAAAGAGCCAGAGAGCAAATGGTGTGCTCCTATTCAATACCACTTCAATTACCCTCACCACACTAGTCTAGAGCGCAATCTTGGGCGGAACTACGAGGTTCATAGTTTTTCTCAAATAATTCGGAAAGTTGAATTAAAGCATGAAACAGGTGAGTTTCCTAAACCCTCCAAAAAGAGCCAGAGAGCAAATGGTGTGCTCCTATTCAATACCACTTCTATTACACTCACCACACTAGTCTAGAGCGCAATCTTGGGCGGAACTACGAGGTTCATAGTTTTTCTCAAATAATTCGGAAAGTTGAATTAAAGCATGAAACAGGTGAGTTTCCTAAACCCTCCAAAAAGAGCCAGAGAGCAAATGGTGTGCTCCTATTCAATACCACTTCAATTACCCTCACCACACTAGTCTAGAGCGCAATCTTGGGCGGAACTACGAGGTTCATAGTTTTTCTCAAATAATTCGGAAAGTTGAATTAAAGCATGAAACAGGTGAGTTTCCTAAACCCTCCAAAAAGAGCCAGAGAGCAAATGGTGTGCTCCTATTCAATACCACTTCAATTACCCTCACCACACTAGTCTAGAGCGCAATCTTGGGCGGAACTACGAGGTTCATAGTTTTTCTCAAATAATTCGGAAAGTTGAATTAAAGCATGAAACAGGTGAGTTTCCTAAACCCTCCAAAAAGAGCCAGAGAGCAAATGGTGTGCTCCTATTCAATACCACTTCAATTACCCTCACCACACTAGTCTAGAGCGCAATCTTGGGCGGAACTACGAGGTTCATAGTTTTTCTCAAATAATTCGGAAAGTTGAATTAAAGCATGAAACAGGTGAGTTTCCTAAACCCTCCAAAAAGAGCCAGAGAGCAAATGGTGTGCTCCTATTCAATACCACTTCAATTACCCTCACCACACTAGTCTAGAGCGCAATCTTGGGCGGAACTACGAGGTTCATAGTTTTTCTCAAATAATTCGGAAAGTTGAATTAAAGCATGAAACAGGTGAGTTTCCTAAACCCTCCAAAAAGAGCCAGAGAGCAAATGGTGTGCTCCTATTCAATACCACTTCTATTACACTCACCACACTAGTCTAGAGCGCAATCTTGGGCGGAACTACGAGGTTCATAGTTTTTCTCAAATAATTCGGAAAGTTGAATTAAAGCATGAAACAGGTGAGTTTCCTAAACCCTCCAAAAAGAGCCAGAGAGCAAATGGTGTGCTCCTATTCAATACCACTTCTATTACACTCACCACACTAGTCTAGAGCGCAATCTTGGGCGGAACTACGAGGTTCATAGTTTTTCTCAAATAATTCGGAAAGTTGAATTAAAGCATGAAACAGGTGAGTTTCCTAAACCCTCCAAAAAGAGCCAGAGAGCAAATGGTGTGCTCCTATTCAATACCACTTCAATTACCCTCACCACACTAGTCTAGAGCGCAATCTTGGGCGGAACTACGAGGTTCATGGTTTTTCTCAAATAATTCGGAAAGCTGAATTAAAACACTGAAACACACGAGTTCCTCAAAGCCTCTAAAAGGATGCAGAGCAGACACAGAAACGGAAATTCAGCGAAACCCCTTCGATGACGGACCTTGAATTACCAAACATGGACGTTAAATATTTCCCAAACCCGCAGCTCATACTGAAAACCAACTCTTTAGTGCTAATTGGCGAAGGTCCTAAACTGGCTTTAAATTCCGTCTGCTGAACAGTAAAACAACAAAATGGATCTGCAATGCCATGACAGCAGAAACGTGTAATTCATACCTCATTTGTATGCTAAAGAAACTAGTGCTAACAACTTTCGATTTCTCCGCTTAGGTAATGCTTAGTATATATACACATACTTCGACAAACCTTTATTTACTAACATGAGACTGGTGACGTTCAATGCAGCTGGTGATTAAGGAAAGGGTTAAACGTAGACCCTTTGGGTGTCTACGTTCTTGTCATAATATATGAGCTTTCATAATATTACCTTGTTTGTCCTGTTGACTACTATAGTCGTGCACAGGTCGTGCATAGTGCAACCTACGAAAACGACCGAAAACGAGCGGAAGAAGCAAGAAAGAGTAGTTGCGTTTTTGCAGATACCATGGTATCTGATACCACGGTTTAAAGTCGTTTTCGCAGCTATCGTGGTATCTGATATTCAGATACCAGTCCGACCGTGGTAACTGACCGTGGTGTCTAAATAGTGATTTCACTTTCATCAAATTTTGTCAAATTGGTGAGAAATGATGTAACTGGGTATCAGTTTTTCTTTTGGGTAAAGTGCAATTTCGGCAATAGTCGTTTTTGCACAGCAACCGTGTATACAACGAAAACTGCAAAAACGACTAATTGCAGATCCAGTTACCGTGGTAACAGGTACCATGGTATCTGCAAAAACGCAACTAGTCTACACAGGGACTTATGAAATAGCAATCGCAATTTTCCAATTCGAAACTACACTGTAAAAAGTTTCTCCGACTAAGGATTAAAGTTTACTGCAGTATTTGCTACTGGGATTAATCTTATCTCTACGGAGATGAGATTAATCCGAATTAGAGAAAGATTATCTTTTTAGGGACAAGGCAGGAAGGAAGGAATTTATTTCTTCAACATTTCTACAACATATTGAACATATTCTTAAACCAATAGCCCGTCTCAATATGTGACAACAGGTCACCTGTGCAAGACGGACATCAAATTATCAAAATCTATTGATCAATTTTTTTTTTTTTCTATACACTTAGTGAGACTTTAACTCACTCCAAATCAGCTTTCCTCACTCAAACACCCCTATCCTACCCAATCCCCATTCCCCTCCCGAATCCTGCCCCAACCTTCATTAACAACCAACTCAATTACCCAACAAATATTGTTTTAATCTGTTCTTAAACAATAAATGATTATCAGACTCCCTAATGCTTGCCGGTAGATTATTCCAAACATTCACACCACTATTTATTTATACAAGATTAATCCCAGTAGCAAACACGGCAAGATTTTTTTTTACAGTGTAGTTTCTATTAATCCCCCAATGCCTCACCATCAGCATTCATTGACAGACATAGTAAAATAGATCCACAGGCTCATCTGAATCTGCTTCAATTAACCACTACCTTACGGATCTGACTTTTTACCATGTCTGAACAAGTGTTGATTATGAGACAATGAGGGACTAACAGAAACTAGTCCACTTTGAATGCTTCACTGGAATAAGGCGAACTGAGGGCACCTACTGGATCAAGGACGACTGGAAACGCGGATCTGATTGACGCCTGAAACTATTCGCCAAACACGGATGAAAGGACACATTTATGATGCCATAGGTATCGCTCATTTTTAGAAGGGGTACATTGTGGTTATGCTCCATGGATGCTGTTATGAGTTATGATGCTAAAGGAGGATCAAGGTATTTATTGTGATAGTTACTATCCTCCCTGAAACGAGCAAATAACAGTTCGGACAGACGATACGGTTTCTGCTCATCTTTGCGGGAATGCCAACTGAATAGATTGTTATTAATCAATCATATATTATATTGTATTATTACATTTGGCGTTAAGCTTTTAGCTTGTCGCCATTCCTACACAAGCAGAAACGGATTAGATACACTTTACACAGAGAAACTGACACACTACAAAAGTAAACAAATTTTCAAACTACAAAAGCAACTGAGTAAAATGGGGTGTTCGGATAGTGCCTGAATCAACAACTTCTGCTGGCAAACTGTTCCACGGTTCAGTTACCCTATTTGCGAATGAACACTTTTTTTTTTTATGGGGTTTCGGAGGGTACAGTTTATAAGGTTGTTGGCGGGTTGTATGGTAGTGACTGAACTTGAAAAATTAACTGGTTTCAACGTTATCTACTAATTTTATTATCCGATATGCGTTAATAATGTCACTACGACGCCTTCGAAGCTTTAATGATGGGAGTTGAAGTCTAGTAAGCCGCTGTAGATATGGAAAGTGGTAAAGGTATGGGATCAACCTGGTCGCCCTTCTCTGAACTTTTTCTACTCTGGTTTCATCGGTTACATTTAAAGGAAACCTGACAGAAGTGTCGTATTCAACGATAAGGCGCACCAGGGATTTGTATAACGACAGAAAATCATGATGCTCCCAATCATCATAATTAAGTAATTTGTAAGTATAGGCTATACGTACGAAGAAAATGATGACAGGGGGGAGCTGATTTCGACGGAGCTGATCATCGAGGACTGTAGAGCAGAAATAATAACTGGACTTATAATAAGTAAATTATAATCAAATTATAATAAGTAAATAATAGTTGACATAGAATATAAGATAAGTAACTGGTAACAATCGCTACTGTAGCAATAGATAATAAAAGAATTACAAACAATTGTAAGTGAGAATAAGTCCGTGGATCCCAACACCGATCGCATAAAATTATCGCCACCAAGCACAACCCGCGGGCTCTCGGATTGCCACCATTTATCATACGAAAATAAGTTCAGACTTACCTGGTCGTCGGTTACGGAAGTTTCCTCGAGGAGAGAGTGGAGCATGGCTTTATAGTGATCAGTCATCGCTTTTTCACCCTTCAGGACTCCTTCTAAGTCCTTCACGATTTCCACCTCGGGAGCTTGAGAATTTTTCTGAAAAACAAGGTGCATTCAAATACTTGTACTCCCGATGCGGGATCATTGTCGCCCACGAAAACAGTGGGACTAATAACAGAAAGCGGACCCGCATATCATTTATCATGCATAGAAAAGTTTATTTGAGCCCTACGGCCATACACAATATGATGTATTGATACAACACTGCACATAACACGTACTCAATATAAAACAATACTTATTTTCTTTCACTCGGGCTCGACTGAGCCTCTCCCGCCTTTTCCACATGTGCCATTTTGCATATGGTTCCAGGCTTCGAAGACCTCAGGATATCAGAAAGTAGCACCAACCGATGGTCCCCCCAAATTTCATCCCTAAGACTTTCAAGCTCCTGACACTCCATGAGGAGATGGGCTAATTTATTATCCTCGTTTCCGCAATACCCACACTTACCATTTGTACCCTTATTTTTTTTAAATCTTTGTTCCCTATGTACTGGAAGGCAATTTCTCCTCAACTGGATCCATGATTTTAAATATTTAAAAGGTAAATTTAACTTAAAATAATATTCTTCCCCCCACATGTCTTTTGCTTTACTATATTCTTTCAGTGTTTCCGACGAACGTACTAAACAGCCCCACTCTTGTATCTCTTGATCTTTCAAACTCTGCATAATTTCTGGAAGGCATTGTGTGTTTCCGGGTGCATATCCTCATTTTTTGTCCAAACAAAAGATAATGCAAGCGTAATAAAGAAAATGTTTCAGACGGCTGTGCAAACCTTTCAGTCGGGCTGGTAGGCCTAAGGCGCTTTAGGACGAGTTTTCTGCAAAAGAACCCTTCAAATTCGAGTACCTCTTTGTGTTTTTTCTTTTTCATACTCCGCTTTGTTTTACTTTGTCCAGTGCAGCCTGTATTTAAATATACTGAATTATTTTGACTCTACTGGAAGAATTTTTAGTTAACTCACAGTAGGCTCTAGAAGTGGTGTTGAGAGTGCGATTTGCGCAGGATTTGAATTTCATCGAGGATGGGCTTTTTCCTTCTGTAGAATCGTCGGTTTCAGTCCGGTTTAGGTAAATAAATTTGTTACTATATTTCGTGTTTCGGCCCTATAAGGTGAACCCTTTAACAAAATGCGTTCATTCAGCCAGAGCACATGTGCACAATAAAATGTGTCCGATTCTCCGTAACCGAGTTTCTCGCTCACTGGCAGATCCTCATTCATCAGATTCATCACTTTCGCCATGGAAACCCGAAAGGTCAGACGAACCTCAGTCACCTTCTCACATTAGGGACTTCATAACGAACCGGGTTTTGGTCGTTAGGTGAACAGAAGGATTAAAGGCACAGAAAACTTGACTACGCAACTTTCGGCCATCAAACCGACGTGGGGGGCTTATAAAGATACAGGGACTTATTGTCGACAGGACCCCCCCTTCTTTGTTATCTCGAACCCCCTCCTTAGTGTTTTCGTCCGGCCTTTCGTCCGAGTAACAGACAGCTGGTTAGAGCAAAAACGCAACTAATAATATACAATCTACTGATAATTCAGAATATTTCCGTCATTCAGTTCCCAAAAAAGTTTTTTAGTCGCTAAAAGTAACGCAGCCAACAATATTTAGTGTGAGCTTTGCAGAAACGTACAGTACGTAACACTGTAAGATTCATATCAAATTATTTCTGTAGTGTGAACGTCCAAGCTACAATTTAATGTATCTAAGGTATGACACCCTATATCCCATAAATGTTGAAATCGCGCATCCTTGTGTAATGTTATGAACCTTCTGACAGACACTGACAGTTGTTTCGACATCATTTTTCTCAAAGTCTGCCATCGCCACCTAGGCACCATTGCATTCCGCTTGCTGGCACAAAAACGTGATCCTGCTATACCAGATGGCAGTAGGGTAGCACTATCTATTCGAAACCGAAATACCATTGAAGTTCATCATTATTCAACAGTCCGTCCCAACCCGGCCGCCATGGCCTCCTTCTGACCATGCGAGGTAAAGGGCGACTGTGGTGCTATACTTCCTTTCAAAAAGCAAAGCGAGAATCCGCCGTGCACAAGAACAAACGGAACTTCGATGCGCCTTTACAACTTCTCGCTGGCTTAAGCATTTTCCAAATAGGTTTTGTAAGTTGTCTTACGTCGTATAAGGCTTATTCCTCGATGCGCTGTAATAAGGCGAATAAGGAGAATAGAGCCAGGTTTTATTTCCCCTTATGCAGAGCCAATCAGATCGCTTGGTTGGTTGTTTCCGCCAGCAGACCCAGGAGAGGAGCAGCGTCTTCAGGGTTGCCACGGGAAGCACTAAAGTTCTACTTTGTTGGAGGGTGAAGTACAAAAGAACACGTTTTGTTCTGTTACGACTGCTTATTGTTAGTTCGAGGACCAATGCCTGTCCATCCGTTAATTTAATAGCTTTCTACAATACAAAAGTGCGTCACATTGTACTTGTGTACTTAAAACACTTTTTCTGATCTTTAGAAGCTCGAAAAATTGTATCAGCGTGGCAACAGGGACCCATAAATTTCCTGTAATGACTCGACATTCATGGGCTTGGGAATAAGATATTTCTGATGCGCTCTTGACCGAGCGTCAGATAGTTCGAGAAATACCCAAGGGGATAAAATACCCGACTATCCAGAAAGACAACATTTTTCGCAGCTGCTGCGCTGAACTAGGAATATTTCTCTGTAATGGAAGAGTATCATGGATCTTTTGTCCTAGCTTAGGTACCTGGTGGCATGCTGGCAATTTTGTCTGTCTCAGCAAGAACGCCGATTCGACCGAAGCGGAATTTTTGGAAACTAGGTAAGGCTCGGGCAACATAATAGAAGCATAGGAAATGACAAGCCCCCTGAATGGCGAGTCATTGCAGGAAATGTATGGGTCCCTCGTGGCAATACCGAACACTGCATCGAAAGAACCTATTGAGTTCCCATTTGAACAGGCGTGTGTATTGAGACGTAAAGATCGCTTACTACACCTCTTTGAACAATGCATTACCGAGTCCACTATCCACGTACGGAATGGATTTACTGTCCATGTCACGTTCCTACACTAGCGGAGCGCTTGAGTTTAAAAGCGAAGTAAGTTTTAGCCACGGGCACATGAACACACGGCGGGTAAGCATGTGGAGCTTGCAGACTTCCAGAGTGGTCCTTAAAGCTTAACTGAAAAGGCAGCTATTATTACATCTGATATCTGAATGCACTGAATTCTTCTGACTCATCTAAGAGATTTTCTATTTTTTCACCCCGGGGCTCTGGTAATAACGTTCGGAATGTGAACCTTTATGTGTTTTTTCGGCAATTGCCTACCTTTACAGTTGCTGAACATTTCAAGAATAAAGGGGCAAGCACATAGAGGTACCACTTGTCTCAAGTTCAGTTGATGGAATTGATTATCTGTCAATAGCGGACAAACGAAGTAACGCATTTTTATTGGGCTTTCGGCCCATATTTATTTCAATGGGCGGATCAAACAATCATTATACCACATTCCCACCCCCTAGAATACAATGCTACATGCTGCTAATATATCATTCGCCGTTTTTTGCTGACTGCCATACTCCGATTTACTAGCTTCGACAAATATAAGCGGAGTTACTTTTTTATTATCCATTCGTTGTTATTACATACTCCGGATCATTTGTATTGTTTACAAATATTCATATTAACGGTGTTAACTGTGAATTCCTTGTAAGCTCTGGAATCAGCTGCAAGTAGGTCAGCTATATTTGTACATTTTTGGCAGTGTTGTAACTTTACATCCACAAAGCAAAACTGTTCTTCGGTACTACAAACAACAGAAAGTATCATCAGATAACATGGGAGCAATCTGCCAGGTACAGAGACTGTTTATTTTAGCAGCCACGGCCCTCTGAGCTCTAGAAAATGACTGATTTTCGAACATGGCCGAGAGTTTTGAATTTCCGCGCCTTCAGTACCATGCTGTGAAATCGTCTCCGCCGATACGCCGAAGAGTCAATGACAAGCGATAACAAGAAAACGGCTTATTTTTGAAGTGCTATCTAGTGGAAGTCATAAATGTGTATATGTGAAGCATTTATAAAAATTATAGCATAGCTAGTGCCGATTGTGCTTTAAGTAAATAAGTGAAGTGTGAGTGTAGCCTACCTCGACTGTTGGATCTCACCCCTATTCAGTTAAACTTTAAGCGCTCGTCCTTTCTTCGCTACAGGAGCCAATACTCTTGATGACTATCTCACCTTACCGATACAAAATCTCCGGCCTCTCCGGGTAGCTAGCGGAAGAAAGGCAGAAGTGGTGTCAAAGCTGCGCCCAAGGATCGCGTTGAGTGATTGACACAGGATTTGAGTCGTTGAGTTTGAGTCGTACGGACACGCTTACTCTTTCTTCCTGAGGACCACTGGCGTGTTTTGCACTTAGTCATTCAGAGATGTAGTCTTGAATCTTGGTCTTGGTCTTAAGACCAGTCTCAAGACCGATGTCGACAATCTTGGTCTTGGTCTTAAGACCAGTCGCAAATTCTTGGTCTTGGTGTTGTTCTTGCGCTTCCGGTTGTCAAGACCTAGCCTGGTCTTCAAGACCGAGGCTGGTCTTCAAGACCCTAATTACATCCGGATTAATTTCGAAACTTTTCAAAATGTTGCAAAGCAGGATAAGGTTAATAGGGATTGCATCATCAGGACACATTTTGGAGGTCAAGAGATTAGCGGATCAAATTATTTAGGGGCTATTCATAGCGATCGTTGCTATATAAGCAAATGTTCGAGGTGAGTTTCTTCAGTAACACAATAATGGCTACCAAGGAACCTTCATTTTTGAAGTATGCGTTTACCAACTTTCAGCTTTGTGAAAAAACTCGGAAGTGGTCCGCTGTTTGTAAGTTCTGCAACGAAAAGAGCACTGACAGTAAAGGGGTTTCTTCTACTTTTGTAAGGTAAGCATGCAGTATGTACAGTTATTGCTGACATTTTTTATTCGTAGCAACGTACAATATGGACATGGATGATTGCTGGTAAAAAAAAATGTACCTTTTCTCTAAGATCCAGTCAGCATGATGCGAAACGGACAGAGGAAATTATTCTCCTTCAAATTATGCGTATCAGCTCTCCCCGCACATGACTTATTTGGCTGGTCGAAAATCATTCCATTTCATCTTGATCATTGGCTGAATGTTAGCAGAAATGACGATGAAATTGTAGAATTATATAAAAAGCCAACTGCCAAATGACACTTTCTTTTCATACATGAGCCAAATCTTTCGCGTTTTGCTTGATATTTTGCTATGTCTATTTGGTTGCTAAAAGTTCAGCTGTGTCACTAGATAATCCGAAAGTCACATCAGGTCCTAGTCGGAACTAGAGATCTGAATGAGGATAATCAGTTCGGGGGTGAGCTGTCTCTAGTTTGGCGGAACTAAAGAACATAGTACCAGAAAACGCAACCAAAGAGCAACATTCTAATTTTCAAATTTGTACTCTCTTTTCGTTCGTCCTCCAAAACATCTAGTAAAATCTTGGTTAATCGGTTGACCAACCCCTTTTCGGCCACTAATTTTCGAGGAGAGAAAGCTATGTTGACCTTTTTCAGACATCTGAGGCGGAAGCACGTTTCTGTATACGAGTCGTACATCACGAAATCTCCAGCTTCCAGTTCCAGTCAGATATTGCTTACTGGTTTTGGCTTCCACTCTGCGACAGACTCCGCTGGAGCTCACTACGCTAGAGATCACCCCGTACAACGAAGATTTGAGAAGTCACTCTTGGAAAATCTTATCATCAGCTGCAGCCTGCCAATATCACTTGTTGAGAACCAATCCTTCCGAAAATTTGTCACCGATATGGATCCGAAGCTTTGTTTGCCTGCACGCAGTACGATATCAGGTACCAGAATTCCGGAGCTACGCACGAAAAAGGAAGTGGCGGTGAAGAATTTCCTGGCACAAGCAAAATTCGTAGCAACCTGCCTTTTCGCGCCTAAATCCCCTATACGAGAAGGTTTTCTGCTTTCCAGCAACTTCAGCACCAGTGGAGCGAGTGTTCAGCCACAGTGGACTATTTATGAGACCGCATAGAGCGAGGATGTCCCAGAAATTATTGGCAGCATTGGTTTATTTAAAATGCAACAGAGAAATTGGCATATGATTATATAAATTTTATGTGCGTTTTCATTGACAGAAATATAATCAGCTTACTTTTCATTAATTTCCCGTAGTTAGGCTAGAAAAGTAATTCCTCACTCAATCTAGTAAAATAGACTTTCTTGGTCTCGGTCTTGGTGTTGATCTTGGTCTTAAGACCAGAGCTGAATTCTTGGTCTTGGTCTCGATACCAGGGCCAAAATCTTGGTCTTGGTCTTAATTCCGGTGCGAAAATCTTGGTCTTGGCCTTGGTCTTGACGTTTTGGTCTTGTCGACATCACTGAGTCATATAGAGTGTAGCTTAGTAACCTCCGTAGCGCCATCTAGGCTCAAAAGCGTTTCACCTACTGAAACTACTACGTGTACTCCTGCTGAACCAGATGGCAGGTGGTGATTCCGTGCTAAACAGTCATTAAACGATGTAATCTGCCAGCAGCCTACTTCGCCTTGAAGGACGTTTGGCTGCAATTTCGCCGTCTCGAGAACAACCATGCCGTAAACTTATCCGTCCGAACCTGCAACTCTCTGAAGTTTGGTAGAAAAAATAATAAAAAAATAGCCAACTGTGCACTATATGGTCAAGAGAGGTTAAAAGAAAGATTCTTATCTTCATAACCCTTGAATAAGATCAGTCCATTTCATGCCTCGTCTTTTACACAGTGGGTCTGTTTGGGCTTTTTACTTTTTTGGGCCATGCCGCCACATGAAGTGTTCCGGATTCCCGTATAATCTTTCTCAAACTGAATCCCGAGATGCATCAATGTCATGGTCCGTTTGGATTAAATTTTAGCAGTGAGAGTGCAATTACAAGGGAGCTATGGCACAGAAAACGAAGAAGATTACACAGGCTGTATAAGCAGGGGTTTGAACGAGTACAAAGAGCCCTAATAAACACAAATATTATCCCTTAGTGTCACATGTCCTTTAAATTATTCGGTCCAGGTGGCATTTGTTCTTTAAAGCACACAGGGTTTGAACATGGTCACTCCTTGCGCGCTTCTGTCTACTTATCTAACCTCTTATCCCTGAACAAGAAAGGAAACCCTTGTGATAAGCAACAGAATGGCCCCGTCTCTCACCTCGACAAGGTCTCGAAGAAAATGCTTCTCTCGTCTTAGCCTTGCTACTTCCCCACTCAAAGCTTCATTTTCCTTCATTAGTGCTGTGAAAGTATGAATTTGGCCCTGACTTAAGACCGGAGGTCTCCCAGTTTCGATCTTCGGAGAAGACGAATCGACCTGAACTTTCCTCATGACCTCTTCCTTTTCGTGAACTGCCCTCGAAAGCTGAGCGCGGTAGGACCGAAGCAGATGGAATTTTTGACGTTGCAGTGCCTTTTCTGTTTCGCATTCGTTCCTGAAAGTAAAAAACAAGGATTAATCGAACTGCTGCAAAGCAGGAATTGTAAAACGGCAAAGGGATTCAGTATGTTTAACCTTCGTCTGAATATGAGTGCTTGCGTTTTGTGCAGATACCATGGTATCTGTAACACGGTAACTGAATCTGCAATTGGTCGTTTTTGCAGTTATCGTGGTATCTGATACACGGTTGCTCTACAAAAACGACTATTGCCGAAACTGCACTTTTCGAAATCATCCCAAAAACAAGAGCACGAGCTCATATGGCACTTGTTACGAGTATGTGAGAAACGAAAAAGTAAATCTGAGCATTTTTCCGAAAATTCCGGTACCCCTCACCACCGTGCTCGGATCCAGTCCGGACCCTAACATATGCCATCCAAGGCATACGGTCTCTACTTTCAAAGTTTCACTCAAATCACTCCACTCGTTTAACCCCTATGCGAGCCACAACATTTCCAGGACTCCCCCTCCAACTCCCCCCACTGCGGCCGAATACGACTCGGACACATAAACTTCGCATCTCTAACATCTCCTCTTCCCGTCCATCAAGTTTAACTCGAATCAGAGCATATCTTCAAATGTCCGGTTCCCGCTTCATTCTCCTCGTGCTTTGGTCGGATCCGGTTCGGACGCCAAATGACAAATCTAGGCCGCATAAACTTGGTACTGTCCAACTTGCATTCCATTCGGCCCATCCGTTTGTTTTTTGTGCATGTCAAAAAGTTTTCGGCCCTCCCCCCCCCTCAACTTCCCCAACCATGGCCGCAGGAGGTTCGGACACATGCTTTGCATATCTAGGTCATCGGTTCTTATCACCCATAAAGTTTCACTTGAATCGGACCATTCGTTCGCAACCTACGGAAGTCATTAGTTTCCGGATTCTCCCTCCCTCAACTCCCCCAAAAAATGGGCAGATCCAGGAACGGAAGTCTTCCAAGAGCATTGTGTAGGGTCCTAAGTCTATTTGGTCGGGTCACTAATATGCCTGCCAAGTTTTATCGTCCTTAGCACATCTGGAAGTATCCTAACTCGCGATCACTGGAATTCCGGGAAACCCCTGCAACTCCCCCCACAGAGCCCCAATAAGATGTGGTTTTGTCAGTTACGTATCTAGGGCTAACGCTTTTCTTCCCATCAAGTTTCATCCCGATCCCTCCAATCTAAGAGTTTCCAAAGATTTCTGGTTCCCCCCCTCCAGCTCCCCCCCAATGTCACCGGATCCGGTCCGGAGCACGAGATATTTCTAAATATCAAGTTTCATTTAAATCTGACCACCCGTTCAGTAGCTGAGCTTGCCACTAGATTCCGGATTCTCCATCCCTCCACTCCCCCCACGATGGTCGGATCGGGGAAACTACATTATCAAGTCAATCTGTTTGGATCCATTACAAGCCTGCCAAGTTTCGTCGTCCTAGCACATCAGGAAGTACCGAACTCGCGGGATCACTAGAAATTTAGACCCCCTCCCCCACAGCTCCCCCACAGAGAGCGGCTCCGGTCCGGTTATGTCAGTCACGTATCTAGGTCTTGTGCTTGTTCTTTCCACCAAGTTTCATACCAATCTCTCTACTCTAAGCGTTTTCCAAGATTTCCGGTTCCCCCTCCAACTCCCCCAATGTCACCGGATTCGGTCTGGATTTAAAATGGAACGTCTGAGACACAAGGGCCTTCCACATATCAAGTTTCATTAATATCCGATCACCCGTTCGTAAGCTAAAAATATCTAATTTTTCCTAATTTTTCCAGATTCCCCCTCCCTTCCAGATGGTTGGATCGGGGATTTAATCTGGTCCGGTCCCTGATACGCCTGCCAAGTTTCATCGTCCTAGCTTATCTGGAAGTACCCGAACTAGCAAAACCGGGACAGACAGACCGACCGACTGACGGACAGAAATTGCGATCGCTCTATGGCACTTGGACGAAGGGCAAGTGCCATAAAAATGAGAATTTCTGAGAAAGTCTGAGCATTTCTTTGAAAATAGTGACAAAAAAAATTTCACATGGACACTAACAGGATTCACTGGCTGCTGAAAAACTGATTCAGGGTACCATAGTCTGGTAGGACAGGATGTTGCTGGTCGTCAGGAAGGTTCTTAGAAGTTCGAGTAAGTGTATTAACGTTAGACCTATCTAGCACGGCAGGACCGTATCTCATGTGGCAGCGGCGCAGCACCAATCCCTGAGGTTAGGTTCCAAAGGAAAACCGCAATTCCTCTAATGAAGGAGAAGACTCGGGCCTCCATGCTGGTGTCAAAATTCTGGCCAAATTCCGAAAAAATACTTTTAATAAACAAATATTCAGTTTGTAAATGGGTTGTTAGTATATTCGAGAGGTTAGTTAAGGCTAGCAAGCTTAAATTTCGTTAGGGCCAACGTAAATATTAATCGGTTTGGAAGGTTTGTTTTAAGAAAGCCACAAGAATTAACAGCCTCCCCCCCCCCCTTCTCGCTAGTTCTATTTCAACCGATCACAGTCCACAGAGAGAGAGAGAGTGAGAATGCATCGTTACAGAGCGTCCGTTACAGAGCGTCCGTTACAGAGCGTCTCGATACGAAGTCCCACTTCCCCCTCAATTCTAGAAACAGTCCAGAAAAGAAGGCAACACACGATAGACTTACGGTACAGTGTCTTGGTACGCTCAAACTTTAACAATCATGGTTATACTGGTGGTTAGGTTGACGTTGTTTTCATTTGAATTGGCACTGATTTCTTTAGGTGCGGGGAGCCAGAGGAGGTGCTGCTTTTAATATGCGCATTTGTCAGAACATGCCTCACATGCCGTACATTGCTGATTGAAAATCCCTTACGGACACAATCACGGCTCAGCTACAGGATTTCTATTTATTAGCTCAGAACAAGAAAAAGCTGAGAGAATAAATTAATTTGTAGTTTGATCCTTTTTCAGTAGGCCGACAGTAGAAACCCTACTGTAGGCTTTATTGGAAGAGAGTTTATAAGCCTAAAAGCCCACAGAATACGAAACATATGAAGACAAAATTATACATAAAGAGGCCATCTGAGTAAATCAGTAAATCTGAACTCCATAAAATAAGTGACAAACACTTTAGAAAAAATTTGGAGCAAAGATTGTGTGTTACCCCAAGATGGGTTTACCCCCCCCCCCCCCCCCCCCCCCCCCTTCTCCCCTCCTGGTCGTCTGTGCGTCACTTTAAGCTATTTAGTTTAACAAATTTGACTGATTTTGACTGAAATGTTACAGAGTAAATTAAATCTTTTCGCTTCCTTCCTTTTCTTTTCCAAACCTTTTATAAAACGGCACACACTCGCTGCTTATTTATGCCCATCAAGAGAAACAACCCCAAAGCAAACCCCCATTTCACTGTGAAGTGCTTAAACTCCGTATCAAAACCTGGACGTACTTGTCCTAATTCAGTATCAGCTTCTGCTTGATACAAGCCTACTCGCTCTTGTGGGACATCATCATCATCAGCCAAGATTTCAGGCATGAAACATTTTTCTCATACAAACAATTTCTTTCAGTTAAGAACAGAAATAGAAATGAAAGGATAGGTTCAAAATATTCGTAACATTGAATTTACTAAATGATGATATCTCGAAATCTCGTTTATGCCTTTGCTCAATATTCAGTGATTAGCTATGAGTACAGAATTGGAAATAAGAAATCCCGGCGTCACCGGAGCGCGTCCTAGTGGTGAGCAAAGGGGTTAACCCCGTAATCCTAAAGGGACGGAAAGCGTATCCGTTAATTCCGGTTTGTATGGCACTTTCGTTGAGAAAAAGGTTGTCCGAATGTGTTGCCAAACATCAAATACTTTCAAAAACAATTATTCACGGAGTGGTCAGGCAAACAATGGAGATTTGACTGGAAATGTGAATAAGACTGCACACATGAAGGCCTATGTTAGGAGAAATCCTACTAGCCTATAATTGCACATTTGCAGGTAATTTGCAGGTATCAACAGAGAGGAGTCGGCTTTAAGCAGAAACAGTGTATTTCAAGCCCAGCACCTCTTTGAAATCGAAATTAACTCACACTTCTACCTATATATACCAGCAGGCTGTACCAGGAAACTGTAAAGCGTGAAGCCTGTGCAGGTGAGCTGGAGAAGATATCAGTAAATATATGTACACATAACCCCTCAGAAATTGGATCATTGAATTAAAATCCAAAATCCTTCCAAAATCACAAAATCATATTTAATTTACATTATTTACTGTTTCTTTAAACTAGAATATGACCAACCATAGTGTCGAACATCAAAATAAATAACACAATCACTAACATAACGGGAAAAAATATTGTATTTCAACGTTAAAATGTTTTTGTAAAATATGCTGAATGGCTGAATTTTTCGATTATTGCTATCATAGAGAGGTGCAGAGTAGCAAAAAATACACTGACGGTTAAAAATGAGCATGTGGAGGTCAAGATAAATACCGGCAATGGCTAATTATCCAATGAAACGACGTGTCTACTGAAAAGACGATGACAATACTTACATTTGATCTCAAGTTTAGGAGGAAGTCGTGTTACAAGGCGTAGACCAAATCATATGCAAATACCACTCGGACTAAACGTATCGACAAGTCGTCGAAATGAGCTTTTTTAATTGGCAGGGCGGCGTTCCAGCATTTGGTTGAGGTTGGAAATTTTGCGGTTCAGTTCCAAAAGCTACCCATGTAAGCAAAGCGGTGAAGTCAGCATTTGTGAGTGAAATACATCATGCCAGCCTTCAAGCCCTTCAAGAGCCTTTACAGAGCTTTATACTTGCAATTTCGTTTACTTAATACTACGTCAAGAGTAGTACAGGTAAATTAACTGAAGTGTCATCACGATCCCTCATTCATCTTTGCATTTAAAGGACACCTGAACAATGAAACCATACTTGAACACACCATGGAGACTGCATTTACAGACATGGCCACGGAGAGTATTCTTCTCCTGAGCGTGACGTTTTCAAAATAGGGATGTTCCTTTCTGGAGGTGTGCACATGCAGATTCCAAGACAAAAAGCGCAATTCATTCAAATCTTGTGTAGCGCTGGACGGATCGTATTGGAATTTCTTCTAGATATATGTTTGGGCTTAACTGGTTAAAAGATATTCCAGAAGAAGGGTTGATTGAAGACGTTTGTTAATTTCTAGAATTGTTCGGTACTGAAATAAGGACAGATGCAAAATGGAGCAAAAATCATAGCTTTGAAAAACTATTTCGTATTTGGATTGGGTTTTCTGCAGGCAATGTTAACGGAAGTCGTACAGATAGGAATGATACTTGGTACTCTTCATTCAAGTGTTATTTAATGCTACCTCAAGAGTAGTACAGGTAAATTAACTGAAGTGTCATCACGATCCCTCATTCATCTTTGCATTTAAAGGACACCTGAACAATGAAACCATACTTGAACACACCATGGAGACTGCATTTACAGACATGGCCACGGAGAGTATTCTTCTCATGAGCGTGACGTTTTCAAAATAGGGATGTTCCTTTCTGGAGGTTTGCACATGCAGACTCCAAGACAAAAAGCGCAATTCATTCAAATCTTGTGTAGCGCTGGACGGATCGTATTGGAATTTCTTCTAGATATACGTTTGGGCTTAACTGGTTAAAAAATATTCCAGAAGAAGGGTTGATTGGAGACGTTTGTTAATTTCTAGAATTGTTTGGTACTGAAATAAGGACAGATGCAAAATGGAGCAAAAATCATAGCTTTGAAACACTATTTCGTATCTGGATTGGGTTTTCTGCTGGCAATGTTAACGGAAGTCGTACAGATAGGAATGATACTTGGTACTCTTCATTCAGGTGTTCTTTAGTACTAGGTCAAGAGTAGTACAGGTAAATTAACTAAAGTGTCATCACGATCCTTCATTCATCTTTGCATTTAAGTTTACTTGTAAATGTGTTGTTCTTGTTCTGGCAATTTTTCTAAGGCAAGTCTCCAGAAAAAGAGATGATAAATTTGTTCATATCGTCACACTGATGTCATCTATGTTTTAAGACAGTTAATTATTATCAAGGCAACAGCCGACATGAAAGGCTTTTGTATTGTTTTTCAAAGCCGCAGCTTAGTTTACTTTGTAGCTGGCCTGTGAATTGTGACAACCTGTGTACCGACAGCTCTTTTGAGAAATGCTGAAATTACTGTCAAGAACCCCTACATGGGAACTCACGAGAGCCGTGGCGGAACACAGTAGGCCTATAAACTACCTCAGTTGTCTTGGATGTTAGAAACCACGATGCCCTAAACACTTCGGTTAGCTCCCTATCCCTGTTCACTAGCAAGAGCGATAAGAATCGTCCGAGACAAACTTTATGATTCTTCTAATTTCACTAAGTGTTATCAGAATGTTCATCTGAAATCTGAAATAGACCCAACAGACTTCAGCCTAGGCGAGACAATGTCCCTTTCATATACTTTAAAGGACCTGTCTTAGCTATAATACTAACGCCACCTACTTCCATAATCACTCCATATATTTCTAAACCCGGAGAACCCAATTTCGTACGCTACATTATTACCCCTCTAACAAAACCACGCTGATTTTCTAATTTGCCGTGTTTCGCTACCTTCGATGTGTATCAACCTGTCGACGGTTGTCTGCGAGAAGTTTTTCCATCAGAAAAGCCGGTTATGTAAATTCTGTCCCTGTTTTCCCTTTAAGGCAACGGGTCTCGAAAAAGGCTTAAAACAGCCAAAACCATGGATTATTTGTTGAAAGCACAGCCTAGTTTTAAAGTATTCAACTATTTTAAAATGCGGTAAGTTGACTGGTAAATAGGGCGAGGGGTCCTATAAGTACGCGCCTATCAAATTGCTTCCATCTCCGAGGAAGTAGATCCAAGTTAAAATTCATTCATTTTATCGACTGTGACTGTGATAATGGAGAGGTTAACGGCTTGGAATAAGCTTTTCCCACGTGTCAACAAACCGCTCTAGCACACAAGATCCTTAGTCACGATGGTCAACTCTAAAAGAAGGATCTTTGAACGGCTCAAAAGAAGATTTTCAACGCGAAGCGGTGTCACTTTGGCAAACTTTTCACATCTGCTATGATTTTATTGTCGTCCAGTCTACCGTATTTAGGTATCAAAGAAAGATGACTAACAACATACTACTTTTCCACAACCATAAAGAACTCGTCGAAAATAACGGAGCAAACCAAGAATTTGCAGCCAGAAAGAAGAGACGACAAAACGGGCAAGTACTAGGGCTTTGGGTCCGAAAACGCGTCCGACTGTGTGTTTTCCTTGCGCTACAATTTGAACAAAACTAAGATTTTTCTAAGACATTCCATGTCTTCAACTGCGAATAAATGGATTCTTCGAGACTCTTAAAGTACCTATTGACACCTGAAAAGTTGCATATGTAATCCCTTGAATCTAGAAACTAAAACAGTATGCCAAAGAGATATCTCTAAGATTGTGCATCGGTACCCTACAATAGTAATGACTGTTCAATTTTAGTGTAAAGTCTGTAAGCATGACAAAGTCAAGAATGACTTTGCCGCCTCAACTGCCTCAAATGAAGTGCAGCCTTATCGCATAGGCCATCGACTCTACGCAGTCGATCCCATCGAAAGCCATATAGTGTGTCTTCTTTTTATTGATTATGTAATGTGTTTATTTGCTAACAAAGTATGTAACTGACGAAAAAATATCGAATTTGGCAGTTTGCTATCATACGCCATATTTCTGAATTGAACTTTATCCATTCTATTCTACTCCATAGCTACTATACCAAAGCTAACTTTTAGGAATTTCTCTTCGTATCTTATTTATAATTTCCGGTTCAACTGATACCCATTGTGCGATTCCTTCGCAAAAACCTTCGTATGTCCTTCTTCGTCCTCTGTTGAAAGTGGGTTTTTGGGATCCCAAAACGTAAGTGGAGGGATACCTATGACATCGCAAAAGTTGTCCGTCTGTCCGTCCGTCCGTCCGTCCGTCCGTCTGTCCGTCCGTCTGTAAGCACGATAACTCTCGAAGGGAGTGAGATATTTTGATGAAACTTGGTGTGAGGATTCGTTGGGTCGTCGGACCAGTCAAGTTCGTAGATGGGCTATGTAGCCCTACATTTAGGGGTGGGGGAGGGGGTTTAAATTAAGGGGCAAACAAAATATTTTGAAACAGCTAATGTGATAGTCGATTATGGGGTAAGAAGACATGCTGAGCACGATGGTGAAAACTATTTTGTCATCGGACGAGTAGTTCGCCCGGAATCCGGCCAAAACCGGAAAGTTTGTTAAAAGTAAAAGTTTTATTTGAAGTTGATTAGATGTTCGATTTAGGGGTAGGAAGACATGCTGAAGACGATGGTGAAAACCATTTTCTCGAAGGATAAGTAGTACGCCCGGAATCCGGCCGAAACCGGAAAGTTTGTTAAAATTAGAAGTTTTATTTCGAGTTGATAGTTTGATAGTCGATTATGGGGTAAGAAGACATGCTGAGCACGATGGGGAAAATCATTTTGTCATCGGACGAGTAGTTCGCCCGGAATCCGGCCAAAACCGGAAAGTTTGTTAAAGTGAAAGTTTTATTTGAAGTTGATTAGATGTTCAATTTAGGGGTAGGAAGACATGCTGAAGACGATGGTGAAAATCATTTTCTTGACGGACAAGTAGTTCGCCCGGAATCCGGCCAAAACCGGAAAATTTGTTAAAAGCAGAAGTTCGAGTAGATGACAGATTAAGGGGTAAGAAGGGAGGCTGAGTCGGTTTATGACGATGTTTTTTTACCCGGACATATAATTTTTCCGGAATCCGGTTGTAACCGGATTTTTTTTTAAGTCAAACTTTTATTCAAAGTTGATTAGATGTTCTTTATAGGGATAAGGAGATACGCTGGTTTTGTTTCTGTATTTTTTTTTGTTTGCTGGGCTAGTAGTTCGCTCGGAAATCGGCAGGAAGTCCCGGTCAGTATCGTCAAAATAGATATGGTTTATAGAGGTATATCTGAACTTGGTTTTCTCTGATAATTAGCCTGTCCAAGACTGGATCTGGCGAAGACAAGACTCGATTGTCTGAATCAAATATTAGATTTTTGGGATCCCATCGACACCTTTGGTCTTGTTTTCACAGAAGCGAAGCGAAATTCCCCCTAGTGAGAACTAGGCTCAAGACAAGGAATGCCGTAACTGAGTAGGTTGTCAGATCCACGTCACTGTAGCGAACACTCACAGACAATCATGTCAAACTCTTCTACCGTTTGCAAGCTGTTACAACCTTTGCATGCTATACAATCACATGCTACTTAATTTGCATGTCCAGGCAATTCTGGGTTTCTTTTTACAGTAACTAAACAGAGTGTGGGGAAAGAAGGCTGAACAGGTTTCAATCAGTTTCATTTGACTATTGGACTATATTTAAAGACAAAAAAAATACACAATTTACATTCCAGCCAGGAAAGCACAAATGTAGTGATTGGCTAGGGCAGGGAAATACCCGATATTAATTTAAACATGAAACAGAATCAACTAACTGAACATTCTATTTAAAGAAAAAAAAAAGGAGAGGGAAAAAATAACCTATGGTTTCAACTTTAAATAAAGGGAGAGAGAAAATAAGGGAAAGAAGGAACGAGAAAGAAATATAACAAAAGACAAGAAAAGCTATGGTATCGTGATCGTGAACAAAGGTCTCGGCAATCCTTGCCTTATGGATGATCCAGCGTATCCAGTAACATTTTCTCTCATCATCCCGACCCCTCTTTGGGAACGATGACAACTTGAAATAGGGGCGGTAAAGTTGGGTCTAAAAACACTGTTGATTCATTTCCGGACTACAATAGGACACATTTGGGAACGACGATAAATTGCCATAGTTACGGTACAGTATGGTTTATAAAACACTGTTACCTCATTTCCACAAGACTTCTGCAGCATATATACAACCGCAACTATATGTATCTTGCCCCAAATGATTTTTGGACTAGACAAAAATCACCACAACTGTCAGATCACCATCATCAAAAGACCCAGTTTCAAAATCTCACGTCTCTGAGCGTGTTCTACCCTACTTACCGTAGTTACTACGCATGACGTCACGAATTCTGGCTTTTTGCAGTCAAGGCTGGAACGATTTTTCTAATTTCCAGCAGTTTCTCACGCCAGGGGTGAATCCGACCAATCACGTTACAGAGATGCGTTGTTACTACGCTTACTACGCTCCCGAGCATGGTAAGCAAATAGTAACTATTAGTTACTATTCCGACAGGGTTGGAACGGTCAGCGTAGTAACTTTTCGTGAGGATGGAACGGAAATAGTAACTAATAGTAATTATTGTTAGAAGGGTGGAACACGCTCTCTATCTCAAGACATTCAGAAGCTATGGTAGGGATTCGTGGACGCGACCGATCAGTTTAAAATATACTAGATACGTACTCCAGATGACTAACTCTTCGCGCCGATGAAGAATCGCCGTGTGCCTAGTGAAGAGCAGGAAACGTCTCCACAGCTGTACCCAAAAAACGCCGTTGACTGGTTGGCATAGTTAGATAAATAGATATTTTTATTGATCTAACTCGTCGCACCGACATTGCACAAAATACGTCGACCATTACATTTGATGTTTTAAAACACTTGAATATATACAATTATTACATAAAAGAAAATAAATCACTTGAAATTCACTTGTTTTTTGTCAATTTTGTCAGTGCAATATGGTGCAAAAGAATTCGAATACCGGTTAGTGCGACATTTAACTACAACCAGGAGATTTTGGTGACACGAATATCAGAATATCTCTATGTTTTTCACTGGCAAGGATTGATCGGCCAAAACTTAAAATTAAGTTTTCCCGGCGGACATGGAGTGGCTCAAGTCTTAATAGGAGGAGGGAAGCTTCGTAACGGTTGTTATTCCAGTCCTAGCATAATGGATCTGAATCATCGTTCGGGCGAAGTTTCTCGTTCTTCCCGATGCACACTGGCGTGTTCTGGACTATATAGAGTATTCGAATATTCTTACCTTCTTCTGAGCTCTGCCAGCTCTGACGTCCATTTGGCATTTTCTTTCTCTGACTCCTCTCGCACTCGTCGTTCACAGGCCCGTTTCAGCTGTTTATTTAAATCCTTCTCTGTTTCTAAAGCACTGCGAAGCCTTTTCAGTTCTCTCTCTGAATCTTCCTGTCCTCCTTTCAGTGTCTTTATCAGTAAATCCTGATTTACACGAATTTCACGTTTCGACACCATCGACAGGCTCATTCACGAAGCTAAAAAAACAATGAACTCTAAATACATGTTCTGACTTGAGTCACATCACATCCCTTCCGAGCTCTGAGGTACGCCATAGGAATCTAAACGGGTAGACACGCCGCGCATGATCTCATCGAAGATTTGGATGCGATACAGCCTCTTTCAATCTGTAATGACCTGTAGGCTAGATCATGCTAAAATCTGTGTAATTTGAAACATGGGACAGTGTTCAATCACAAATGATTGTATGTATTTATGGTATGTATTCTGAAGGACCATGGTCATGGTACATAAGTCGACGCTAAACAAAATAACCATAGGCTATCAGCTTAAAGAAATGGGACTGCAAGCTTCTTTATAATTAGAAAAGACCTGCTGCTGAGGGGCCGGTTCAACCAATCCTCGTCACCGGTTGAACTGTGTAATGTTTCACTCTTAGTCTGGTAATTGATACGGACTAAACAAACAAAACCAAAGGTTTCGATGGGATCCCAAAAATTCAATATCTGATCCAGACAACTGGGTCTTGTCTTAGCCAGATCCAGTCTTCGCCAGACTCCTTGAACATTTTTACAATTAAAATTCAGAAACAGATTAAGGCCAAATAGCTAATCACCTGAGAAAACCAAGTTCAGATTTGGATTCAGCATGTGTGTTTACCCCTATAAGTCATATCTGTTTTGACGAAAACTTCCTGCCACTTCTGCCAATATCCCGGTTCCGGCCGAACTCCAGAACTACTTGTCCGGCGAAAAAAGAAAGCTCAAACACGAAATCAGGGTATCTTCTTTCCCTAGTAATGAACATCTAATCAACTTCAAATAGAAATTTAGCTTATAACAAATTTTCCGATTCCAGCCGGATTCCGGTCGAACTATATGTCCGGGTAAAATACGATTGTCACACAGGGACTCAGCATCTCTTCTTACCCCTAAATCGCTTATCTAATCAACTAGAAATAAAACTTTGACTTCCAACAGTTTTCCGGTTTTGGCCGGATTCCGGACGAACTACATGTCCGGGTAGAAACTTGTTTTCACATAAGTGTTCAGCATGTCTTCTTGCCCTAAATCGAACATCCAATCAACTCCAAATTAAACTTTTAATTTTGACAAACTTTCCGGTTTGGGCCGGATTCCGGTCGAAATACTTGTCCGTCGAGAAAATAGTTTTCACCATCGTCTTCAGCATGTCTCCCTACCTCTAAATCGAACATTTAATCAACTTCAAATAAAACTTTTACTTTCAACAAACTTTCCGGTTTGGGCCGGATTCCGGGCGAAATACTTGTCCATCGAGAAAATAGTTTTCACCATCGTCTTCAGCATGTCTTCCTTCCCCTAAATCGAACATCTAATCAATTTCAAATAAAACTTTTACTTTCAACAAACTTTCCGGTTTGGGCCGGATTCCGGGCGAAATACTTGTCCGTCGAGAAAATAATTTTCACCATCGTCTTCAGCATGTCTTCCTACCCCTAAATCGAACATCTAATCAACTTCAAATAAAACTTTTACTTTCAACAAACTTTCCGGTTTTGGCCGGATTCCGGGCGAACTACTTGTCCGATGACAAAATGGTTTTCACCATCGTGTTCAGCATGTCTTCTTACCCCATAATCGACTATCACATTAGCTGTTTCAAAATATTTTGTTTGTCCCTTAATTTCAATCCCCTCCCCCACCCCTAAATGTAGAGCTACAAAGCCCATCTACCAACTTGACTGGTCCGACGACCCAACGAACCTTCTCACCAAGTTTCATCAAAATATCTCATTCCCTTCGAGAGTTATCGTGCTTACAGACGGACGGACGGACGGACGGACGGACGGACGGACAGACGGACAACTTTTGCGATGTCATAGGTATCCCTCCACTTACGTTTTGGGATCCCAAAAACCGGTGAATTGGCGACTTCGGTCACAAATCAGAACCAAATGAATTGATTTATCACCGAAGTATGAAATGAACTGACTAAATGGGATAGAACAGATACAGACTTCAGAGAAGTCCGGTGAATTACCGAATTCGGCAACGAATGAGACCAAATAAACCCATTCAATCATCGAATTTACGAAGGGACGCACCGAATGCGGTGAAACTGATGCGGCTGAAGTAAAGTTGGATGATTTACCAAAATCGCCCAATTTACAAAATATGGGGACAAAAGATTTTATAGTTCTTGGCAATTTGACATGAAGTCATTATATTTTATTTTATTTTTATATTATTATACCACGATACCACTTTTGGGTCACTAGCTTATTGGTGGTTCTCACTTTTTCCCCAGAAATGCCTCGTCCACTGTGCAAAGAAAACCGCAAAATCCTAATCCTACGAGTCTAGCGCGTTGACAGACAAATGAATAAAATATTCCCAGCACGACTTGACTTTTGGACCAATGTTCAATTGGCTGTCTAGTGATTTCATAAGTTGTGAAAAAATAGGTTAAGTAAGCTGTACCTACGCAACTACGACTCGGAACATACAAACACGAGAAACAAAAGGAGAAGCCGGTGTATCGTCAAAATTGTTGTTTAGAAGGGAAGGATCTTGGTTTGTTCTCCCATAAAAACAAGAGCTAGAAGCTCATATGGCTCTTGCAAAGCTGGGTCAGAGCGAGGACTTTGGGAATTTGTTAACCCGTGGGTTTATTTTAACCCTTTGGAAGCAAAACCCTTGATGGAATGTTCACAGGTCGTTGGAGATCATGAAAATGTATCGTTTAGTCGAAAGTTTTGTTTGTACTCAGTGGTAATCATACGCACTTTAAGAGGGCTAGGACTTCCCTTGTCAGCAAAACCCTTGAGGCACTGGGCCCTTCACTTGCGGATCATTAAAACGCATCGTTTGCTCGAAAGTATATTTGTACCTTGTGGTTAAGATGAGTACTTTAAGTAACTCATTCATAAGCAAAACCCCTGAGGCACAAATAATCATTGGTCCTTCGGGATCATGAAAATGTATATTCTGGTCAAAGTATTTTTCGTAGTTTGCGGTTAAGATGAGTCGCTTATTTTAAGGAATTCATTTTTATGCAAAACATTTGAGGAAAAGATGATCATGGGCCCTTGTAGATCATCATTTTGGTCAAACGTACTTTTTATCACTTGTGCTTAAGATGCGCACTAAAGGGACTAGGAATCCCAAACACTAAAGGCACAAGTGAGACACACCAGATGCATGTACTCTTCCAAATTATCAAGCACTGGACTGACAGATGGAAACGTGATCGGCATATGGCACTTGGTCGGGAGGCAACTCTCATACAAATTAATCTGCTTGATTATATTATCCGAAAATTTCAAGATTTTGCTGAAAATTTGCAAACTATAAAGTTCGCCTCCCATGTTTGTGCAGGCACAGTCTATTCTAAAACACAGGTTTACAGATTAATAGTCAACAAGTTTCCAGAATTACGCCTACTGCAAATTTTACACCTAAACATTCATCAGATTTATGAGGCTAATAATAATACATTTCCCATTTTGCATAAGGAACACTGTTTATGGTTGGCATTCTTCGTAAAGCCTCCCCCATGGTAGACACGATCATCTAAACATTATTTCGTATATATCAAGCTAACAAAAAACTTGATAGACCTTTCCAGCATCCTTTATTTGTTTTATTTATTTGATTATAATACCGGCCGTCAGGGCCATACTATATGACAAAATAAAAGCTTTACAGACTAGGGTTGGGCCAAAATCCTATTCTGGGGCGAAGGACAAGCAGATCTACGGACTTCAGATAAAGATACACACCAGAGGAAACCTCTTACGCGTAATTCTTACCAAAGTTTATGCTGGGTTTTTATTTTTATCAGAATTTAGACCCCCTCCCTTTCCGCATAAGAGCTCTGACGACAGCATTTGACTCCAACCTGGCGCACCCATGCCAGTAATCACCTTTTATTACCTTGTTTATGCTTACCTGTGCTGGCTCCTTATTTCAGACAAACCCATCATCTACACATGTCATGGACAATCGCTCAATATGCCTACCCTCAGGGAGTACATATGGTGCCTATTCTTCTTCAACTGCTGCTTTGGGTCCTATGGCAATGTGAAAGTAATTAGCGAAGAGTAGTTAGCATCTCAGGGAAACAAGCTTTTCAGCCAAAAGAAAACAGGCCTGTCTTGCTCAGATCTTGAGTGTGAGGAGCAAAAGTTCTAGGGGTCCCAACTGGTTCAACAAATGACTCCAGGAATGAGGGATGACTGAAATTGGACTTAACCTAACTAACTATTTTCCCTTCTGAAAAGCTGTCAAAAAGGCTCCCTCACAAGGTAGCTACTATGGTTGAAAAGTTGCAGCCAATTAAATGTGCACACCAGAGGTTTGTAAAGAGTTTTGTCCCTTCATTTTTAAAGACGTATAATGAAGCATAAGCTGAGCTGCTAGTTTATCATGCTATTTATGACCCTTGTAGCCGTATATGCGTAGGCCTATTAGTTGTGTGCTCATTTATATCCATGACTATACCAAACAAATTTGTTGACTATTAGGTTTTCGTCTACTAGATTGTTCCTTTTGAAGATGCATTTATGGTTTCTTTTTCTCTACGGGACCCTTTTCTACTGCAATTGGTGAAGCCAATCTTTTCATTCCGTTTGTTGGGGGGGAATTACCTTCTGCATCATATGGGTTAACCATGTCTGTTAGTTCCTCGTCAGAGTCCTGTGAGGGTGGTAATGGTGGAAATTATTTTTCTGTCAGTACTTCATACTTGTTCTTAACAGGTATTGGTACTGATATACGATTTTCATGTGCCCGATTCTTCCACTGAACTTGCTGCCCAGACTGCTAAGAGATGGAAGGCTGCATGTACTGGATCTGAGGATACATCTGCTGTGGTGGATAAAAGTATACCAGATGTGGGGAGCCAGGAAAATTCTGGTTGGGATTGCTAGTTGACCTAGCAACCACGTAGTCCCCTGGGCTGCTTGCCACAATTTGCCATTCCATAATCCACATTTGAGAACTGGCCATCAGGCCCCAGGCCTGTGTCCATTCCTCAAGCTTCCTTGCTTAAAACTGTTCAGATTGGTTCAGATTAAACAACCTATTAATGATTAATTTAAACTGTCCATTTTCTCACTAATTCTCACTTAGGGTCGGTCAACCACAAACCCCTGATTTTTGGATACCCTATGCCAAACGCCGGATATGTCTAGCATTTGGCATACCCTATGCCTAACGCTGGATACACTATGCCAGGTGCTGGATACTGTAACCCGGTAAAATTTTGATGATTTGAGTGAAGCTAAAAATCAGCCAATCAGAACTCCTTTCTATTGAGGTAGGTCAGGGTTAGGTTACCAACAGGTATCCAGCGTTTGGCATAGGGTGTCCAGTGTTAGGCATAGGCTATGCTAAATGCTAGATATACCCAGCGTTTGGCATAGGGTATCCAAAAATCAGGGATTTGTGGCAGACTGCTTAGGGTCCATTCACTTTCGTCGATTCAACTTAGTTTATCTTTATTCAATTTCCACACTTTTTCAAACAATATAAAATTTCGTACCCTAAACCACACAGTCTAGTACACTAGCCCCTTTTCAGGCACGGTGCTCAAACGTCTAGCACCATGCCTGGGTGCTAGACGTTCAAGCACTGTACCTTGGATTCCATGTATGGTGCATGGATTTCAGTATACAGTGCATACATCAAAAACACAGTTTCTGTCATAACAGCTGAGCACCAGCTCGGACAGGGCTGAAATTACTACCATGAATTAGAGGAATAAAAGACAATCCTTTATATATTTTTCACAACAAAAACAAAAAGGCTCGGCTGATGACAGATGTGAAAAACCTCATTTCCTTTCCTACATAGTCAAGGGTTTTGCATGCAAAGTGTCCTGTGCCTCAGCTTTTTCTACCTAGCAGCCAACCAGAATATTGGCTCTTGGGGAATAGATAGGGAAAATACATGGAAAATAGATAGGGTGCTGTTAGGTTTTTCATCTCCATCATCACTATAGCCCTTTTGTTTTTGTTGTGAAAAATATATAAAGGATTGTCTTTAATTTCTCTAATTCATAGTAGTAAATCCAGCCCTGTCCGAGCCGGTGCTCAGTTGTGATGACAGAAACTGTGTTTTTTCTGTATGCACTGTATACTGAAATCCATGCACCATACATGAAATCCAAGGTACAGTGCTTGAACGTCTAGCACCCAGGCATGGGTCTAGACATTTGAGCACCGTGCCTGAAATGGGGCTAGTGTACTAGACTGAAACCACAGTAAGTTTTAGTCACACTTCTAGTTTTTTCGAATCCTATAAAATGATCACCTTGGTATTGTTTTTCAAATTTTGCAGCACTTCCTTTCAAAGAATAACAATGATGACTGCGCCACCTACAAGGTTTGTTGAAAAATAATCATGCTAGATGACTATCACCTCTCCGAATCCGAATAGGACGCGCGCCAACCTGTTCTTTTAAGTCATTCGCTAATACAGTAGTCTGGTAGAGGTGGGTCTACCCCCCCCCCCCTCCGTATCCAAAAAATATATAATAATTTTACAAATCTTTTGAACTGCTATCAAATATTTGATATGACTTGCCGTGATCTTGATCTTAACTCATATTTTGAAAGTGCCACCACAAAATCAGCGACGGTACAACCGAGGTAGTTCTAGGCTACACTCTGCAACCAACCACAAACCCTTGATTTCTGGATACCCTATGCCAAACCTTGGATATGTCTAGTGTCTGGCATACCCTATGCCTAACGTTGGATACACTATGCCAGGTGCTGGATACTGCAACCCAGTAAAATATTGATTATTTGAGTGAAGCTAAAAAATAGACCAATCAGAACTCTTTTATATTGAGGTAGGTCAGGGTTTGGTTACCAACAGATATCCAGCGTTTGGCATAGTCCAGCGTTAGCCATAGGTTACGCCAAATGCTAGACATACCCAGTGTTTGGCATAGGGTATCCAAAAATCAGGGATCTGTGGTAGACTGGCACTCTGTCCAAAACCAAGACTGTTTAAAGCGTCTGATGGCTCTTTGCAGTTTTGCACTAGAAGAACGAGTGGTATTCTTCTCCAGGAAGGAAAGGATTTTTATTTTTTTTCACCACTGGGTGAAACGGGTATGAATTTTCTCTTTTGCTTAAAACCTCGTCGACGACAGAATCTGAGCCTCGTTTTTGTTGCATGCTGCAGGTCCACTTCTCGGGCGATTTCGGACTGATTCTTTCTACATCCATTTTGCACTGCAGCGCTTCCGAGGAAGACGGCAGCGCTTCTCGAGAATCAGCTGTGAAAGCAGCTTGAGACGGACTTGCTCCCCGACCAAGTCCGTGCTTCCCTGCAAGATGCTGCAGCGCTGCCGCTTCAACCAAGAAGAAAGTGAATCCAAAAACGCATGTTATGCAAAAGCACAGAAGTGCTGCGGCAGCGCTATTGCAACAAAAACGAGGCTCTGGTGAATGTGTTCGGTCACTTCAGCAACTGTTCTATCTTCTATCACTATCAATTTTCACCTTAGCACTTTCACCTGAGCCACTTTCACATTGACGCGTCGTTGCGATGCGTTTATCTTGCGTTGCGTAGCGTATCTTCCACACCTGCGCGAGAAGCTTTCAGGCTGGATACTCATTTTGATTTTCCTTTCTCGGTTTCTTCTGCTGAATTCTCATTTCTTTCCCCCTTAGTAAGTTTTTCTTCATCCTTAGTAGGTCTTTCTCCATTTTTTCTTAAAAACTTACATTTTCCTCTGAAAAATCTGATGCGTATGCGTCGACACAAGCGCTACGCACAGGTTGCTTAGCTCAGTGTGAAAGGCTGAACGCGTCAATGTGAAAGCGGCTTTAGCTTCACATTCTCAGATTTCAGATTCAGATATTTTTTTCTTCACCAAAAAACACAACTACATGTTCAAAAACTGAACAACCACATAAAAGACAAAAATCCTGTTGGTGGCTGTATCTTCTAACCACCTTTTAACTTAAAATTATTCAGTAAATAATAACAGAAAAACTAATCTAATATTAAAAAAAAAAAAAATGTAAAGAAAGAGCGTAAAACAAGAGCTGAAAGCTCATATGGCACTTGTAAGAACAGTTAGCATGTTTGTCAGATACGGTTTGCAGTTTTCAAGGCTGGATCTCTCTCCAGATATTCATTTCATCAGAAAATGGGCTTGATCTAGTAGATCTGAAATGGTTATACCACTCATTGACAACTGTATCTTCCTCCAACGATGATCGGATCGGGGGAGGGACTATATTTTCAAGCCAATCTAATAGAGTCCCTAACATGCCTGCAAAGTTTCACGGTCATAGCACATCTGGAAGTACCCTAACTCGTGATCATCGGAATTAGGGAAAACCCCCTCCAACTCCCCCCACTGTGACACGATCGGTCCTGTTTTGTCAATGATATTAATAATAATAATAATATATTTGCAAATTGAATGGCAGGCCGTTAAGCCTCTACAATGTATCTGTGGCTTATGCTTGTTCTTCCCTCCAAGTCCCATCCCGATCTCTCGACTCTAAGCGCTTCAAGAGATTTCTCCCCCCGCCTTCAGCTCCTCCCGATGTTATCAGATCCGTTCCAGACTTGAAATTGATCATCTGAGTCACTTGTTCTTGACACTTGACAAGTTTCATGTACGTCTGATCACCTGTTCCAAAGTTATGCATGTCAATAGAATCTCCCCATGATCATTGGATCGGGAAAAGAACTATTTTCAAGTTGACGTGGAAGAGTACCTAATATGTCTGCCAAGTTTCATGGTCCTAGTACATGTGGAAGTACCCCTCGAAGTACCCTAACTCGTGATCACCGGAAATCCGGGAAAACCCCTTCCAACCCTTCTACTGTGACATCCCGATCCATCGACCCTAAGCATTTCACGACATTTCCGGTTCCCCCCTCTAATCCCCCTCTCTTCGGATTTGGTCCAGATTCCAGATTCCGGTGTCCCCTCCAGCCCCCCCCCCCCCCAGTTATCGGATCTGGTCCGGATTTGAAATTGAGCTTCTGAAGCACTTGTTCTTGACATATGTCAAGTTTCAGGCATATCTGATTACCCGTTCAAAAGTTAGGCATGCTACTACTTTCCGGATTTCCCATCCCTCCACTGCCCCCAAGATGGCCGGATCGGGGAAGTGATTATTTCCAAGTTAATCTGGTCGGTTTCCCAACACGCCTGCCAAGTTTCATCGTTCTAGCTTATGTGGAAGCCCCCCCCCCCCCCCCCCCCCCCCCCCCCCAGTTATCGGCAATTGTTCTTGACATATGTCAAGTTTCGGATCCGGAATATGATTATATCCAAGTTAATCTGGTCGGTTCGCTGATATTCCTGCCAAACGTTTCACTAGATTTGTTTGACTTGGACTGACCATCTTTAAACCAAAGTTATTCTCGCATCCGCTTTCAGATACATAGTCGCGTAGCTCAGTGGTAGAACACTGGACTGTTAACCCAAAGGTTCCTGGTTCGATCCCGCCGTCGGCCAGTGTTTTGTTTTGCTCCCGTTTTACTTTTTGCTCCCTTTTTACTTTATAGTTTCCGGACTCCCGGATCCGGGGAAAGTTGGATTGGGGAAGTGATTATTTGTAAGTTGATCTGGTCGGGTCCCTGATATGCCTGTGAAGTTTCATCGTCCTAGCTTGTGTGGAAGTGCCCAAAGTAGCAAAACCTGGACAGACCGACAGACAGACAGACCGACAGACCGACAGAAATTACCATCGCTATATGGCACTTGAGTATGCTCAAGTGCCATAAAAACGAAAGGAAAGAAAAATGATTCCCTCGTCACAACCTACCTACCGCCCCCCATCTCACCTCCCCCCACCGCACCTCCTCACTCCCCGCCTCCCTACACCCCCTTCCAACAACCCACAAAATTCAACCACCAATTCTATTCCATGTTTATCTTAACGCATTCAAAATTAAGAACACCTCCAACCACAAATGTTAGCTTGATAAACATAATTATCCCCTTTGGGCAATACGTTATTCTTATTATAATTCTCAGGATTCTTTTGTGTTTATCTGTTTTCCTTGTGGTTTCATGAGATGTCCACTTGAGATAAGTTTTTAAATAGGGGGGGGGGGGTGTCTTCACCTGGGCGCTGGATCCAGGTAGAGGTATGTTTCTTTGAACGTTAGTTTAACTCTAGACAGGGCCATCTTCATCAACTTGCTGAGACAAAAGCCAACAACCCGTCAGGCTGCTTGAGTGTTACTTAAGAACACCTGAATGGGTGTTTTGGGTCTTCATCTTACAATTTGGCCCAAAACTACAGTGTCCGTTCATTAAAGTTAAAAGAAAGTTATTACTCTTGATGACTATCTCTCCTTGCCGATGCGAAACCTCCGGCCTCTCCGGGTATCCAGCGGAAGAAAGGCAGAAGTGGTGTCACACAACGGCACAAACGAATACTGGCACAAAAAAATAGCATTTGTGCCAGTGCTATTCGTTTTTGGATAATCATGGCTAATTAATAAACTTGATTTGATTTGGCAGCTGTTGCCAAAGATCGCCGTGATTGACTGACACAGGATTTGAGTCGTTGAGTCTGAGTCGTACGGACACGCTTACTCCTTCTTCCTGAGGAACGCTGGCGTGTTTTGGACTTAGTCATACAGAGTATAGTGACATTTTATCTACTACACCAAGCCGGCGCACGACATGATTACCTTTCGCTGGGAGTGCGAGTTAGGTCAGTCCGCCAAGAGTATATCAACGGGAATTAAAAACTCGAACGAAGCGATTTAATTACAATAAATACCAATTACAAGAAAGCTATAATTAGTCGTTACTTCTGATATAAAATGACAAAGAACCGAAAAAACTGACTCACAGTAAAACATAAACAAATTCCTCGAGCAAAAGCAGCACAGAGAACAGATCAGGGAATGTCCAGCCCCTCAGTCTCGGATAGGAAAACAGTTCGAGGGAAGGAGCTCTATAAAGCCAACTTCAAGGGTATACAGATATAAGATAAGAAATAGGACAGGTCAAAATCAATCTTTCGATGGAGGTTCGGCAAGACTTGTTAGCGAACTACAGTCGTGACCTTACCTCAGAGATACGCGCCAATTTGAGCGTGTTCCATCCTACTTACCGTAGTTACTACGCATGACGTCATGAATTTTTAAATTTTCGGTAAAATATTACTCCGCGGGGTAATCCAGCTAATCACGTTGCAGAGATCCGTAGTCACGCTTACTACGCTCCCGAGCATGGTAAGCAAATAGTTACTATTCCGAGAAGGTTGGAACGGGCAGCGTCGTAACTTTTCGTGAGGCTGTAACAGAAATAGTAACTAATAGTTACTATTGTTAGAACACGCTCTTTAAAGAATAATGATGTTTTTGCACTGTCCGTAAAATCCGGACGTATTTTTAAATTTGATGAATGAGGAAATTCGATGATGTTTTAAATTTGAAAACGAACTTATAAAGTCAGCTCAGAACTTGATCTGCACCACTTTGGTAATTACAATTTAGCGTGATATGCGCCCATCTTTGTCTTTCCTTTCTTTTTTTTATAAGACTCCTTCCCTTCGTGCATTAAGTATTAACAGGCGGGAACCTATCAACCCTTTTGAAGGAATCAGTATCTGGACGAATCCAGATAACCTCTCACCCTAAGCAATCAAGAGTCAACTGAGTTTTAGTAGAATTATCTTTCAACGTCGTCTCACGCCACACTTCTCACGTCCCAAGCCGAGCGATGGAACGACTACAACTTGCACAAATCGATAGACAAAGAACTCGTTCATCTTTTCTTCCACAGCAGGCTCACTACCAAGATCAGACACTAGCCTAGATATGTTACGTTGAAAATGTGGAAACAGGTTTTATGCCTTACCACATTTTTCCCCAAATGGCGATGTCCCAAAATCTATGGAATTTCGAGTGTCTGGTCTAGGTAGTGTGATGAAAATGTCGTTGAACCAGTAAATATTTTGCCAATAGCATGTAACCACAAACCGACGATCTTGTCAGTGAACGGGGGGCTTGCGAAAACTAGCATCAGCATCCAAAACAGTCCGTGTAGTATATCACTGTTGCCAGATCATTTTCCAGAAAGTATATCCACTACCTCTGAAAAATAACGCCAAAAAGGCTTACAAAGTGGTATTGCCACACAACCAACGGTGGAGGAAACACTTTCTTCTGCTGCCCTGCTGCTGTTCTTTGGATATTGCCCCCCCCCCCCAAAAAAAAAAAAAAAAACCAACACTCGTTCCTTGACAAAAAAAAGTCAAGACTAAAGCGATTTGCAACTGTATAATATACATGTATATATATTATTCAGTTTCAAATAGTATAATTTTAGCGTATAAATTGCTTACCGCCGTTTCAAGATTTTTAATGAATATACTAAATTGAACTGAACTGAATCTAGTTACGAAAAAGTAGGCCAGACTCGCGTAAGATAAGCCCCCATGAAAAATAAAATAAAAAAGCCATAAAAGCAATGAGCTATAATGTACGTTGCACAGACGTAGAGGCGTAGAAGTCTTGCGGTCTGTAGCTGTGCGCTTAGACAGAGTCGTCACATGTTTACATTGTGACAAATCGACTACACAGGTTCTGTTACAAGATCATTGGTTCGTAATCCATGACGCGCAAAACGGACAAGTTCTTAATTCACTAAAACTCGATAAATCCCCGTCACAACGATATGTCAGTGCCTAATTTTTGGCACTTGCATTTCAACAACTTACAGTCTAAAGTACAATCGAAGCTGCTTGGCATACAACTAAATAAAACAATACGCTTGAGATCACAATATCCATCTAATATAGTAACATTTCGTATTTAACTGAAAATCACGGCAGCATAGGCTGTTCTTGCTCGCTGTTTACAGGAAAGACCATCTTTAAACCAAAGTTATTCTCGCATCCGCTTTCAGATACATAGTCGCGTAGCTCAGTGGTAGAACACTGGACTGTTAACCCAAAGGTTCCTGGTTCGATCCTGCCGTCGGCCAGTGTTTTGTTTTGCTCCCGTTTTACTTTTTGCTCCCTTTTTACTTTATAGTTTCCGGACTCCCGGATCCGGGGAAAGTTGGATTGGGGAAGTGATTATTTGTAAGTTGATCTGGTCGGGTCCCTGATATGCCTGTGAAGTTTCATCGTCCTAGCTTGTGTGGAAGTGCCCAAAGTAGCAAAACCTGGACAGACCGACAGACAGACAGACCGACAGACCGACAGAAATTACCATCGCTATATGGCACTTGAGTATGCTCAAGTGCCATAAAAACGAAAGGAAAGAAAAATGATTCCCTCGTCACAACCTACCTACCGCCCCCCATCTCACCTCCCCCCACCGCACCTCCTCACTCCCCGCCTCCCTACACCCCCTTCCAACAACCCACAAAATTCAACCACCAATTCTATTCCATGTTTATCTTAACGCATTCAAAATTAAGAACACCTCCAACCACAAATGTTAGCTTGATAAACATAATTATCCCCTTTGGGCAATACGTTATTCTTATTATAATTCTCAGGATTCTTTTGTGTTTATCTGTTTTCCTTGTGGTTTCATGAGATGTCCACTTGAGATAAGTTTTTAAATAGGGGGGGGGGGGTGTCTTCACCTGGGCGCTGGATCCAGGTAGAGGTATGTTTCTTTGAACGTTAGTTTAACTCTAGACAGGGCCATCTTCATCAACTTGCTGAGACAAAAGCCAACAACCCGTCAGGCTGCTTGAGTGTTACTTAAGAACACCTGAATGGGTGTTTTGGGTCTTCATCTTACAATTTGGCCCAAAACTACAGTGTCCAAAGTTCATTAAAGTTAAAAGAAAGTTATTACTCTTGATGACTATCTCTCCTTGCCGATGCGAAACCTCCGGCCTCTCCGGGTATCCAGCGGAAGAAAGGCAGAAGTGGTGTCACACAACGGCACAAACGAATACTGGCACAAAAAAATAGCATTTGTGCCAGTGCTATTCGTTTTTGGATAATCATGGCTAATTAATAAACTTGATTTGATTTGGCAGCTGTTGCCAAAGATCGCCGTGATTGACTGACACAGGATTTGAGTCGTTGAGTCTGAGTCGTACGGACACGCTTACTCCTTCTTCCTGAGGAACGCTGGCGTGTTTTGGACTTAGTCATACAGAGTATAGTGACATTTTATCTACTACACCAAGCCGGCGCACGACATGATTACCTTTCGCTGGGAGTGCGAGTTAGGTCAGTCCGCCAAGAGTATATCAACGGGAATTAAAAACTCGAACGAAGCGATTTAATATACAATAAATACCAATTACAAGAAAGCTATAATTAGTCGTTACTTCTGATATAAAATGACAAAGAACCGAAAAAACTGACTCACAGTAAAACATAAACAAATTCCTCGAGCAAAAGCAGCACAGAGAACAGATCAGGGAATGTCCAGCCCCTCAGTCTCGGATAGGAAAACAGTTCGAGGGAAGGAGCTCTATAAAGCCAACTTCAAGGGTATACAGATATAAGATAAGAAATAGGACAGGTCAAAATCAATCTTTCGATGGAGGTTCGGCAAGACTTGTTAGCGAACTACAGTCGTGACCTTACCTCAGAGATACGCGCCAATTTGAGCGTGTTCCATCCTACTTACCGTAGTTACTACGCATGACGTCATGAATTTTTAAATTTTCGGTAAAATATTACTCCGCGGGGTAATCCAGCTAATCACGTTGCAGAGATCCGTAGTCACGCTTACTACGCTCCCGAGCATGGTAAGCAAATAGTTACTATTCCGAGAAGGTTGGAACGGGCAGCGTCGTAACTTTTCGTGAGGCTGTAACAGAAATAGTAACTAATAGTTACTATTGTTAGAACACGCTCTTTAAAGAATAATGATGTTTTTGCACTGTCCGTAAAATCCGGACGTATTTTTAAATTTGATGAATGAGGAAATTCGATGATGTTTTAAATTTGAAAACGAACTTATAAAGTCAGCTCAGAACTTGATCTGCACCACTTTGGTAATTACAATTTAGCGTGATATGCGCCCATCTTTGTCTTTCGTTTCTTTTTTTTATAAGACTCCTTCCCTTCGTGCATTAAGTATTAACAGGCGGGAACCTATCAACCCTTTTGAAGGAATCAGTATCTGGACGAATCCAGATAACCTCTCACCCTAAGCAATCAAGAGTCAACTGAGTTTTAGTAGAATTATCTTTCAACGTCGTCTCACGCCACACTTCTCACGTCCCAAGCCGAGCGATGGAACGACTACAACTTGCACAAATCGATAGACAAAGAACTCGTTCATCTTTTCTTCCACAGCAGGCTCACTACCAAGATCAGACACTAGCCTAGATATGTTACGTTGAAAATGTGGAAACAGGTTTTATGCCTTACCACATTTTTCCCCAAATGGCGATGTCCCAAAATCTATGGAATTTCGAGTGTCTGGTCTAGGTAGTGTGATGAAAATGTCGTTGAACCAGTAAATATTTTGCCAATAGCATGTAACCACAAACCGACGATCTTGTCAGTGAACGGGGGGCTTGCGAAAACTAGCATCAGCATCCAAAACAGTCCGTGTAGTATATCACTGTTGCCAGATCATTTTCCAGAAAGTATATCCACTACCTCTGAAAAATAACGCCAAAAAGGCTTACAAAGTGGTATTGCCACACAACCAACGGTGGAGGAAACACTTTCTTCTGCTGCCCTGCTGCTGTTCTTTGGATATTGCCCCCCCCCCCAAAAAAAAAAAAAAAAACCAACACTCGTTCCTTGACAAAAAAAAGTCAAGACTAAAGCGATTTGCAACTGTATAATATACATGTATATATATTATTCAGTTTCAAATAGTATAATTTTAGCGTATAAATTGCTTACCGCCGTTTCAAGATTTTTAATGAATATACTAAATTGAACTGAACTGAATCTAGTTACGAAAAAGTAGGCCAGACTCGCGTAAGATAAGCCCCCATGAAAAATAAAATAAAAAAGCCATAAAAGCAATGAGCTATAATGTACGTTGCACAGACGTAGAGGCGTAGAAGTCTTGCGGTCTGTAGCTGTGCGCTTAGACAGAGTCGTCACATGTTTACATTGTGACAAATCGACTACACAGGTTCTGTTACAAGATCATTGGTTCGTAATCCATGACGCGCAAAACGGACAAGTTCTTAATTCACTAAAACTCGATAAATCCCCGTCACAACGATATGTCAGTGCCTAATTTTTGGCACTTGCATTTCAACAACTTACAGTCTAAAGTACAATCGAAGCTGCTTGGCATACAACTAAATAAAACAATACGCTTGAGATCACAATATCCATCTAATATAGTAACATTTCGTATTTAACTGAAAATCACGGCAGCATAGGCTGTTCTTGCTCGCTGTTTACAGGAAAGCCAGAGGCTAACTATGTCAAATAGAGGGTCATTCACATTAGTTTTCAAACCGCCCACACGCTCTTTCTACTATTTTCTTGAAATCCAAAAAAGGAGCTAAGAAGGCCGATTTAAAAACTGTAGGAAAGAAAGAAAATTCGAACTACATAAGGCCAATTGAAATATAAAATAAGATACACCCATCGACGCACTGGTCTTGGACGCTAATTCTCAGTAAAGCGATTTCTTGGTGCGCTGAAGCGTGAAGCGTCATTATTACATTTGGCGTTAAGTTTTAGGTTGTCGCCATTAAATATCGTGGACTATCATAGACCTGGACTGTCTACGAGGCACAGATTTTGGAGTCTTGGAACTCAACATTCAAAAATTATTTTTTGTCGTAGTATATGGCCCTTGTACAAAATATCATCGTAAAAAGTCTCATGACTACACAATCTATTTCACAGTCGAGTGTGAACTTGGCATCTGGATTCAAAATCCAAATAAAAATTTGTATGGCATGCGAATATTAGCATACGAAATTTGATGTAGACATTTTATGAATTAGCCTTCAATTTTTCAATAGACAACTACAACGGCTAATAGAGATTAGCAGTTATTTCCTTTCCCAACCATCAAAGATTCTTTGTTTTTGAGTCGCGAAGATTCTGATGTTTTTAAACTTTCCAGACGTCCGAACAGTATGCAATGCAAAAAAAAAATGCTAAGACCAGGACCATGATAAGTCGCGAACAAAAAAGTACAATTTAGCAATCCTTCAGCCAGGCTGACTGCGAGCCATGAACTGATGTTCATAAACAACTAGTCAGCCAAATTTTTGTGTCGGCAATATTCCGGTCCCTTTTTCGACAAGGGTCCTCTTTAAGCTATAGCTAAAATCTGAACTCGCGATCGCTGGCTAACTGTTGTTAGCTGGTCAAAAGTTCAGGTTTCCAGGTACACCCTGAAGAGAATCTTTCGCCAAAAAGACCGAAAAACGACTGAGACAAAATTCGGGATGACTACACTGTAAAAAGATCCTCCAAATAAGGATTAAAGTTAACTGCAGTATTTGATACTGAGATAAATGTTATCTCTCTAGAGATAAAGATTAGTCCGCATTAGAGACAAGATTATCTTTTTAGAGACAAGATTAATCCCAGTAGCGAATACTGCATGATTTTTTTTCAGTTTGGTCTGGCACCGCAGAAGGTTATTGCCCTTTGTTAAAATTCATATTTCCCAGACTTTCCTTACCACGTTGTGGAGAAGAAAACAACTAAAGTGGGACTTATTTGTAAGGTCTGACGTTGGCTACTTAACACTCCCAGCAGAGAGCTTAAGGTGGGAAACCGAAGACCGACGAAATTTGTCTGGCACTTCAGTAAATAGGCAAGAAAGACAGTACGCTCCACAAGCTTCCCTACTTGCAAAGCTGAAACTCCACTCCATATTTGACATAGTAAAGCCGAGAACATTCAACAAGAATCAGCAGGACGGAGAAGCAAGATGAGTGTGGAACCACAATACTGTATACACTATCGCCTCAAGCTTGGGCGTTGTCAAGGAGTAAAATCGATATGAAGATCATAATATCCAAAGCATCTCAGGAAGACACATAAATACACATTAAGCTGCAAATATACAGTTCTCAGAGGGTGGCACACACAAATTGAGCGCAAAACGTTCCCGCAGCCGCCGATTACCTATACACATATCACAATCCAATGAGACTTCACTCCGGTCCCAAGGCTCTTCAACTAGATCCACTAGTCTCCAACGGTCGCTGAGCACCATCTACCAGCTTTGAATTCTCGTCTTCTTGCTAGCCCAGCAGGTGGCTAACTTTCCAGCGGCTTTTGAAGCAGAAGCACAGGTTAAAGTGTTTCGTTTTTCCGGGCGACACAGGAAGCGGATCAATATGTTAGCTAGAACCAGTAGACCACAGCGCTGCAAGATTCGCCTCTGAATACTGAAATAACCCGTTTCAAGGTATCGAGTTCTTGGTTACTTCTCAGTGTCACTAACGCCATCTGTGTCTTCAGATTCTATTAAGCCCTCCCCCCATCCAATGGGCGGCCTAAACGGGCGTAACACTCTCTAGATCCACCACATTTCATCACACTAAAAATCCTTCACTAACCGACGCGCTATTGGCCAGCTGAGTCCGTAGGGTTTGAGCACTAGCGAGTATTTTCTTTTGGTGTCCAAGGAGTGTGACTCCCATACCCGACAGCTCCGAGGGTTCAAGCCTCGCCACTGCTTCGAGCGTGCTTATGTTTGCACGTTGAAAATTGTCCAAGTACCGTGACATTTTAATAGTGGCAAGCCACTCTTCCAGCGACTGAAGACGGGTCAAGTCCGGGGCGTCCGGAGCCAGGGCGTGAGTATGCCTAAAAAATCGTTATTAATACTTCAAGTTTAATTTAAAATAAATATTACAAAGAAAGTCTCTAATCGCCTCATACCAGTCCAACGCTGCCAAAAATCTAAATCTATGTTTGTCCTTCAAACAGAGATGTTCTTTCCAGTAAATTAGGTTTTGTTTTTGAAGCATGTAGAATAGTAGATCGTGGTAAATTTTAAGCGTATATCGTGGAGATTGTGAAAAATAAATTAGTCAAGCTTGATATTTTAGTCGGAAACGTAGATTTTTGTTTTTTCTTGTTTTCTCCTCTTCCATATCTTTCTCGTTTTTCTAATTTACAGTAGTTCGGTTGGGCGTAGAATTTTTTTGTGACTGTGGTGGTCTGAGGTTTGAAGGATAGAAAAAAAATTCATTAAAGTGAAAGTTTCAGGGAGGAAGAATAGTAAATAAAATATGGGTTTGTTTTCAAAAGTTAAGTGACGTGAATAGTTAAAAGTGGGTAAATAGATTAAAACAAACGTCACTGAGGGATGGAGGAGTAGCCACAAAAAGTACGAAATATGATTTCTTGTTTTCTTCTTTTTTTAAATATAAAAATAAGTTAGATTACAAAATATAATACGGGATTTAAAAAAAAACAGATAATACGACAGATCCATAAGTTTATGACTAGACAAGAGAAGCTTTCAATTTTTAAACTGAAGAGTAGTGCAAACTATCATCGTCTCAGGAGCTAAACCGCATGCTAGCTAGGACTCGAATATGGGGAATTAGCCATCAGCAACGATACATACCCTAGTTATTTTCGCCAGTTCAGCAAACTGACATTATGGTAGTTAGACTATCTGTTCGCCACATATCACCGATGCAGACCTCAGTAATTTCGCCAGTTCAGCAAAATGAAATTAAACCGAACAACGACAGACGTGTACAATCGAAACTCAACGCTCTTCACCTTCTTCAACTGGAGTACAATCCATTCTTGGGGGGGCTATTGGCAACTATCTTCAATTTCCACGAGTGAGCGAGCAGTGAGCGAGTTTTTTTCCTTTTTACTTCTTTTTCAACTAGCCTCGTTTTATGGATCAGGATCCATTACAGCGACTTCTACGACCCTCCTACTTGGCTTTACGACTTGCCTTTTATGATACCTCCATTGCTCTCTATTCCTTTATGATTTTCGTTGGGAACAAAAAGATGGTTTGCCATTTCGACCTTTCACCGCATGGAAATGATGTTACTATCCGCAAGGGAACTACATCACTCCACAACGCAAAAACTGGCAAGGTAGAGCAGCACCATTAAGGATAAAACGATATACGCCGTTTGAAGTAAAAACACGACAGCTAAGGGAGTCAGAAGCGAAGAGGAGGGCTTGGTTTCAGAACCCTTCGCATACGTTAAAGTTTAATCGAAAAGGGCTGAGATAGGTTAATCTAGTTACCAGGCCCGTATCCAGGAATTTATTTCGGGGGGGGGGGGGGGGGGGGGTTAGCCTGCGGGTCGGACAAAAAAGTACAAAAAAAGACATAGATCAGAGGGAAAAGCCTTTAAAAATGACTATTTTTGTGAGTTTCGGGGGGGGGGGGGGGGTTAGCCTGCGGGTCGGACAAAAAAGTACAAAAAAAGACATAGATCAGAGGGAAAAGCCTATAAAAATAACTATTTTTGTGAGTTTCGGAGGGGGGGGGGGTCAACCCCCCACCCCCTGGATACGGCCTTGCTAGTTACCCATCACTTATTCACAGTTTACCTGAAAAGCAAACTTATTTTTGTGTCATTTAACTGAAAACACTCGATTATTCAGATTCTGCAAAGGTTTTTTTTTTCATTTCTCACGATCTGCTCTAGTTATGACGTTCAGAATATCTGCGGCCGTCTCCACTGCGTAAATTCTACTATGACGAGGGAAGTTGTAATCTCAACACAAACGCGGCTTTTAAGTGCGCATTGGTTAGACTGGTGAAGATTGCTTAGTGCCTGAACAAAAAAATAAATAAATCATAAATCCTTCTCGTAAGGCATACAACAAAAAGACAAGCGCATAGAGGTGCCGCAATATCACAAGAAAATTCCACGATCTGAAAATCGATTATTCATGAATAGCGGAACAATGAAACAACGCATTTTCAGCGGGTCTTCAAGCCAACTTAAGTGAATAAGTGATGGGTAACTAGATCCTACCCTCGGTTAAACTTTAAAGAGGCTTGAAGACCCGATGAAAATGCGTTTCTTCATTGCTCCGCTATTCAATTGATTTGGGGTATTGATTGGGCAAATTGATTTCCGAATAGTGAACTTTCCCTGTGGATTTGTGGTAGATCTATGCGCATGTACCTGTGTTGTACGCTTAACGAAAAAGATTTACGAAAATTTTTGTGTTCAGGCACTAAGCAGTCTTCACCAAGCTTACCACTGCCCTTTGAAAAGCCACGATCGTGTTGAGATTTAAATTTTCCGCGCATAGCAGAATTAAGTAGATAGATATTAAGAACGTCACTACTAGAGCAGATAGTGGAAAATCGAAAAATCCCTTGGTAGAAACTTAATAATTCAGTGTTTTGAACTGAACGATAGAAACACAAGTTGGCTTTTCAGATAAACTTTAAAGTAGATCTGAAGGTTGAAACTTCTGTTTAGCGTCCATTCCATCTACTTCTGTTGTCGTAATGCCAGATCAGGGAATGCCCGTCAACCCAAATCGCGATGAGTGACTCATTCAATGCCGTTACGAACCCAGGAGAAAACTTTTATGGGGAATCTTTTTCAATGATATTACTTCCGACGATACGCTATACATATTATTATTACTATTTCATATTTGTGTATCTTTCTGGAGCATTTTCTGTTTTTTATTATAGTCAACTATCGCAGAAGAACTACGGGACCTCTGATCCTTCATCAATTTTATATCTACCAACGGCGATTGTACAGAGAGATAAGGTACGGTCCGCTCGGGTATAGGGTTCTGGCGAGGGGAAGGGAATTCAGATGGTTCAATTTACATAGATAGCTCCCACTTTCTTTTAACGTTTATCAAGCAGCAAAAGAGATTAATCTCAGATCGTGTGTGGTTGTTTTGGTGCAACTTATTATAGCTGGTTTGTTGGTCTACTGGTCTGCCTATAGTAATAATATTCTACAAACCGTCTGGTTTGATCGGTCGCATTTGCCCTATGTACTAACTTGTACTGTGTAACTAAAACATCTTATGTTAAACATACTCTATCTCGCCTCGAGAAAAATGTACTCGACAAAGGGTTTAAGATAATTACTGATGAATCCAGCGCCCCAAGCTCAGTAACAACAACAAAAATGTAACAACTCTTTACCTGGCAGTGGCTAACTTCCGCAGTGAATCTGGACATCTGGCTAACCTATCCAATGTGGCTACGATGGCAGCAAAGGTAGGCCGGTGCGCCCGCTCCTTTTGCCAACAATCCAGCATGAGTTGGTGGATAGCTTCAGGGCAGTCCATTGGCGCAGGAAGCCTGAAACAGGGAAATTTGACACTGTTCCGCAATAAGAGGGGATATCAAAAGACAGTGCTAAAACAGGGATCCGATCGTTGAAGCAAGTTTAATTAGTCGGACCCGTGCTCGTCAATGAGTACACTGCTAAAACAAGGCTCGAACGTCGAAATTTGTCAAGGAAGAAGGGGAATAATTACACAAGAACATGGCCCCTGTCTCTCAACTTATGAAGGACCCCTCGCACTATTTACTCTTCAACTTCTGATATTTTAAATATTTGGATACTTTAAAACTAGTTTTTAAAACTTCATTAGGCTGTACATTAAAGAAATAACTCACGGTTTTGGGTGTTTTTAGCTTTTTCCGAGACCCGATGACTTTATAGTGAAATCAGGGAAACAATTACATAACCATTTTTTGTGATAAAAAACTTCTCGTCGACAACGGTCGACAGCGTGATACAAATCGAGTTTAGAAATATATGGAGTGATTATGGAAGAAGGTTGCGTTAGTATTATAAATAAGACAGGTCCTTTAAAGAAGAAGAAGAAGAAAACTAGAACATGGGTCTTTCCACCACGTTTTTCACGCGAGCTTGTTCCAGCTTGACATAATATAAAAGTTTCACTATGTTGAGGATGTCGCTTCTATTGGGTGATACGGGACCGAAGTTACAGAAAAGTTTACTCGAGAATTTGAGACAAAAATAGGATGTTGGTGAGTTTAGAAGAGCACGAATTAGTTCAGGTTTCTTTTGCAAAAGGACATCGGAGGAAAGTGGCAAGCTGAGCTTTGTGAATCCAGATATAGAATATCCATCTTCAATGTATGCTTTATTCAATGTATGCCTTCTTTTGCGACTAAAGGGGGGGGGGGTCTGGCAATTAGGACTCGATCAAATTAAATTAAGTTTGTTTTTTGTGTTACCCGGGAAGGCAAGGGAAGGTGAGCTTTTTCGTTATTTAACCTTTTTTTTTTTTTTGCAATGGTGGGCGGACTCCAGACCTGAATCGCTTCGTTTTTTTTTGTAATTTTGTAGGAATAATCAAAGATAAAAATAACTCATCTCCCAGGAGCTGTTATTCTTCGCAAGGGATTAACTTTAAATATCAGAAATTCGCCTCTCCTAGCAGACAATTCTATCAAGCCTACTTGAAGGTTTTCGACAAACATTGATGACAAGTCATCACAGTTTATGGAGATGCACGTTTCGCTCGTTAGGGATCGGCAGCTTAGCCGGTACTTCACCTTTAAGAGGTTGCGAGACAGAAATAGACAAACATTGCCGAAACGGCAACACGCTAGCTCCACCATTCTACCGAATTAGAAGGACAGAAGCTGAACAATATATCTGATGGCGCTTTATGGTCAGCCGACATATATTCTGGCAATACTTCACCCTTCTTGGCAAGGGTTCTGTTCAGGCTTGAGCCGCTCAAACTGGAAAATTAACCGAATTAAAAATTAACCGATTACAAATTAACCGATTAACGGTTGAAAAATTTACCGATTACAGGTTTTGTTTCCTTCCACGAAGTTGAACCAGAAGATTGACAGCCTGACGAGGACCCTTGCCAAGAAGGGCCGAAATACCGCTGATGAAGAATCATAGCTGACGTATCCGTTGTAGACATTGTTTGAATAAATGGAAAATTAACTTGTGAAAAAAAGTGTTTTTTTTTTCCACAAGCAAGACAAAAGTGTGTTTTTCCACAAGCGAGACAAAACCGTGTTTTTTCACAAGTTAGTTTTCCAGTCTGAGTGAACTGAGCCTGAAGAGGACCCTAGCCCAAGATGGGCCGGGCCGAATGTAGTTCTGATAAAATTCAGCTGACGTATCCGTTTTGCACCGTCAAATTTGATTCGCAGTCTTCTTAGGCTGAAGGAATACTGAAGGATACTTGTGACCAAATATATCCAAGTTTCCGGATTCCAACGATGCGTTTAGTAATGTTGTGCCCACAGTCACCTTGGGCTGTAGGGAAGGTACGGTAGCCTAAATTTTCTTTTCTTTCAAAAGGAATACTTATGTCCTGTTGGCAACCGTAGTTGCGGCACCTTACCTGTATCCTTTTTCTATCGCCTTTATCACATCTTGGTTAGACCAGTTCCAGTAAGGTCTCTCCCCATACGACATGACTTCCCAACAAACGATACCGAAGCTCCAAACATCCGAAGCTGATGTGAATTTCCGGAAGGCAATGGCCTCGGGGGCGGTCCATCTCACCGGGATCTTTCCACCCTAGAATAAGAAAACCGAATTTCGTAACTGCACAAAATTGTATTATATTTTTAGCAAAAACGAATATCCTATCTGCTTATGCCTTAAACACAGCTTTCTGCTTCTCAGCTTGTCCGTGAACCAGGGCTACCGGAACTGAAGGTGTGAAGAAAAATAAATAACATGTTTTATATAAAGACACTGGGTAGCCTAATACACCACTTTAACAAAGACAGTAGAAAAATATCATATTCGAAGCAAAAATACCAGCTACAGATGTAAGGCGTATCACACAAGCTTTCACGTCTCAAATAACGTTCGGCTCGCAAATGCATGCGGAGGAAAACACAAAGAATAAGATTAATAAAAGAAATGTGGACGGCTAAAAACACAAGAGTAGAAAAAGAAATCGTTGCAAGCTCCATCTTTAAAACAACGTTCGGCTAAACGTGGACTTGTTTTTAAATATTCTCTGAGCCCAAGCTGACTCTGAAACATTTATTCAAACAATGTTTACAACGGATACGTCAGCTACGATTCTTCACCAGCGAAATTTCGGCCCTTCTTGGCAAGGGTCCTCGTCAGGCTGTCAATATTCTGGGTCAACGCCGGGAAAGCAAACAAACCTGCAATCAATTATAAACCTGTAATTCTATCAATCAATTACAAACCTGTAATTGATTACAGGCTTGTTTCCTTCCCCGACGTTGACCCAGAAGATTGACAGCCTGGCGAGGAACCTTGCCAAGAAGGGCCGAAATATCGCTGATGAAGAATCGTAGCTGACGTATCCGTTGTAAACATTGTTAGAATAAAAGGGCTTGTTTTTACTCCTTAGCGCTCCTGAGCTGCGTCACACCACACCGACTTCACGGACAGCCGCGATGCAGCCCTGACACCACTTGAATCAACCAATCAATACCCTCCTTTGAAATACATTTCCCCGCTCAAGAGCACTTCAAGCTGAGATTCTCTCTCGCGTCACTTCAACTTAATCAGATCTACTCCATCCCTCTTTACAAACAGTAAATCTTATCCCGCTGCTAAGAAAACCTTCCGTTCCCCGTGGACCGTCCAGGCAGGCTACATAATCAGCTTTTCAAACACCTATTTGTCGACTCAGCGTCCTGTCGCGCTGGAGAAACGCAATCCTGGAGAAACAAGCCGGATCGATCGAAAAAGTGCTACACCGAACAAAGATATCGGACATTAGCATGAATTGATGTCGAGAGCGATGCGTTTCGAATCGGACAACGCAGTGACCGGCGACATGATTCTCGCTGAATTGCAGGGACGCACAAGAGGGTGGAGGGGGAGCATCGCCGGAAGCACCGTTTCAAACGGTCCACACCGGTCGTACACAAATCCTCATTTTGTGGGCATGCTGCACCATGGAAATCGGTTGAATTGAGAATCTGATACCGAAATTTGCTTCTCATACAGATTTATGAGAGGGCACCATTCCCTTGGTGCAGGGCACGGCGCCGCAACATATGAGCACCATGCCAAAAAACGGAGAATCAGAAACCCTCAGCGACACGAAGCAGAGCAGTGAGTCTTGGCAGCCTCGTCTCACAGGGTGCCAAAAGTGCTGAACTGTGGTAGCGTTCCAACGACTTATAACTAGTTATAATCATAAGAGGGGGGGGGGGCTCCGTATTATAGTAGTTATAACGCTCTCTGGAACAGAAATAATAACAACGCCAACTTGCGTCACCACTCTCACTGAAGTTCATGCAGAACCGGTAGTTATTATCACTTATGATGCTCCCAACCATCATGAGGAAGTTGTAACGATCATAAAAGGCGAGAAATGAAAATAATAAGAGGGAGGAGCTAATTATTACAGCGGTCTCAGGAACGGAAATAATAACAAGAATAGTAAAGATCGAAGACGCTGGAACGCTACCTGTATCTCTAGTGACACACAGCAGGGGTTAAAACTGGCTGGTTTGGAAAAGGATATGAACGAGGAGCACTAAGTCTTCAGAAACTTCTTTCAAAGGGCACCAAACGAGCTGAACTTTATCCAGAAGCTCTTCGTGACGCATGGCAGGTTATTCCTGGTTTCTAAAGACCTTGCTGCTAAAACTGGCTGCTTCGTAAAAGGGCATGAACCTGGTGGAGAGTACATTAAGAAGTGAGAGTTTCCTCACAACCTCTCCCTATACTATCACCCAGCTAAGTCGGTCGCATGGCACAAAAGCCAGATAGCTATGTGTCATTTATATTCGTGTAACAGAAATTTCCTAAAGAGCTTAGGATTAAGGGCTTCACACCGAGAACGCAAGACATATGCGTTCCGCTCGTGTACCATCCGCGCTGTCCTTTCAGACTGCGAGAACTCTAGCTCTGATGAGGCCATAATATGAATGTCTGTTTACGCAAAATTAGTTATAGATCAATATTCTATGTACGTATTATTACTACTGTTTTTTTTTTTGTATATAAATGGATGTAGGTTAGGATTATCTGCAGGTTGGGTTGCGCTAACGCAAACGTAAACAAGTACGCAAGCGCTCAGACGTGGAGTGTGAAAGTAAAATGTTTATCATATTTTATATACAAACAACTTTAGAACCATGACATTTCACATCCCCAATAACCAAATAAGTATTGAAATAACCTAATTTGTAATCATCCCACTTTAAATGTAAAAAACCCGCAAGTAGAAATCGAATGAAATGTTTAAAGATCTTGCATGAATGGCTTGAGTTCCAACATATTCTACTACTAATGGTCTGACAGCCGGTCGAACCCTTTAAAACTCTCTCCCATTAGCAAGGTAATAACAAGCACAATAAACCAAATCGTAGCAGCCTAGCCCCCCTTTGTCATAATTCATTATGCAAGGCATATCATCAATCATATAACAGAAGAGTCCAGTTTCCAACTGTTCATTAAAGAAGTATGTCGCGTCGTCTTATTTGTTGCTGTTAAACCAAATCCTCATCCATACATATAACTCCCCAAATACACAAAAGTTGAACTTGAGACCTGTCACAGACTAACTTAACTCATGGGAAATCTGGGCCCAGCTGCCCATGAGCGGGAGGGGGGCATCAAAATGCGTATTTCTCGTCTTTTTCCTCAAGTCTACCAGCTTAGAATTTGATTACAGTCACGGGTCAAACACTTTTTTCACGGGCAATTTGGGCCCACTTGCCCACGAACGGGGAGGGGGGGGGGGGGTCAAGTCCGCAATATATCCCCAACCACTATGATCCAAAAGCACAAAGGAATTTCATTGTCTTATCTCCAGTCATATTCAAGTTAAAAACATTAAAAAATGGGCAATCTGGGCCCAATTGCCCCTGAACCAAGTGGGAGTGGATTCCCGAAGTGGAACCCCGAAAAGGCAAAACTAGACCCCAATACCCACTAGTGTACCAAGTTTGAACTTTATACTTGCACTGGTTCACGAGTTATGAGCTCAACAAAATATGGTGAAAACCGGAAACCGAAAACGGAATAGTGGATTGTCCCAAGGAACACTCCACTAAAAAGGACTCGAATCCCATTCTTGCGTTCGACAATGTTCCACGCGCAAATCTTGTGTAGCGTCTTCACAAACGCAGCGCAAGAACTGCGTGGCTGAATAGCAGTCAACCACAAACCCCTGATTTGTCGATACCCTATGCCAGATGCTGGCTACCTGATGGCACCCTAACCCTGACCTACCTCACCACAGATGAACTCTGATTGGTTGATTTCTGAGCTTCACTCAAATCATTAACATTTTACTGGGCTAGTATCCAGCATTTGGCATAGTCTACGCAGCTTTGGAGCCACTTCTTTTTCGATAAATCCAGCTCAAAATCCGGACTGGAGGGATAAGGGACAAGCAAACGCAAATACCTTCCAATCCTTTTAGTAACACGTACAATCACAGAAGACATGATTAAATCCAGAAGGACACATCCCTCTGTCCACTCTAGGAAGCGAGTCGTCAGCATAATCGGATTCCCGGTTCTCACAGGACTTACTCTCACTTCGTTGACACAAGTAGAAACGGATCTAAGCCCGGTCAGCTAGGAACGAGATGTAAATCCGGCAATTCCAATTTACTGCAAACTGACCTGATACGAAACTCGGGAGGGGGGGGGGGGGTAAAGGGGTGAGAAGAAGAGAAGAGGGTACACCATCCATTCAAGATCTCTTATGAAGCTATGCTATGATAAAGAACTCCCATCATTCGACAACATATGCCATATTCTACCCGGAAATAAACGGAAATCAGTTACGGGAAATGCCCAGTTATATTCTGTATTTTGCAACCAAATTCTTTTGAAGGGAGCAAAAGTAACCTGCACACAGCTTACACCTCCTTCCAACCCGACTTGATCATTCTGTCTTATCGATCCTCGATTTGATGTCGGGTACATCTTGACCTACAGAGGTGAAACAAATAATTGTTTGGAATTTTCCTGGTCAAACAGATGACCAACTGCTCATCCTACTTTCCTTGACGTAAAAAGTGACATACTATGAAAAAGTGATCAATAACCTAGTTTTGGAAACTTTCCGCTCTTCGTCTTCTTTAGGGAGGCTACCAAACCTCACGTCTCATGAGCCAGGCAGAATGCAGCTGCCCGAGTGTCCCACAAAAATCCTTTTAGAATCACCGGGAGATATCGTCCATGACAGCGAGACAAAAAGGGCTCATAAAGCAGGGCGCCATTCCTCCGGTCAAAAGAAAACAATAAGATTTCCTTCCTCGTCGAAAGATGAGCGGAAACAGGCAGGAAAGCAATTCTCGAAAGAAACGAGTTCCAAGGAAACGCCCAAGGCACGGAAGATCCCCTGATGACGGACGGTACGTCATTACCGTCTCAAAATCAACTTAGAAAGAGAAGCAAAAACATTCCAAGAGAAAATGCCGCGAGATGGATTATCACGGGCGACGGACGACAGGCGACGAAACTACCTAATAACTTAGGAGAACTACGAAGAAACGAGGAAAATTTCAACTCAGTCGGAAAAAAAAGTGAGTGTTGACGCTGGCTGGTGGCCTAACTGCCAAACCAAAATCGAAACGAACAGGTTAACTCTCTCGAGACCCGAGCCACACGTATGAGGAGAGGAGCCCAATGACCTTTGCTAGCTATCTGTGCTATTTTGGTCAATGCATGTCGGCCATGACAGTGCACTCGGTGAAAAATGAGGCGAAACGCCAAACTTCTCTTAAAAATAGTCGATTTTTTGTAATAAAAAATAGTCGGTACAAACTACCAGCTATTTGGTAAATACCTTGCCGCCAACATTTTGTTTTGCCTAGTAACAACTCCGCTCGAGAAGCATGGCGTTTGATGACCTAGCGAAACTTCAATTTACAACAACTCGACTATAATAGTAATGATGTTTATTCAGCCGAAAGGCCATAAAACAAACAAAGCAAGTAAAACAAAACAAGACAAACAATCACACCTTCCTCCTCTGAATTATTATATCAGCGCGAAATTTAAGTGCTCTCTGTAGCCTCCATATTCCGGAAGTTCCGCCATAAGGTCGGCGTTAGTGGATTTCAGGATACCGGGACACAAAATCTGACTACCAGTAAATATACATGAATTTGCATAATTTACACGGGAAACGCAGACAAAAACAAAACAAGGTTGCACGTGGAGGACGTTAACTAGAATACAGATGTTTCGGAATTTCTGCAAAAAGGGGAAAAAAGGTTTCAGTTTGCGAACAGTAAACGAACAAACTGGAAGTCGCGGCACTAGCCTTTTTTGATGGTTCTTGAATGTCTGATCATGAGTTGCCAAAAAACTATTTTTCCAGTACCGCAACGAGCAGACAAAAAATTCCACCTGTATGATAGGGGCGGGATTAGATGTCTCAAGAGATACTACAATGAAACAATGCAAAGTGCCCTCAAGACGGCTGTGACCAAACAATAGCACACTGAAGCAAGCTCTGCTCCTCCAAATGCCTTCAAGCAGGTATGGTCTGTTCATGTTACACCCGATCAAACAAAACTTTTCATGAATGAATAGCAAGTAGGCCGTACCACAAAAACTCGACCAATGTCATAAAGACGCCTTGACGCGGTCTGAAGTCAACTACGGAAAGGGTTAAAAACATTTTGCGACACGCTGGAAATGGCTACTTCCAAAACATTGGCAACGTAAGCCGTGCCACAGAAATTCGACCAATGTCCTAAAGACGTCTTGACGCGGCTTGAAGCCAACTTCGGAAGCGGGTTAAAAGCATGATTTTGTGACAAGCTGGAAATGGCTACTTCCAACACATCGGCAACGTCTTACCACAAGCCCCCATCGCCGAGGCCGACTATCCAACGCGACTTCAGGTGGGCTTTCCGAAAATTAGCCAGCAGCCGACGGCCAACAACCTGATGGCTGGCAATTTCATCGGACCGCTGCCGAAACGGACAAATTGCTTGTTCTCGACAAGCTGGCACCAATCAACTCGTAGCTTCCAAAATGTGGCAGTTTCAAATCTGACTAACAACTCCGACCGCTACGAGGTGGTAAGTCCTCTGACCGACAGCTACTCTGCTATTCAATGTCCACGCAACTGTCATAGGTGTCTGTTACAAGTCAACTTCGGATAATCGGGCACTATCACTATCACTAACTGGATGACACAAGTACCTTTAACCATAGAAAATGACAACCTTTCAGAAGTTTCGTAGCAATTTACACACAAGGATGCGCAGTTTCAACGTATATCAGATTACACACTGTCTGTTGATGTTAGAGTGCTATGAGCCCATACGTATTGTTTTCGTAAAACGTAACATAACATAACTCAGCACACGACGTCGTCCACTGTTTCCTGACCGAAGATTAAAAATTAAGTGTCTTTTTCTGTGTTTGTATGTGTTTTGTTTACTTTCTTCATTTACTCCGCCTTTCCGAAATGGCGGGTCATAAATAAATTACTTACTTTCTTACTTATAACAACTAAACATGGTTTGCAACATTACTTTTTAGAGAAAAACAACACTATTCTCATAACGAATGACGGAAATATTCTGTCACGTCGACAGATGGCGTTATCTAATATCTACTGAAATCGCGCAACCTTGAAACTTTTGACAGTGTACCAATTCAATTCGTGATTTTCTTCTAATATTGTTGATTTTACTTATCAGGCTTCTAATTTTGTTAAATACTGTCCGGAATTTTTGGGTCTTTTATTGCTTTCTTTCATCAGAAAGTCGAGGAAAGCTCGGTAGAAACAAAGGCCGAATGCATGGACGAAAGTCCTTCGCAAGAGGACCCTTCTGCCGACCAAACTCTTAACGAGATGAAACTTTTCAATCCAAAAGGCTCTCCTAACTATGAAGCTAGGAGACAAACAAGGACTTGGTCCTTTAATTTCTGTCTGCCTCGTGTTTTCAGCTCTCTTTCAATAGGCTGCAATACAGAAGAAGCACGCGCTGGGAGGTGAAAAGAAAAGTGAATGAGAAACAGAATCATCTACCGGGGAAGAAGGCACACGGATACACGCCGTATCTATCAGTGGATTAAAGGACTAAACAATGGATCGGGTCGCGGAAATTCCTTCCATGATTTTCGGCACCATAACCAATCCTGTAGGAACATACATGTTGAGACTTTGTAACTTTGTAATGAAAGTGCAGAAATTCAGGCTGGGAAACCTGATTTTCCATGGGCAGCACTAGGTAACATTCTCTTCGTTGGAGCTCGCCGTTCTAATATTTGAACTAACTTCTTGAGTTTACTTGCACAACCAGTCTGAAACGGACGAGAATTCCGCACGAAATATCAAAGCAGAAGTCGTGGTAGATGCAGTTTCCATTTCGGTATCCACGTACGGTACCTCACTCTTTTTAAACTGCTCTGTGTTTAAAAAAACAAAAAACAGACCCATCCCGACTATTTTTGGTCGCTTCAGCTCACCATGAACCCGTGGCAATTCAACGACATTCTTTATATCGAGAAAGCCAAAATTCCTATCTTAAAAAAACCCAACTTATAGCCTATCGTCACCCTACCCTTGGCATTCACGACGTTCCAAACTTGTATTTCATTTTATTATTTCACGGGTGTTATTTTTCTACCAGCACCACCCAAAATGTCCCAGTTTACATTTCTTTCGCGATCTGCCATGCAGAATTTTTCATCCCAAAATTTCTTCATCGACCATCTTCCGTCTCGAGTCCCTCTGACACCACGCATGCTAAGACCGTCAAATCCCTCAAACATATTTCAATGCAACAAGCGAACCCTTCGTTCGGAAAGGAGGAGATATTCGGATGCAAACTTCCCCAAGAAGTTACAGCTTTTCAAACTCAAACGTGACCCATTACCTACAGAGGATGTTGCCTTCAGTAGCTTTCCCACTAATACGACGCGAACAGAATATTTTATGGAAGAGAAACAACTGAGACGAAAAAAAGATATAGAACGTGCCGCTCGAAAAGAAAGAAAGCGACAGTTCCAAGAACCAGAAGAGAGCAATTCGTAGACGACGACCCCACTGCCGTCGGCGAATTGACAAATATTCTCCTGAATCCCAAAGTAATAGTAACTCTAGAAATTTAGAGCAGACGAGTCGACTCATTATCTCCCCCGTAGACAATTTTAATGTCTAGAAGGTTCCCGATGAGCAAAACAAAATTTAGACCCTTTCCCACACTTCTATTTTATCTTATGAGATATACAGAATACATATCCACGTTTCCTTTCATATAGTCCCTCCCTTTTTGGGATCCCAAACGTAAGTGGAGGGATACCTATGACATCGCAAAAGTTGTCCGTCTGTCCGTCCGTCCGTCTGTCAGCACGATAACTCTCGAAGGGAATGAGATATTTTGATGAAACTTGGTGGGAGCATTCTTCTAGTCAAGGGAAAGGTCAAGTTCGTACATGGGCCCGATAGCTGCATACTTAGGGGAGGGGGAAGGGTTTCAAATTAAGAGGCGACACAAATATTTTTTAAAAGCTAATGAGATAGTCGATTAAGAGGTAAGACGACATGCTGAACACGAATATGAAAACCATTTTCTCGCTGGACAAGTAGTTCACCGGGAATCCGGTCAAAACCGGAAAGTTTTATAAAAGTTAAAGTTTTATCTGAAGTTGATTAGAGGTTCGATTTGAGGATAGGGAAACATGCTGAACCCGAATATGAAATTATTTTCTCGGCGGATAAGTAAGGGCATAAAAGTTTTATATGAATTTCATTAGGTGTTCGATTTACAGGTAAGTAGACATGCTGAATTCGTATATGACAATCATTTTCTACCTGGACATATTGTTCGCCATGAATCCGGCTGAAATCGGAAAATTTGTTAAAAGTTGAAGTTTTATCTGAAGTTAATTAGAGGTTGGATTTAGGGGTAAGGAGAATCGCTAACGTTTTTGAACTTCATTTTTTGGCATAACAAGTTTTTCGCCTGGAATCCGGCTGAAACCAGAAATTTGGCAGAAGTAAGGCAGGAACTATCGTCAACGTAGATATGACAGGCTATAGGGATAAACACACATGGTGAATCCATATATGAACTTGGTCTTCTCAGATTATTACCATTTGCCTTAATCTGTTTCTAAATTTTATTAGTAAAGTACTCAAGGAGTCTGGCGAAGACTGGACCTCTCTAAGACCCGATTGTCTGGATCAAATATTACATTTTTGGGATCCCATCGAAACCTTTGGTCTGGTTATTCCCGATATGGTATTTCCAATTTCATACGGTGCATTCTACCCCTCCTGACGGCCATGCACCAATTTTCGCTTGCCGTATTCCTTTTAATTCCGCTCCTTTTAATACATATAAGCCTCCCGATTATTATTATCAGAAAGCTCTCAGCCCTCAGGACACATGTACCGGTATGTACGATTTTCCCACGTTAGTGTTCGGAAGCACGAGGGTAGTTGGGAAGCTAAAAACAGCCGAAGCCACGCGTAACTTGTTGAAAGCATTGCTGAGTTTTAAAATAGGCTAGTCCAATAGCGGAAGTGCGTACATAGTGTACACAGCGCGACATGATCTTTAAAGGACCCCTCGCACTATTTACTCTTCAAACTGATGTATTTTAAAATATTTGAATACATTAAAACTATTCTGTGCTTTTTAACAAATAACCCGCGGTTTTAGCTGTTTTAAGCCTTTTCTGAGACCCCTTGAGTTGTAGCGAAAAGAGGGAAAAATTGGCATAACCGGTTTTTGGGATCCCAAAACGTAAGTGGAGGGATACCTATGACATCGCAAAAGTTGTCCGTCTGTCCGTCCGTCCGTCCGTCCGTCCGTCTGTAAGCACGATAACTCTCGAAGGGAATGAGATATTTTGATGAAACTTGGTGTGAGGGTTCGTTGGGTCGTCGGACCAGTCAAGTTCGTAGATGGGCTTTGTAGCTCTACATTTAGGGGTGGGGGAGGGGATTCAAATTAAGGGACAAACAAAATGTTTTGGAACAGCTAATGTGATAGTCGATTATGGGGTAAGAAGACATGCTGAACACAATGGTGAAAACCATTTTGTCATCGGACAAGTAGTTCGCCCGGAATCCGGCCAAAACCGGAAAGTTTGTTGAAAGTAAAAGTTTTATTTGAAGTTGATTAGATATTCGATTTAGGGGTAGGAAGACATGCTGAAGACGATGGTGAAAATTATTTTCTCGACGGACAAGTATTTCGCCCGGAATCCGGCCCAAACCGGAAAGTTTGTTGAAAGTAAAAGTTTTATTTGAAATTGATTAGATGTTCGATTTAGGGGTAGGAAGATTGCTGAAGACGATGGTGAAAACTATTTTCTCGACGGACAAGTATTTCGCCCGGAATCCGGCCCAAACCGGAAAGTTTGTTGAAAGTAAAAGTTTTATTTGAAGTTGATTAGATGTTCGATTTAGAGGTAGGAAGACATGCTGAAGACGATGGTGAAAACTATTTTCTCGACGGACAAGTATTTCGACCGGAATCCTGCCCAAACCGGAAAGTTTGTCAAAATTAAAAGTTTTATTTGGAGTTGATTAGATGCTCGATTTAGGGCAAGAAGACATGCTGAACACTTATGTGAAAACAAGTTTCTACCCGGACATGTATAGTTCGTCCGGAATCCGGCCAAAACCGGAAAACTGTTGGAAGTCAAATTTTTATTTCTAGTTGATTAGATAAGCGATATAGGGGTAAGAAGAGATGCTGAGTCCTGTATGACAATCATATTTTACCCGGACATATAGTTCGACCGGAATCCGGCTGGAATCGGAAAATTTGTTATAAGCTAAATTTCTATTTGAAGTTGATTAGATGTTCATTACTGGGGAAAGAAGATACCCTGATTTCGTGTTTGAGCTTTCTTTTTTCGCCGGACAAGTAGTTCTGGAGTTCGGCCGGAACCGGGAAATTAGCAGAAGTGGCAGGAAGTTTTCGTCAAAATAGATTCGATAGGGGTAAACACACATGCTGAATCCAAATCTGAACTTCTTTTTCTCAGGTGATTAGCTATTTTGCCTTAATCTGTTTCTGAATTTTAATTGTAAAAATGTTCAAGGAGTCTGGCGAAGACTGGATCTGGCTAAGACAAGACCCTGTTGTCTGGATCAGATATTGAATTTTTGGGATCCCATCGAAACCTTTGGTCTTGTTCTGATGGAAACACTTCTCGCAGACAACCGTTGACAGCGTGATACACATCGAAGGTACAAAACACGGCAAGTGAGAAAATCAGCGTGGTTTTGTTAAAGGGTTAGAATGTACTGTACGAAATTGGGGTCTCCGGGTTTAGAAACATATGGAGTGATTATGGAAATAGGTTGCATTAGTTTTATCGGTAAGACAGGTCCTTTAAAAATCGACTTATAATTTAGGGTCAGCAATATCATCAGCACGATACTCACTGGTCTTAGAACATAGTAAATATAACAGTACATACAGCTAAGTGCATTTTAGGCTATGACGTAAGTAAACTCCGAGCAGAAGCAGAAGGGGCCCACGACTTCCAATTAAAACAGACTAAAAGTGAGACAACAAACCCTCTCCCTTTTCCCTTATTTGGCAAAAAAATGAAGAGATTGTAACGCATCCTCGACAAAATTCAATTTATTTCTATCACGGGACGTGAGCAAGCGAGTCTCAAATAGAATAACACGCAACGAGATGGGATATGGATAATGACTCAATTTGAACTCGAAAACGAATTTCATAGTTTCAATATCAGATCAAAAGGGGGGACGAGAACTAGATTGCTGGATGTACTGGGGCAGAAAAAAGGGCTTAGAAGCTACTCCCAGTGTGTCTGTGCAATCATAGTGAGCTGGAAAGTGTTAAGAGAGTAAGCCGTTCCTGAAATAACGCAGCAACGAACCAGCAGTTAGGCTAGTAGAAGATTACCACTGAGTAAGCCTATGCCACGGTCTGAGTAAGCCTATGCCACGGTCTGAGTAAGCCTATGCTACGGTCTGAAGAACTCGAAGTGGGTTGACAAGGAAATACCATCCTTAATGAATTTATCAAAGCCTGTAGCTTCAAGTGGTGATAGCGTTTCTTAGGCCTTTTTTTTTTTTTTTCTACGTTTCACCTTACTATCCTAATTGGTTTTGTAAAAGGACGGTAAGGTGAAGCAGGATTCCTGAGGACAGCGATGGAACATAGAAGTAGATTTTTGGATTAGGGAAGTAACAAAGAAATGTTGAAAACGGTTATTAGAGAAGAGAAAGATTAAGGAGGAGCTTCTCTCTTTTGTGTTGTTTTGTTTTGTGCGTTTTATTCTAGTATGTGATACTTTTTTGTGATTTTTTGTTGCCATGGCCCTCGGTCTGCTTAGCAATTAATAAATCTATCTATCTATCTATGCAAGAAGCAGCGTATAGTAGAGGTACGATTCGGCATGAACTTAAACGGCGGCATAGGACATAATAAATTCAGACCTAGCAAATACATGTGCACAATAGCAGATTTCCCTTTTTGATGTTTTAAAACTGAAATTTAAATTAATTTTAAATGTACTGCTTGTCTGACTGAATTATCTTTTGGTATAACCTCTCGGTTCAGACGAAATGGATAGCGTTTTCACTTCTCAGCGCTCACTCTGGATAATTGGTCCCATTAACTCACTGAAGACTTTCTTTTTTTGTTCCCCAATTCGGGTTCCCTAGCGAGAGATAAACCAATTTTCAACTTTCGAGAAGAACTCAAGATACATGGTAAATTGCTACTTCGAGGAATCCCCGAGCGGTCGTTTGACCGGGGAATTAGATAGTCCGGGGGAATGAACCAAAGGCGACCTAAATGGGGAACGCATGTCTACAGCCCAGTTTGGAAGCCGGGTCATGTCTCCAGAAGCAAAAACAACGAAGGAAATGCTGTGGGAGGGTTCCGTCGCCCACAATTTTCAGAGGGTTATGGCCGACTGCGGTGTGTCTCTGTTGGGAGACTAGGGAGTTTAGAAGCAGTGAATCGCAATGCACAGGCCGGAAACCTGAGAAGCTTTTTAACTTGAAGGTCGGCTAAGTGCCATCTGTGCCACGAGGAACTAGAGACGCTTTTACAGTATTATTATATACATAAACTGTACGGCGATCCAATGCTAGCGAGTGAATTGTACGAGCGATTAAGGAAATAAAGAGATTATTATTATTATAATAAGCACATACTTCCTGGATTATTTATTTTTTTTATTTTTGAGCCTTGAAAGCAGGAAAACTAACTTTTTTCAATTTCCTCAGTGGGTATAATTTCAGAAATTCTGACTTCGTAGCATCCCTACCAAGTAGTGTGCTTGAAACCGGAGGAGGTCGGATAATCTATAGGCTACTTTCAGACAACCCCCAAGTTGGACATCAGGCAAAAAGCGACAACGGGTCGTTTCCAATACCTGACCTAAGTGTAAACTTAGTACTTACCCGTGTGGTGTAAGCTCCTTCTGTTGTGCTCTCTATCTCTCGGCTGAGGCCGAAGTCTGCAATCTTACATGTCAGCTGTGCGTCGACTAGCACGTTTCGAGCTGCCAGATCTCTGTGAACGTAACTCATTTGCGAAAGGTACTGCATGCCAGCTGCGATGCCACGCAGCATTCCCAGCAGCTGCAGGATCTGCAGCTTTCCATCGTTCGCCTGAAATAGAAAAATGTTCATTTTATTTATTGCGTTCTTCACTTCTGGTAAACAAGTTCTTATTAAGTGCTCTGCCACCCCCCCCTCCCCCCTACTGTTCCAGTACGTCGGGGCGTCCGGCAGGGAGGAGCAATCTCCTCAGTATTTTCAGAATCTAGATTTCCAATACCCTTTCAGTATTACTTCAATTTGTTTCATGTTTTTTTTCTGATATTTCTAACATTGCACATGCTGACGATTTGTTGCTTATTCCAAGATCTAAACTCAATCTTTCTCGTATGGTTTCAAAAGTTTCACTGTTTTTATCTTAAGTCGGTATATCGCCAAACGTTGATAAACGTGAATTTTCCCCGTCTGTCTTCTAATAATTAACTGATTAACTGCTTTAATTTTTCTATCCCTTGTGCGTCAAAAATCCCTTGGCTCGGTATTTCTATTCAAGACAACATTTCAAGTTTTCGATAACAAGCAGTTCTTGATACTGGAAAACAAAATTCAGTTTGTATGGTAAAATCGTTGCCAACCGGGAAATATAACCGTCGAGCTCTTGCCAAGTATTACGCCACTTAATGCGACAACTCGGTCCTTTAACTTTCTGGAATTTCGCCCTGTCGAAGAAAAAGCTCCTCTGCTTGCCAATTTGGTTTAAAAACCGAAAATTGATAGATAACTTTTCAGTCAGAAATTAAACTTACAAACAAATTAAACTTGTTAAAGTTGACGAGCTGCATAGAAAGCTGTCGGTCGGGGCATTTTCTCCACATCACCGTCTTGTCGTTTGTTCTGAAGCGTAATTTCCTTTGAAGTGAAAATTTGTATTCTAATTTAAGATGTGTTCTTTCTTTTCTCTATGTACTCCACTATTTCCGTTTTATAGAAGTGGGTAATTAAAAAGATTAATTTGTTCAATGTCCACGCAACTGTCATAGGTGTCTGTTACAAGTCAACTTCGGATGACCGGAAGATGGAATGACGGTGAAAGTCAGCAGGGAAGTTCACTACACGATGTCTATGCCTTGGCTCATGGTGTATTTACACACGGCGTAAATCCGAGCGGATCGTAAAAACCGAGCGGATTTTCCGACCGTTTTTTTGCTTGAAAATTTTTCTAGCTCTCCGCTCGGGTTTGCTTGATCTGGTCGGTTTTTCAGCATCGTTTTCAAGAAAATGAGTGACGATCAGACAATTTAGATCTATTCATTCTGGTTCAAGGACATCCGAGCTTATATGACCCTGCTGATCCTGGCTTCAAAAAAAAAAAAGAAGAAAGACCTAATATAGAAAGACCTGAAGACCCTAGAAAGACCTTAACGCAGCCATAAACACTGCGTTTGATCGATTATAATTTGCAAACCGTTCGAAAAGGACCGAGCGGAATTCCGCTCGGATTTACGCAGTGTGTAAATCCACCATCAGTTTGTATCTGAATAACTGAATTATGATTGCTCTGTCCTTGACTATTAGACGCCGAGAATTAGACCGCGCAATTTGAATTTCTTCCAGCACGTGGTTTCTCCTACTGTACAGCCATGAACGACAGAAAATCAAAGAAGCTGGTCTATGCTAGGTAGTTAAGTCCCAGAACTAGCCGCCTACTAAGTCTGTTTATTGACATCAGGCAACTTGGTGCTAATACTTGATCCCCAGTATTTGAAATTAGACAGAGCTACCCCAAGTTTGGTCACTGATTCTAAGGTCACTCGTACAAATAAAAGAACAAAACAAAGGGAACAACAGAAAATCAAACTTAAGTCCGGTGAAAAATAAAGCACAAGAGGCACGAGGGCACCAGAAAACGAACGAAGTTGAAATACGGCAGTCCATTAGCTGTATTCATTAACTGCCTCGATATCACACATTAAAATTTTCTGCCAAATTTCAGTTTCGCAATATCCTTCTTGCTGCAGTTCAGGACCCTTCTTGGTTCAAAGAAAAATGTGTCCACAGAAATAATAAACGAGATGGAAGATGAGCTACCTGTGCATTGCATTAAACCTCATGACTAGAAAAGCAAGACTTTCGAGCCCCACTTCGCGATTTAAAAGTTCCAATTAACTCCCTACGAAGTTGAAACTTCAAGAGCCCCAATTAAATGGAACTCTCTTCACAACTCTCGCCTGGAACCAGCTGCTGGACCGGAACCGTAGCTCGAACAAATTCAACTCAAGACGAGCTCGGTGAAACTTAATTTAAAGGTCAATCACCCAGTCCGAACTTCCAAGTTCCCCAGCCTTTGATCCGGCCAAATAGAATCGACTAGGGAATGAGCAACAATTTCGAAACCTCTAAGAGACTTCTTGAAGGGCTTCACACTTAACTTGGAGAACAACGGGGTCATGCCAGCCTCGGACGGCCCGGTTCTATACAAGCTTTTGTAAAGTCAACGGAAACTTCAGCACCTTAAAACATGGTATCTTGTTGATTAGAACCCATATCTTTCTATTTTGCCCTTTCCGAGGACGAGGGAACGCGGAAGTACCTACAAATTTGGCACTGTCCGACCCCTCGAGTAAGTTCTAATGGGGGGGGGGGGTTCATCTCGGATTTGAGATGAGAGGCAAAAGACAAGAGAAAATCACAGGAGAGGTAAGCCTTGCGACAGGACTAGAAAGCAAAGCTCTCTGCGATGAAAGTTTTCGAAGAAACTTTCAATGGACTCCATTGGATTCCTGGGAAACGGTTAAGGAATAAAACAATAAATCCGAGCTGGCGTCCATTAAGAATTACACAAAGAAATTCCAGAAATTGGACTGGATGGGAGATTGTTGCTTCCAGTTTCTAATCAAGTTCTAAAATTCAATATAACTGACAACAGGGAAGACATCGATGGTTGATTCTCAACAAGTGTACGAGCTTCGAACCGGAAATTTAGTTCCAGAGCAATCTGTAAAAATCAATCTTACTCGACGAGGTATAATGGAACGGTCACGGCTCTTGCTGTTAATTCTCTGCCACCCGCAAAGTTTCCATTTCAATGCCTCTCCAAAAACAAAGGATCCCGCCGTGGCAGTCACAACGTGACACTGAAGCTTTATTCTCTAAAGATCAAACAGTTCCTGGGCTCTAAAACAATCATTCTTTACTGTTAGGAATAACTCCCACGACAATCTCTAATTTTCTCACGACCTGCTACTTGCGACGGTACGAAAAGGCATAAGCCTAGCCCTTATTGATTGCGTCGGTAACGAATAAGCTTTAGCCTAGCCACCAATTACGTAAACCACCAAACAAGCAGATACAGTCTTTGCCAAGCGGGAAGTGATTGGTTTCAGTGGAAGTATAGTTGCGTTTTTGTTCGGCTTTTGCCTTCCCAATTTTCGGCTTTTGCTCTTCATCGTTTTCAGGCCTTTTTTTAACATTCTCGCGTTTTCGCAAGGTGACGTTACTACTAAGGACTTTTCACTTTTCTCGGATGAAAACGCTACTTTGACAAATGCCATTTTAGTTGTATTTTACTTGCACTTCAAATTTTTCATCTTTAAAATCCGAGACAGTCTCGAAATACTGATTTTCACTTTGAATCAAATTCCTCTTTTATTGGATTTTGGGATAAACTGGTTAAAGTAGCGAGCCAAAAAGCCAAAAGGAGAGCGTAACTTGGTCCCCTACAAAGTTTGCCTTTTTGCAAAAAGCCGAGGGAAAAGGCGAAAGTCGGCGTTTGCCTTTTTACAAAAACGGGAAATTGTCAAACAGTGCTTAGGACCATTTTACGGAAACACAAAAAAAGTAAAAAGCCGTCGAAAAGGCGAGTGAAAAAGTCGAACAAAAACGCAACTTATGCTCGTATACAACTTATCCAGAAGATGTCCACAGGTGCACTTCCAAACACAAGTATTCCTCCAGTCCAGGCTGAGTGCGAATCGTGGTTGGCGGTTTAGGGTTTATTGCAGAAAATACTAGAAACTACAAATCCCTCCGGAAGTTTACACTAGTTTAGAGGTTTAACAACTTTGACAGACTAACCTACATAACACTATAGTAAGAGAAAAAGAGAGGAAGAGAAAATAAAAAAAAATAAAAGATTATACACTTTCTTCGGAACTTTAAAGATCTACGGCCTGGACAGGTCACTTACGAGGAAGGCCCAAATGTTGCCAAAGCAACAGGTGATGAACTCCTGGCTCCACCACGAGCATTTCTAAGCCATATATAACCAAACCGTAGTTATGTCCTACTTCTCACCCTTTCAACGAGGGATTAAAAAAAGACAGAACTTTGCCATGCAAACCATAAAAGGCTTGCGTAGCGGAGGTTTGTTTTAATGCCATCAGCCAGGAGCGCGATACGTTGCTGTGGCAAACCATCCGACGCTCCCCTTGCTTTACCCGAACTTTCTCTAGGTCGACGTTTTCAGTTGGATCGTCTGCGGCTAGTCTTATAGAACCTCATCACTGGTACGTTTTTTTGTGTTTTTTTTAGCTCGAGCCTGGAGAGAAACCTTGCTGACGTATCCGCTTAACGCAGCCAAGTTAGCTATCGATGACGACTATCTTCTCTACGAGGGATTGCTCCCTCGATTCAACTGTGAAGACACAAAGCCCGGTTGAAGTCCACGTGTGACGTATACCACGCCGCCCCGACCGACCCCCACTCCTTCACTTCAGTTCCCAGCCTTTTTAACTATCTACTGGTTCAAACAAGTCTACCAGTTCAAGTTCACACACAAATGCACCAAAATCCCTTCCACGGAAACGAAGCTTAGGGTATGGAAATGTGACAGTTTCAGGATTCAGAAATAATTGCACGGGATTTACGATTTGAACCCTCTGTAAATAGAAGATGAAAGGGAGCGCTTGAGGGGGGGGGGGGACCAAGGGAAGATTAAAGCAATCGCACAAGCGTCTGCATCCATGCGAACAACAAACAATCATCATACTGTTAAACGGATAGCTGCTCAGGATTATTGTACAGGAAGTCTAGAAATACTGGAAATGCGGAGCTCATTTGCATGGTGTCTATTACAGGGCAAAACCGAATGATGCAAGGAAATGACTAGGGGCTACGTTGTCCCACAAGAATCTGGTACCATAGGGTACTGATTCAGTCGTAACCTGTTGATCAGATTGCTGATCCCAGCTGGGCTGCGTTAGTTTACTCCGCTTTCTTTGAACTTTGTGCTTGAGGTTATCAGTTTTGACGACAAGCGTGTGCCTACCTTTCCTTGTCATCAATTGAGAAAAATACCCCAAAACCTAAGCGGGTAAGAACTTACGTACAGACCGAACATTCCGCGCAACACCTTATCAACATTTCTCGTTAGCCTACTATACTAATTCTCCCCGCTAAGTCTCCCTGACTCACTGATGTTAAAGGACCCCTCGCACTATTTACTCTTCAACTTAAGTATTTTAAAATATTTGAGTACTTTAAAACTAGGCTGTGCTTTCAACAAATAACCCACGGTTTTGGCTGTTTGAAGCCATTTCCGAGGCCCGTTAACTTATGGCGAAAACAGGAAACAATTACACAACCGATTTTTCTGATGGAAAAACTTCTCGCAGACAACCGTCGACCGCTGATACACATCGAAGGTAGCAAAACACGGCAAGTGAGAAAATCAGCGTGGTTCTGTTAGGGGGGTTAGAACTGTACTGTACGAAATCGGGGTCTCCGGGTTTAGAAATATATGAAGTGATCATGGAAGTAGGTTGCCTTATTATTATAGGTAAGACAGGTCCTTTAAATAACATCCTGTTTCGCTAATCAGTGTCACTGACACTAACGTTTCCAGTCCTCATTTTTCCTCTAATACGCCACCATTTCAAAGACAAAAAATCTTACCCTCAAGAAAGTATCCAACGATCCATTTTCCATATACTCCGTAATGATCATCACTGGATTTGACTTGGTCACTACTCCTTGCAGGAAAATCACATTATTATGGTCGAACTGCCCCATTATTGATGCTTCCGTCAAAAAGTCTACCCTGGCCTTGTCCGTACTTCCCGGCTTAAGGGTTTTAATCGCCACCAAGATATCCGGCCTGCCGGGCTGCCGCAGACGTCCGCGGCACACGTCGCCGAACTCCCCGCCACCTATGATGGCTTCGATCGTTATGCAGGAGGCATCGATTTCCCGGGCGAATTCCCTCACGGCTTGGTTCGGGTCCTCATATGTATGCGGGTCCACGTAGGAACGTCCACTGGCGTTTGTCAACTGCGGGAACAGCGGAGTCGTGACGGCCATACAAACTGAAAATAAGAATAATCAAATGAATACAGTAACTCCAGTTAATTAGAGGCCCCCTGATAACGCCAGCGGCAGGACTTTGGTTCCTAGAGAGAGAAAAAGAAAATCGTTTGGATTCGGGTCACGACAAATAATAAAACTCCTACGACGCAGAAACTATGTAACAGAGCAGATAACGAAGTCGTGCCCTCTTTAGAGCGTGTTCCATCCTACTCAGTGTCGTCTTTTACTTTTGGTGGACCCTAGGCCATCCATGGATTTGTAGCCCCTTTTCGAGAGTCAAAATGTCAACCCATTAGCACAGACTGTTCATGGTCGAGCCACGCTATGGTCACATCTGAAAAAGATTTCGGTAACGTAAATGACGAGGGTGTGTAACCTTGATCGTAACGAACAAGGCAATACGGCTAACAACAATTTCTCAGCAATTTACACCGGCCGCTTGGCCTCTCTCTTCCCCTGGCCCCCCAGCACCGGCCTAACTGGCCTAAGGGTAAAGACGGCACTGATCCTACTTACCGTAGTTACTACCCATGACGCCGCAAATTCTGGCTTTTTGCCGTCAAGGCTGGAACGATTTTTCTATTTTCCAGCAGAATATCATGCCACGGGCGAATTCGACCAATCACGTTACAGAGATGCGTCGTTACCACGCTTACTACGCTACCGAGCATGGTAAGCAAATACATTCGAGAAGGTTGCAAAGGTCAGCGTAGTAACTTTTTACGAGGTTGGAACGAAAATAGTAACTAATAGTTACTAATGGTAGAAGGGGGAACACGCTCTTAACCTAACAAAAGATACCTCATTGGAAGGGGGGGGGGCGGGGTACGACCGTTAATGGGCTCCAAAACGACCATACCGAGTCTCAGAACAGACGTTATGGATACACAACAAGTGTAAAGAAAATGCGATGGTCCACACTTCCAGTAGCGAAGTCAATTAGACAGACATGGAGAGATATTCCAGGACATCCTTCTCCATTCAAGATAGCAAACTCTATTGCCAGGAAGTCTTTGTTGCTTCCTTCTGCTTGAAGTCCTTGTTGCTATAGTACGACTGAGTTCTATAAGGAAGAGATGCACAACCAGCGTTTTTCCAATCAATTCTTTGCGTCACCCAACCGGAAGAAGCTAGTGAACTCACGTCAAATTCACCAGTTAATTAGCTGCCCTTTTCGGTCGATTTTTCGCCCCATTAACAAAATAGAAATTCGTGTGTTCTATGCTAATGCTGTGAATCTATCATTTCCACAAAGAATTTCTTCAGCCGGGGAGAGGAAACCCAATTAGGAAGGGCCAATTATCGGCATAGGATGCAAGACTTCTTCCCAATGGAAATTAAATGTGACCTTTTTCCCTTTTCTAACGCGGCACAAAAGAAATCTGCCTTTTCTATTACTAAAGACCTTAGCAGGACACTTCTCACTCCAACGGATTAGCATTAACCGTAGTCATGGGGATTAATATGCGTTTTTTTTTTTTACAGGGTGGGACAGATATTGACATTGGCACGGACTACGACTTCCATTTTCTCTTTCATATTCCACATTTGTGTCTTACTTTTCTCTGTTTTAGATTACTAGTAAGAAGGGAGACTGTGAAAGCTAGTTATATGAGGTGGATGACAGATGGCTGCAGCTCAGTCACTAGTTGTATTTTTATTTCTACACTATGATCTTATTTCGTAAAAGTAAGACATCCTGGGTACAAAAAACGCTTATCTAGCTCCCTAACAATACCAAGAACATGCGCTATCCAAAAATTAAACAGGCGGGACGCAGCCATAGATCATCCACCCCCCAAAAATCCCTCTCTTCCATCTGACAAAACGAACCAGGCGAATAAAACATTTTCCGGGATTCGTCAATTCTTATAAACTAGTTAAAGCGTGATGCTTTCAATCACTGTCAGTCCTATCACCTACCATTACGCATTATTCAGGGGAAACCAAGCGGGAGCGATTTTCCCTTCCCGGTCAGCGGGACAACAATAGCAAGGCCGGGAAAACGTCGAGAAATTCCGATAGTGATTAGAAATGGTTTGAGGGTAATCTCGACCGAAAGAGTCAAGGAGAGAAAGAGTAAAAATTGAACCTAGGCATTTAATAATGATACAATAAAATATTCAGAAGTTTTTAGGAGCAATCTAGCATTATTAAACTCCGGATGTGAGGACCGCAGTACACAATTCCTTAGTTCGTTAGGCGTAACGGAGGTCGTAAGTCGTAACCGAAACAAGACCCGGTGCGGAGAAAAAGTTCCAACTGACAGCGTTCTATGCAGCTCGTCAAATTCAACTGTTATATTTGTGGCTGAAAATTTCCTTATCAATTTTCGTTTCTTTGCAAAGAACTGGCAAGTAGAGGAGGAGGAACTCACAGTTAACGTGTCCGAAAGCTTTTTGGTGCTGCAAATGCTGCATTAATGCTTTTTCTTTTCTTTTTTGTCCGAAAGCTGTTACCTTTTTTCTTCTCTGACACTTCTAGAATACCAAAATTTAAGTCAGGAAGAAGAAGAAGAAAAAAGAATTAGCTGTATAAAGCTGACAAAATGGATCAACTACTGATATCCAACCTTCTTATCCTTCCTTTCTTCGTTGGCCATGATCGCCAGTTGTCTTAGAATTTGGAATGTTTGCAGAATTGTCAGTTATCTTTTTGAATTTCTTATGTTTGCCGCCCAAAACACTGAGAGAATCGCCGTACTCCCCAATTTCTTCTTGAAAATTCAGCATAAAATTTAGCATTCTTGCTCAATTTTATGCTGAATTAATGCTTCATTAATTGAGCGAAAATTTAAGTCCGAAAGCGAAATGCTGCATAAAATGCTGAATTAATTCAGCATTTTCGTTCGTTTCGGAGCTTTCGGACACGTTCAGTATCGGAAATATGAAATTCGAATAGCAGCTATATCCTTTTTCTTCGGCAGGGAGTGAAGTCCAGAAAGGTAAAGAACCGAGGGATCGCAGTAGGTGGCTTCCCCGGTTGGCAACGGTATCACCATATGCAATCTGAATTGTGTTTTAGTATCAAGAACTGCTTTCTGTCGAAAACTTGAGTTTTTCTGTGATAAAAATACCGTACGCAAGTATATGACACCAGGCAGAATCGAAACGGTTGTTTATGGATAGCCTACACCTTCAGACCTTCTCGATCCCCACCAAAACTCTGCCCTGTCAACGTACGACGTCCTAAATTAGTCCCTTGATGACGAAATTTCAGATGCCTGTTGGCGTTCTATGTAAAAATTTGATGACGATAAAATGTACACAACAAGTGTAAAACGTATTCCTTATTTTAGTTCGTTCGATGTTTTCATTCACGGCTTATATCTAGATTTTGTTACTCTGCTATGTTTCTTCATTAGCGCATCCCAACACAAATAATTATGATTATTATCTACTTCGGATTTCATGTACTTGTAAATCCGATTCGCAAGTATGTGCAAGTGCGACAGTCACGGGTTTACGAGCCGCCCCACAGAAGTTTTGCCTTTGACAGAAATTATGCTGACAACAACATATTTCCACGTTCTTCACACCACCCGCATCTTAAGAAAGACAAGGCAGACAATAAAAATCTTCCTTTATCTTCCAAATGGCCATACAAACTATCCCCAAATTGCTTTCTTGCCATAAATCTCAGATTTCCTCCCGACAGCGCAAATTACGGAATTCGCGAAATCAGGGACTTCGAGCTGACACGCACGAAATGTCTGTCTGTTGAGTGTAAACGTGTTTTTACCGACTCTTCTTGTCAAACAAAGTTAAGTATACACTTCAGAAGCCGCAGTTTACATTTCTCGTCACTGACATCATTGGTACATATACCAAGAGTCGCCATTTCCATAGCAATTGCGGAACTAGGCGTGGAGGGAACGTGTGAAGGACTCCCCACTCTTTTCAAGTGTATACACCCATGTGCTAATTGCGCGATTTAAGTAGCTTACTGAAAATATATGACTGAAGTACCGTACTCGAAAATGTATGCCAAGAATTCAGTAGGCTAGTTTTTGGCTAGGGGTTACACACTTCCTGGCACCTGCTATACACCCTTTCCCGGCACCGACCGAAATCAGCGGTGCCATCTATAAATTAGGCGATCCGTCTTTCAAACTCGTCTAAACATGCTTATTTTAATGTTCTAACACGTGGCAACCGGTGCCGGCACCGTCCCGGCACTTGCTGTACACTCAAATCAAGAGTTGGCAACCCCTCGTTTTTTAGATCCTACAATGTCATGGACAACTATGACCTTGACAAGGGTGTTTGAGTGCGCTGAACCAATAAGCAAGCTGAGATAGTTTTTTTTAGTGATAATTCGGCCCTCCCTGACAAGGATCCTCCTTAGATTTTAGCTGAATTAATAACCTGCTGTCTGATAGCTTGGACTGAAGGAATTCTTATTCGTGAAGCAAATCACGTTTCGGGAAGGCATCGAGTCCACGAACTCCATGCCCAGAGACTAGAAGAAGTATAAATAATAATATCATCCATCTTAGCTAGAATCCCAAATTCGTATATCTGAATACTATCTGAAGAGGAACCTTCCCGAAGAAGAGCCGAAATACCACCGAATCAGAGTCACAGCTGATTAATCCGTTCAGCACCAGCAAAGATGCCCAGTTATAAAGTTGTCAACGCAAAATCACGTATAAAGTACGCAATGGCTAAAACAAGGTTTAAAATACAATAAAAACATTTCGATGGCTCAGTGAGATCCTCGACGGCAAGTTAGCTTGACTATAGAAGAAAAATACAGAAGTCAACTCTTCTTTTTCGACCCTTGGAAGTAAATAGCTTTTTTAACCTTCCCCTAAAGAAATCCAAATCCGAAATCCGCGATTGTGTCTTGTCATCGAAGAACTGTCAGCCACATTTGTTATGCAAAATATTGCAACCCCTCACTGGCGACGCAGTCCATGCCAAAAACATGTGAGGTTCTTTTCTGTATTGCCTTTTACACAGAAGAAATAGCAACCTCCCCCCCTCCACGCTGTAACATAGCAAGTACGTAGAAGGTACATTGTTTTGTCATAATAATAATAATAGATTTATTGCCCATCATCATGGACAAATATACAAAAAGACCCCGGCATGGATGCCATAAACTTCTAACGTATCATGTAATCATCCAGCAAAATCCAAATCGATCTAAGCGATCCCGAAGCTGTCTGACTTCACTCATTTGGGCGATCTGATACTCTTCTGATGCAACAGAAAGTATCACATTTCAACCACTGACTCAGGTAAAAAGAAGAAAAGCGACAGGGCAAACAAGAAACGTGGAGGTATGAAGTTGCAAGAACAAGGAAGACCACTCATCCATCTTCTTTTTACGTACAGGATCAGTTTTCAACAATTACCTCCTGTTGCCAAAAGAACGTCATCCTCTGGGATTTGAGGCAATTACTCGCGGCAGAATAATAGAATAATCGGACAAAAAAGACACAGATCAGAGGAAAAGCCTATAAAAATGATTATTTTTGTATGTTTCGGGGGGGGGGGGGAGGGGGGGGGGGGGCTGGATAGGGCCCTGATCAAAAACATAACCTTTCATTCCAAAAAGTGGCTGGGCTAGTTTGTGTCGACGGGTGGCATCTTAGATGGCGATACTGTCGATCGCTTTATTGACTTATCATAAAAAACTAAAATAGATCATCTCTAGGGGGCCAACTCCAATTAGAGTATCAAGTTACAACAAGAGCTACGAGCTCATATGGCACTTGTACGAGTAGGCTGTACAAGAAAGTAGATGAGAACGTCACAAAATACACCCGCCATCCAAAAATGCGGTTCGGAAATAGAAATAGGATATTTAGTTTCACTCATTTCTGAGCAGTTCCGGCATCGTCTCGATTGTCTGTAGCAAATGCACATGACTGTTCAAACTTTCATCCCAATAAATCCATTTGTTTGATCCCTCGACGTGCTACACAATTTCCAGTACCCACTCTATCTCGACCTACCGTGGCCGAATCTGGTTCGGAATATAAAAAATCGACCGCCTAAAGTATCTTCTTTTATACCATCTATCAAGTTTCACTCGAATCTGGGCATTTTTGGAAAGTTCCGGTACCCCCCCCCCCCTCCCACCAACGTTGTCGGAGCCGGTTCGGGCCCAATCTCTTAATTCCCTGTTCCTGTCCACCAAGTTTTACTGAAATTGGAGCTTAGCCTATCTGCAAGTTTCCAGTACCCCCCCCCCCCCTACCTTGGCGGAATTTGGTCCGGACGCCAAATAACAAATCTAGCCCGCATAAACTCGGCACTGTCGAATTTGCATCACATTCGGTCAATCCGTTTGGTTTTTGTGCATGTCAAAAGTCCCCCCACCCCCAATTCCCCTAATCGTGGTCGCATATGGTTCGAACGCATGTTTTACATGTCGAGGCCATCGATTCGTATCATCCATAAAATTTCACTCGAATCAGACCACTCGTTTGCAATTTATAGAAGTCAATTTCCATATTTCTCTTCTCGTGCTCCCCAAAAAATGCTGGGATCTAGGAACGGAAGTTTCCGGGGGTATGTTGTGTCAGGTTCTTAAGTCAAGATAATTCGGGTCACTAATATGCCTGCAAAGTTTCGTTGTCGTTTTACATCTGGAACTATTCTAACTCACGACTACCGGAATTCCAGGAAACCCCTCCAACTCCCCCCACAGAGCCCCGAAACCATCTGGCTCCTTCAATTTCATCTAGGCCTAATGCTTGTTCCATCCATTAAGTTTCGTCCCAATCCCTCTGCTTTTAGAGTTTCTCGAGTTCCCCCCCCCTCCATCCCGACAGTTATCGGACCCGACCCGGACGTGACACTGAACGTCCGAGGCGATAGCTCACCAGACAAGTTTCATTCAAATCCGATCACCCGTTCAAAAGTTATGCACGCCACTAGATTCCGGACTCCCCATCCACCCACTCCCCCCACGATGGTCGGGTCGGGGAAACGGCTGTTCTCAAGTCAATATGTTCGGATCCCTGACACACCTGCCAAGTTTCATCGCCCTAGGACATCAGGAAGTATGCCGAACTCGCGGGATCGCTAGAAATCCGGACCCCGACCCCAACTCCCCAACAGTGCCCTGATCCGGTCCGGTTATGTCAATGACGTGTCTAGGACTTGTGCTTGTTTTTCCCACCAAGTTTCATCCCGATCCCTCCACTCTAAGCGTTTCTCAAAATTTCCGGTTCCCTCCTCCAACTCCCCCCAGTGTCATCGGATCCGGTCCGGATTTAAAGTGAGATGTCTGAGACACTAGTTCATCCTAAATATAAAATTTCATCAAGATCCGATCACCCGTTCAAAAGTTATACACGCCACTAGATTCCGGACTCCCCATCCATCCACTCCCCCCAGTATGGTCGGATTGGGGAAACGGCTGTTCTCAAGTGAACCTGTTCGGGTCCCTGACATACCTGCCAAGTTTCGTCGCCCTAGCACATCAGGAAGTATGCCGAACTCGCGGGATCGCTAGAAATCCGGACCCCGACCCCAACTCCCCAACAGTGCCCTGATCCGGTCCGGTTATGTCAATGACGTGTCTAGGACTTGTGCTTGTTTTCCCCACCAAGTTTCATCCCGATCCCTCCACTCTAAGCGTTTCTCAAGATTTCCGGTTCCCTCCTCCAACTCCCCCCAGTGTCATCGGATCCGGCCCCGATTTAAAGTGAGATGTCTGAGACACGAGGTCATCCTAAATATAAAATTTCATCAAGATCCGATCACCCGTTCAAAAGTTATACACGCCACTAGATTCCGGACTCCCCATCCATCCACCCCCCCAGTATGGTCGGATTGGGGAAACGGCTGTTCTCAAGTGAACCTGTTCGGGTCCCTGACATACCTGCCAAGTTTCATCGCCCTAGCACATCAGGAAGTATGCCGAACTCGCGGGATCGCTAGAAATCCGGACCCCCCCCCCCAACTCCCCCAGAGTGCCTGGATCTGGTCCGCTTATATCAATGACGTATCTAGGACGTGTGCTTGTTCTTCCCACCAAGTTTCATCCCGATCCCTCCACTCTAAGCGTTTCTCAAGATTTCCGGTTCCCTCCTCCAACTCCCCCAGTGTCATCGGATCCGGTCCGGATTTATAGTGGGACGTCTGAGACACGAGGTCATCCTAAATATAAAATTTCATTAAGATCCGATGACTTGTTCGCAAGATAAAAATACCTCAAATTTTGGCTTCCCCCTCCCTCCACTCCCCCTCCAGATGGTCGAATCGGGGAATTGACGATTTCCTATTTAATCTGGTCGGGTCCCAGAGATGCCTGTCAATTTCTATCGTCCCAGCACATCAGGAAGCACGGAACTCGCGGGATCACTACAAATTTGGACTTCTCCCCCCCCCCAAACTCCCCCAAAGTGAGCGGATCCGTTCCGGTTATATCAGCCATGTATCTAGGACTTGTGCTTGTACTTTCCACCAAGTTTCATCCGGATCCCTCCACTCTAAGTGTTTTTCAAGATTTCCGGTTTCCCCCTCCAACTCCCCCCAATGTCACCGGATCCGGTTTGGATTTAAAATGGAGGGTCTGAGACACAAGTTTCTTCCATATATCAAGTTTCATTAAGATCCGATAACCCGTTCGTAAGCTAAAAATATCTCATTTTTCCTCATTTTTGCGGATTCCCCCTCCCTCCACTCCCCTCCAGATGGTCGGATCGGGGAAGCGAGTATTTCTAATTTAATCTGGTCCAGTTCCTGATATGCCTGCCAAGTTTCATCGTCCTAGCTTATCTGGAAGTGCCCGAACTAGCAAAACCGGGACCGACAGACCGACTGACGGACAGAAATTACAATCGCTATATGGCACTTGAGTAAGCTCAAGTGCCATAAAAACGAATCATTTAGTATGAAGCCCGAATCAATACACCCAAATGATCTGACATTTGGGAAGTAGGTTCTTCTATTTTAAGGACAGTCTAGCTCCTCTTCGCAGTATGCCCAGACCGCAATCATCCAGATCAATTCCATTTAACAAACCAGAGACGGAAATTCCGGTCCCAAACGAATTTCCAGCCAGGCCTTCCTCTCTTCTTAATTTGCTATCACACTCGTAAACAAGCTTTTGTTAGCTAGCAGCAGCAATAATCAGGAAACTCAGCACTGGTCCAGAATTAACGGAGGTACAGGCGGGACCTTATTACGGCACTTTCGGGACTCCCCGTTCCCCTTCTCTCGTATAACATAATTTCTGGAAGAACTTTTTCTTATTAATAATAACGGAGATCCATATAGCAACGTCGTTTTTTTTAGAACTGTGAATACGGATCTGACGGCGCCCCATCCCAGACGGAAGTGATATGAATAGGATAGTCACCAATGAGTATCCTCTCCTCCAGTGAGAAGGAGTAGGGCTTTATTACGGTAAGATAAGGCAAGATTGTATTTATTTATATTTAATTATTTATTTCCAAATATAGCCAACTGGTGCTGCAACATAACAAATCATTTTACATAGCATACATTAAGAAAAAAAACGAAGATAAAAATACGTTGAAGGCATGAAGCCTGGACACGGTGAAAAACAAAAATTGCACAAAAGCGACAGACATGCCAGTGGCATAAAAAAATTACACTTTGCTAATTCTTGCTTCATTTTTACTGCATCCGTTTTCATTTTTGTTTATTTATTAATAGAAAAATAAAATACCTAGTCAAAAATATCTTTATCATCAAATCGTTTATTGACAAACCAACTTCATAGCTTTCTTCGTCAGAAGATGCTAAATTACGCTGGTCATATAGTAATAAAATAAATAAATTACACTAATTATTCACTTTGGTCTCTGTAAAAAAGGGCACAAACGAGTTCATGAACCTTGTGGTTCGTCCTCGGACAGGCGCTACAGTTTGATAAGATAAGATAAGTTAAGATTTATTTACACTAAGAGCCAAAGGCCATGGCACATACATGAAAATAAACCCAAACAAACAAAAGTAATACCTTCTATAAGCACCTATCCATATGGGCTAAAGCTACCCTGAGGAACCTCGCCAACTGTTTTATACTCATAAAACAATTATTTCCCATGACCCTACACATCCATTCTTCATCTACCCCTCTCTCATTTGTCCAAAAACTTCTAACCAACTGAAATTTCATTCAAATTTCCGCATTCACACAACAAATGTTTCAAATTCTCATCCATACTACCACACATCGGACATGAGTAAGGACCGGACCGGACCGGATCGGTTATGCAGGTTTTCCCGTGTTTCTCATCAAAACTAAGGTGGCCAAGCGAGGCTGAAAACAGCCGGGACGGACTTCTGAACTCCGAGAAACCTAGCAGAATCTCAAAGGAGTGACGCCTGTTAGGATATTCGGATGTGTTCGGATTACTAATTGGCAGAGGCGTTACTAGCCAAAATGTTTGGGGGGGGGGGGGAGGCATTTACCGACTGGCTCGTAATTTTTACCAACTTTTTCTGCAGAAAAAACGACTGTTTTCAACAATAAAAATGACATTTTTGAAGAAATCGACTGATTTTCCGAAAAATCCACTGATTTTTAGAACAAGAGCTACGAGCTCATATGGTCCCTGTCCGGTCCCTCCACTCATAGCGTTTTCCAACATTTCCGGTTGCCCCCTCCAGCTCCCCCCCAAAAGTCACGGATCCGGTCCGGATTTTAAGTGGGTCGTCTGAGGCATGAGGTCTTTCCAAATATCAAGTTTCATCGAGATCCGGTCACCCGTTCAAAAGTTATAAATTCCTCAAGATTCCGGATTCCCCCTCCCTCCACTCCCCCCACAGTGCCCGAATCGGCTCGGTTATGTCAATGACGTATCTAGTGTTTGCTAGGTATCTTCCCACCAAGTTTCATCTCGATCCCTCCACTCACAGCGTTTCCCAAGATTTCCGGTTGCCCCCTCCAGCCCCCCCCAAAAGTCACTGGATCCGGTCCTGATTTTAAGTGGGTTGTCTGAGGCATGAGGTCTTTCCAAATATCAAGTTTCATCGAGATCCAATCACCCGTGCAAAAGTTATAAATACCTCAAGATTCCGGATTCCCCCTCCCTCCACTCACCCACGGTGCTCGGATGGGGGAAGTGACTATTTCCAACTTAATCATTTGGGGTCCCTGATACGCAAGCCAAGTTTTATCGTCCTAGCTTATGTGGAAGTGCCCGAACTAGCAAAACCTGGACAGACCGACGGACGAACAGAAATTGCGATCACTATGTGCCATAAAAACCGACTATTTTGACGAAAAATAGCGGCGCTTCGCGCCGAATCGGTATTTTTTACCGACTGGCGGACGTCTTTGGGGGGGGGGAGCGCCCCCCCCTCCCCCTGTCGTGACGCCTCTGCTAATTGGATAATTTGGATGTAAACCAAAGCATGCCTCGTACCAATTTTGACTGGCTTACGATTGATTTTCCTATTAAAAAGCAGCTCTTAGTTCCAGACGTAAAATCCAGAAAATTGTATTTTATGCCACTTAACAAGCATTATTTCTAGAGCAAAATAGGCTAGGAACTGGATTAACGCTCGTTTTTAAAGTCTTAACGAAGTTAATATAAATAACAGTCTTATAGCGTCTTTCAAAGAAACTTCAGCCGAAAAACGTAGCATCGGCCATTGAAGAAATATAAATTTTTGAATAAGTTCCCCTCAGCTAATGGTAAAGTGAGCACAGTCATTACTAAGTTACAGAGAAGACAGAAGTGAGTAACGGGAGTAAGATAGATTGCTGCGTAATTGAGTGCTATCAGAGGGAACTCCGAATTCGTTCCTCGTTACAGTGGCACGCGAACGAGCTATTCCATGGATTCTTGTTGTGCAATATATATATGTACGTAGTTGATGTTCTGAAATTAACTCTAGCAGCAACTCGTCAGGGATAGGAAGATTTGTCGAATACGCACAACCAACCGTAGATGACCAATATACCCAGATAGATTTTGTTCCTTTCGTGTCCACGTGTATCATGACGACCCTTCAAGTTAAGAATACATTGCTTCGCACCATAGCAAATATTTGTGATGCTAAAATCCAGACTTAAGACATATTGTATGTAAATGTATCTCTTCGAGCCCGACTTTCCGAAAAAAAAAAATCTGCTCCATATTCTTGGCGATTTACTGTTGGAAATTCCACACTTCCTCATTGCAGGTTTCCTCTTTCACAACGGTTGATAAGGATTCTCTGTTTTAAATTAGCCATTTTTTTTTACTTTCTTTTCTGTTTACTAGTCCTGTATTATGTACTTGATAACTGGAAAACTCTCACTCCCTTTGCCATCCAGCTAGACACAAACACCTTCAGCCTGTCAGCATTCATTGCACGGACGTCCATGCGTTACACGAAACGGGGCACACTATGGCTAAGCTAGGGCCATTCCCTTATTCACGCAGCGAACAAAAAATATTTAACTTACCGTCTCCGTTTCTGTACTCAAGAGCATCACAATCACTCGGCTGTTTCTTTGAGCATTCGTCGCTGGACCTGGAATAGAAATGCCCTTACAGATAACGTCTGAACATAGATTCAAGTCCGATCTTCAGATTTTCCTTCATACAAACCCACTCTTTACTGTCGAATATCAAACATCGCGGAATTAGCACAAGAAGAACATTTTACAGTTCAAATAAAGCATAATATCCTATATTTTTGTATTTCTGGAATGGCCTGTGGGCTTTCGAGAGTGGCTCGACATCAAGCTTTGATACAAGAAACATAGAAACAATCGAGCGTTAGCCTAAGCCGCTTTCAAACTGACGCGTCGTTGCGATGCGCTGCGTACAGGTTGCGTAGCGTTCACACCTGCGCGACAAGCTTTCACGCTGGATGTGTATTTATTTCCTATGCTGATTTCTCGTTTCCTTCATCATTACTAAGTTTTTCTCCATCGTTACTAGGTTTTCTCCAGTTTCAAAAACTTCGATTTTTCACTAAAAAATCTGATCCGAATGCGTAAGCTCTGAGAGGTTGTGTAGCCCAGTGTGAAAGCCTCAACACATCAGTGTGAACCGCTTTAATCCACGGCTCTTTGAGCAGCGATGCGGAACATAGCTGACATCCGTATCGTCGTGACAGAGCAGAAACAAAAGATGGAGCCTCATATCTTTACACTTAACTGCAGACGGAGGAAGCACGGTTATCATCGAGGCAATCGCTCTGTTTTCCTGTCATGAGGTATTTTTATTTTCTACCAATTATTCCAGTAGCGACCGGGACCACAGTGGGAGTCTAATGCTTCAGTTCCTTTCTTTCCCAACTTCAGCATCAGACGGTCAGTCGCAGCAAAAATTGACAAAGGTAAGAGAGAAAATCGTCGTCGAGTTGATTAACCGGAACTTGCACAAGAAAATAGGCTTACGTGAAGCGGCCGGCCAGCCACCAAAACCGAAGGAATAGCTAGTTGGTGGCCAGACTTCGTAGAAAAAAAAAGAAAAAAAAAGAGAAATCGCTAAAACCAGCTAGGAAAGCTCAAATACTTTTTGCTCTACAATTTATTTTCCTCTTTTCCCCAAATGAAACGGCGAATTTCTCCTTCGCTCCGCAACTTTGAACAAATTGCATGCAGATTTCTCCATATAGTGACGCGAACTTCGCATGCGAAATATCACCGGACTGCATGTGCAGATAGCTTTAAGGGGGTGGGCTGCAAGAAACTAAAATATCACTTCTACATTCCTGACAATCAGCAATGAACAAGGCCATATCCAGGGGGGGGGGGGTAGGGGTTAGCCCCCCCCCCCGGAAACATACAAAAATACTCATTTTTATAGGCTTTTTCCTCTGAGTTATGTCTTTTTTGTCCGACCCCGCAGGCAAACACCGCCCCCCCCCCCCCACCCAAAATAAGTTCCTGGATACGGGCCTGGCAATGAACCAGAGGAAAACTTCCGAATACAATTTAAAGAGCACATATGTTATCTCTAGATAATTTTCTGAATACGATTAAAAGAGCACATATGTTGTCACTAGATAATTTCTCAATTAAGTTCGGTAATTGGAAATGAGGCTAACTGTCTGTCATCTGCCTGCCAATGATTCCCATGGCAGAAGTACGACGAAAAAATGCGGAAACACTTAACCCGTCGTAACGATTCACTAGTGAAAATCCTTACCTTCGTATATAGAGAGCCGTTACAGTGGCTATTATGGCTACTAGGATGACTCCAGCAACCACAGATCCGGCGATGATACGAACTTGAATGTTTTCCTCCTCTCTCATATATGCTACAAAAGAACAAATCATTAGCTAAACTCTCTAACAAACATGGAATGCGATGAACTGCAAATCAGTTTTCCATCCCTTTCTGCCACCTATAACACAGTACACTATTTACTGTTCATATGCTATTATTCTCAACTATCTGAATACCTCTAAGCTAGATTTGCTTTTAACAAACTATCCACGGCCTTGTCCGTTTCAAGCCTTTCCCCATGCCCATTGGCTTCTAGCTAAATCTCGGCAAAATTCAGAAAACCGATTTTATGCATCAATCGCACGAGGCGAGAACACTCGTGGGGAGCATAATGCTCATGGGAACTAGTAATCGTGGCAAGTGAACAGATTAGTGAAATGTCGTTCGCGGGTTCTGAATTTAACATGAAACTTGGCTCTCCGGGTTTAAGAAAAAATGAATGCTGTTACGGATGTCGGTTGCATCGGCATTACAGGTACGACAGGTCCTTTAAACATGTAGAAACTTGCAAGCAAGACTAGGCTAACCAATGCAGCTTAACATAACAGTGAATTTTGGCATCCAAAGTCTAATCGAAGCAGACCCCCCCCCTCGTCCCACCCTCGTTCAAATAAATGTAAAGATTACAGAACCAAAAAAGGCGTCATATTCGTCACGTAAAACAAACACATTACTCGATTATGTAAATCCCACGAGATTCTCTGTTTGCATTCTACGACCGCTTAGGCCATTCTCTCCCCTAAACTGCTAAATAAACGAGTTATGTCAACAAGACTGCGTTTCATTCCGGACTAATGCCTTCTTATGACTCCTTTCTAGCGCTTACCACTCGACTCTCTTCCACTCACTAAACCGGAACGGATTTCCCGAGCCCCATCGTATTTTGCTTTTTTATGGGCAACAAAAAAATGCAATCCCAAAACGCCAATATAAGAGACTGGACTAGGTTGGTTTTAAAGCAGAAAGATCGAAGAATGTTACTGCTTGCTAAAGACATTCCCACTGTCTCAGACAGGAATCATGCAGACGAGGTGTTCCAACTCCATGTTAATAATAAACCCAGAAGTAGAATACTTTTTACTGGACACGTGACCCTTAAACGACCCCTCTTGCTTATTCTGCCTTTTATAATTTACCTACCTAGCTCCCTTATGGAATTATAAGCTTTTGAAATTCCCATTTTTCCCCATTGTTTCATTTGTGCCTACGAGTTTGTAGTGCCTTCTCGGCCGTGTCGAGTTTTGCCCGTTACACAGCGCAAAGTTTGCCAGAACCTGCAAAGTCCACTGACAACTCTTTCACACACAAGGATGTGAGAATCTTCTGTTTTTGACTAATTTTATTTGCTTAGTTTTCGTACTTTTTATCCACGGCGCTTTCAGTTTTCAAATGTTTTGCGCCCTACCGCCGCGTCGGAGAGCAGGGAGGCCGTGCTGAGTCGTCAAGCGCTGACAAGAGACTCGCTAAATTCAGGTGGAAAGTAATGGTATTTTCGGGAAAGATTTTTTCTGATCCATTTCATAGTGAAAAGATCATTTCTAGTAGGAGTTTTGCTTTAACACGAGCATACTAGAACAGGTATAAAGTAGAGCTGACGGCCCAAACTATCATTTTTGTTGTTTTAACTGCCCCGTGTGTGTGTTTGGTGAAGTACACTGACCATCGTGTATAGACGTAACGTGAGTCGATCCCGGCACAAAATTTTGGTATCCGTTTCCGAGACTACCACAACAAACGGGCTGCGTGAGCCACAGTCCCAGCGACCCGTTTCGGCATTAATTTCCGAGGCACTTACACAACAAATGGCAGACCGCTGAGGTAAACTTGGAAATATCAGAAAAGAAATAAATTTGCTTTTCGAATGGATCCCAGAGAGCGCAAAGCAGACGATCACGCACGCGTGTCTAGGGAAATCGCCATTCAGATAATCTTTAAATTAAGTACACCGCAAAACGCTAGTTGGGAAAGGGTTAAACAGGACGCTCGGCTATCTTTTCGCGAATCTAGTAGGCTACAAGAAACTAGTTAGTGTCGAAACCTTTTTCAAGCAATCCTCTGGCACGTTCCGGTTTAATTACAGCTTTCTTTTTTAATCTCATAAGAGCCAGGCCCGAAAAGAAACTTTTTAATCTGAACTAAACTCTCAAAAGAACCCTCACCAAACATTTTCAACGAAAATTGCTTTTCTTACTTCACCACTCTCGCGCGGTTCCTTCTAGCTGTCCAATCTAATAATCATTAAGTCTTTCCTCATAATATTTCCCAGAACCGACAAGTCACGTTGAAAACAGTTCTGGGAGATTTGTACTTCCCTGTGTACAAAGACCCTGCAAGGAGGAACCAAGACGACAGGATACGCAAGGTTCAAGTTCTTTAATTTCTAAAACACTTCGTGACAGTATATTTTGATCACTGGGGGCCGGCAGCAGCTCGTTAGCTCGGCCCCATTTTAAACACTGACTATATGTCAAGGCCGTATCTAGGGGGGGGAGGTTGCCCCCCCCCCCCCGAAACATACAAAATTAATGATTTGTATAGTCTTTTCCCTCTGATCTATGAGGTTTTTTTTTACTTTTTTGTCCGAACAGCAGGCAACCCCCCCCCCCCCCCGAAAGGCAAAAACCCTCCCGAAATAAATTCCTGGATACGGGCCTGCTATATGTAGATAATATAAATGAGTCGTTCCTCTGTAAATACGCACACACAAGAAAAAAACACTCGTTCCATTTCATATACTTGCACACGCCATACCAAACTCTCCACACGATAAAAAATAAAATAAAAAAATAATAACAACAAGTTGTGGCCTAAGCTGAAGGAATGCTAAAAGAAGATTAATAATTCAGGTTTGGGGATTTACCGGGACAACATAAACGCGTGCGCAAGAAGACAAACAGAAGGACTGTCGGCAGCCAAAATCAGATCCTGATTCCCGCTGCCAACAACAACAACTTTTGTGAGAAGGTAAAATTTTTCGCTCTGAGGCTGAGATTTTGCTACCGGCGACAAAACAACCAACTAGCTGCACAAGGTTGAACGAAGAGAGTACTTCCCTCCTGGGGGGGGGGGGGCAACTGGCAAGCACCAACAAAAATCGGGCAATCAACGAGAAAAGGCAGATCTTCAGGGAAAAGTCTACATCGTCAAGAAGAGAATATAAAAATCAATTCCACTCAAATTCAACGTCATGACGACGTATTTTGCTAAAAAACACGTTCTTTACGGGAAGAAAACTTTAGAGCTCTGAGACTGACAAGAAATGATGAAACCGGCAGAGCAAGATACAAAGTAGAAAGATATAATACGGGATCCTACCAAGAAACTAACTGAAGCAGAAGATGTGATCAGGCACGACTGCGAACCTTTTAACGGACGAAGAGTTGAAGAAGACCTCAAGCCAGGAATACCGGTGAAAGGAATGAGAGGTCTCCAGAGCGCGCTGGGAAAAACAAAACAGATGTGTGTTTTGTTTTGTTTTCCTATCATTGACGTTTCAGTAGTACACGTTGGTAGGTTAAATGATAATCGCGTCATCTGACGTATGGCCGATTTCTGCTCTTTCCAAAAAATTGTAACGCTACTTCCTAGAGGCGTGCTGGCATGACTCTAGAGCTCTTAACGAACGAAGACCGGAAGAAGGCCTCAAGCCTGGAAACCAGTGAAGGGGTGGGGATCTCCAGTGCGTCCAGAAATACATGGTTTCCCTAGATAGAGGATCAAGCGAGAAGACACTCAAGTAACTGAAAAAATGATAAAAAGCATGGTAATCCATTGAGGGACGGAGGTCATGAATGCGTTTGTATTACTTATATTTGTTTGTTTTCCCTCGAAATACATAAGAAGAGTAAAATCATGTCAAATGGACGACAAGAGATCCATCATACTGTCTCACATAACTATACACATTTATAGAGGCGAAAGCCGTATTATTGCAATTATATTATTATCATAGTATATTATAACAATGATCTATCATACCGTCTAAACTTTCTGAAAAATGCTTCCAAACAATTATAAACAAATTAGATAAACTCACCACGTGCAGTGCCGGTTAAAATTACTGCTGGAAGCGTCATCATCGGGTCTTTGACTTCGAATTGTGTCATATATTGGTGACTGGCTAGAGCTGATCATTTCGGATTCCAAGCCTTTCAATGAGCGAACAACTTAACTAATCAACGGTGGGAAACCAGTGAACCTCCAGTGCGTCCTGAAGTATTTAATTTCCATAGAAGTACTAGCAAATAACGCGTCATAAAAAAATGGTCGAGGGGCTCGATCGTCATTAGCCGATCACCTTGAATAAATCCATCCTTCCAAATCCAATTCCAATTTCCCAGCTCCACTAATCTCAGCATCCGCTCCCAGAAATGTCTACTCAAACCGAAAAAAAAAAAAAATCTCAGATCCACGGGAAGTCGGAAAAATTACACACGTCAAAAAATCTGATCTCGAAGCGTGCCACATCTGGAACAAATTTTCCATCAGATGGAACAGTTTACGTAAATCGATTCTCCAACCTTTCGAGCAAGTCATTCCCTCTCCCATAGAAGGTCGTGATCTTCCAACGAACCATCAACCGCGAGGTTCTGGGCTCAAGTCTCAACAGGCCAGGGGTGCAGAAAAGCGGAATAAACGAAATGTTCTCACAAAGGCAAGAAAACAGAAATTAGGAGGCAAATGCCCAAGTTCCAGAAAACCTAACAAGGTCGAAATTGTAGCCCAGAATCAATTCTTCGATTCAGTTAGGATACCACAATAAAGGTCCAAGCGAATTTTGTCCTCCTCCGACACGGGTAGGTGTCCACAGCTGATCAGACCATTATTAAAGAAAAAAAAAAAAAAAATATGTGGTTTGTGTTTTTTGTGTGTGTGTGTGAGAGGGGGGGGGGGTCTGTACAAGTCATTTTCCGGCTTGAGCCTGAAGTGAACCCTTCTCAAGAAGGGCTAGAATACAGCTCTAATAGAATTCAGCTGACGTACCCATTTTGCACTGTTAAATATGGAAAATGTCAGAACTCGCGGCACTACACAAAGCTTGCTAAACGGGAAGTTAAACCAGATGTCTTGCGAGCCCATTCCCTCAACCAGAAGAATTCCAAACCGCCTCTCCTCCGAACAGCTCATCTAATGACCCTGGACAAATGGACTAAAACAATTAGCAAAGAATGTCCCGTCGTCTATCCGCTTACTCACTAAATGGAATGACAGATTTCCAATGGATTTCCAGAGTTTTGCGTTACTTCCAGGTGATTTTGATCGATTGCTTCTGGAGCGAGGGTCAATTGACTCCCCACGATTTCGGGACAGGTCATTTGTCTTCCGGGAATGACGCTTGGATGCCGCCTTAGCCGTGGCCTTTTCCCGGTCAAAACTTCACTGAGCCGGGGAAACCGCGTACGCGTATCCATGATCTTACTTCCCAAGTGACCCAAGGATCCAAAGACGTGTCCGAGAACCCAACTTGGTTCTGGAACAAGACCCTAGTCGCTAACTGAAATCGGTTGAAAGATCCTCGACTTCTCGTTTCTTTTATACATTTCAGACGAGGGCCCAAGGACGAAACATTATCTATGCTACGAGGTCACGGCCATATGTTATGTTTTTGTGGCTCCTTGGAATAAAATAGGGAAAGGAATCCCTATGTTTGTTGCCCCCTTATATCCTTAGCGCAAATGTACCACTGTACTGCTTCGTCAATCTTCCTCCCACATTGCTTGACGCAATCTAGTCCCTGAAACTTCGAGATATGTACGATCTTTTCACTCCATCCAAACGACATCTACTGGATATTTACTTGTAGGCCTATACATGTCGACACATACAGTGTCGAGGCACGCGTATCTAATGATTAGAACGGTGGAAAACATATCAGATTACTGTGAAAGAAACTACTTAATACTGAGGTTTTATGAAGCACATCAGCATATTTTTGTTCGAGTCTAACACAGAACGAGCTGAACCCAGTTCTTGCAATGTAAGAATATATATTCTCACATAAATAAAAGAAAACTCCGCATCCACGAAAGGGACGAGAATTTCCTACTTCCGACAGAAATCAGATCAAGCCCAATTCAGAGAGCCTACTTCAGCATAAAAGAAACTTCTAAGACGAACTCCCAGGTTCAGAAGGCCTAATATTGCTCACTAGGCATGGCCTAAACGAATCTTCCTTTTTCCAGCAAGATGAGTGCATGCCTTTGTTCTTTCTCCGATACTACTCAGATCCACGTAAATGGAACTCGTGAGGAGCTTCACAGTCGTAGCTTGGAGGTACACCTCGACTGTTCACAAGCCCGGTAGCTCAGTGGTAGAGTGACTGCCTTGTAAGCAGAGGGTCCTGGCTTCAAAACCCGGCTGAGGAGCATTTTTGTCTATCAGTTAACTACTTATAAAAAAAACCTCGACTCATACTACACGTGGATGGCCGTAACTCTTAACTGCTCCTCCCTCCTACACATACACATTTACAAGGCATCAGAAGGTGATAAGGCTATTGCTATTTCACGTAATTTGTAGCCTATCTCTATATTACTGTCTACTACAAAAAATACTAAATTAACTTTCTCTACATAAACCTGAAGGAACACAGTTAGTTTACAGTATGTGAGCAAGTAAATTTCATTGTCCATCAAGGTTCCAACAAACATACGGCGTAGTAAAAGGAACGAAAATACAGTTAAGTAGCAAGTATTTGCAATAATTTGTTGGTCCAAAATCCACTGTGCACTAGCCGCTTGACGTACCACTCGAGGGATTGCCAACTCTCTATTTTTGTGTCCACCAAGTGCCCAGTACCGGTCGTAGGTGCCGGGAATGGGTGTAGAACAAAAACCGGGAGTGGGTAGCTCCTCGGTAACACTAGTGTTAAATCCGTCAATTCATTCAGTCAGGAGCCGAACACACGAATGTAACTGACCAAACCATACAGTAATGTTACAGATCAGATGCAACAAACAAAATTAGACATCTCATTATGAGGTCGACACTGATTGCACAAGAAATAGGCCAGAGAAGACAAAGGCCGCGAAGACAGACAAAAAAAAACCTCCTCTGCCTCATGGCTGACTTCTCTCCTTTTAGCTCTGGCTTCAAACCCGTCCCAACTCCCAGCCGGGATTCTTCAAGGGAGGCCTAATACTAGAGGGCGTCAAGTAGAGTAATGAAATCAGCCCAAGCATGCCATAGGACCATTATCGAGTCCATTTTCTTCCCACACAGCTCTAAAATATTAGACCTATGCACGGCCTAGTATATTGATTCTCTCACGACAAAAGGCCTAGGCTAGAACAACGATGATGGAAGAAATCAAACAATGGAGAAATGAACCCGAATATTCTTCGACATCACAGCCGAAGCTCTCTTCTAAATGTCGTGCTGGAGGAAGAAAAGGCAAAAGGTGATTCGGCAACCATGAGACACCAATGCATCCGAAACACTTGCCTTAAACTTTTAGAAGCTAGCAAAGCATCAAAGGTCCAACACCACTCTGAACTTAAGAAGTGTTCTTCGCAATAATTCATTTTACTAAGTGTTCTTCGCAATAATTCATTTTAGTAAGTTGTTTCGAAAAAAAAAAGAGTCCCGTAATGCACCGAGCATGAAAACTGTAGGCTTCTACAAACAACTTCCATTAATTTTCCATTAATTAACGTTGACTCGCCTAACGTATTTATAAGTTTTATAAAGTTTATGTAGTGTTTCGTTTTCTTTGTGTGTAATTCATTTTTCTTTCTTCCTATTACTCCGCTCTTTCATTTGTTGTATAGCGGGCCTCAATAAATTATTATTATTTTCGTTCTTAGGCACATTTTTTTTAAATTTCCCCTGATCTTTCAACAACCACTTTTTGGGGGACCTCCAATCTTGTCGCTGAAGTTAGTGAATCCGCGCTGTTTCTCGCTTGTCTCTACGCCAAAGCCTTCCAAATGCAAAAGTTTTATTTTACTCTACTACTTTTTGGGATCCCAAAACGTAAGCGGAGGGATACCTATGACATCGCAAAAGTTGTCAGTCTGTTAGCACGATAACTCTCGAAGGGGTTGAGATATTTTGAGCAAGCTTGTCATGAGGACTCTTTAGGTCAAAGTACAGGTCAAGTTCGAAGATGGGCTATGTAGCTCTATATTTAGGGGTGGTGGAGGGGTTTGAAATTTATTTTCTCGCCGGATAAATAGTTCACCCGGAATCCGGCGAAAACCGGAAAATTTGTGAAAAGGTAAAGTTTAATATGAAGTTGATTGGAGGAACGGGCAAGGAAACGTGCTGAGTCTGAATATGAAAATTATTTTCTCGACGGACAATTAGCTCGGCCGGAATCCGGCCAAAACCGGAGAATTTGTTAAAAGTAAAAGTTGTATTTAAATTTGATAAGATGTTCAATTTGCGAGATAGTAGACATGCTGAATTCGCATATGACAATCATTTTATCACTGGACGTACAGATCGCTCGGAATCCGCCTGAAACCGGAAAATTTGTTAAAAGTAAAAGTTTAATCTGAAGTTGATAGGTTGGATGTAGGGGTAAGGAGACATGCTGAATTCGTTTTTGAGCTTTATTTTCGGACAAGTAGTTCCGGAATTCCGCCAAAGTCAGAAAATTGGCTGAAGTAAGGCAGAGAAGTTTCGATCTGCTTCGTCAAAATATATATGACTTAAAAGGGTAACACACTTGCTGAATCCATATCTGAACTTGGTGTTCTCATATGATTAGCTATTTTGGCCTTAATCTGTTTCTAAATTTTAATAGTAAAAGTGTTCCAAGGAGTCAGGCGAACACTGGATCTGGCGAAGACAAGACCCAATTGTCTGGACAAATTTGAACTTTTGGGATCCCATCGAAACCTTTGGTCTTGTTACTCTTACTCGACTAGGCAAGCTGGGTAAAAACAATACGCGCGCCGCGACCAAACTCATTAGGCTTTCACGAACTTGTTTCTTTGTTTCAACCGTCCCACTCAGAAAACAAACTCTTCTTTACATATGAAAGGCTATCGGCAACTGGCTCGACCTCTTCGCTTCTATCTCAACCATATTTTTTTTTCAATTTCCCTTGATCTTTCAACAACGCTTTTTTGTGACCTCCGACCTTGCCCCTAAAGTAGTAAATCGGCGCCGTTTCTCGTTTGTCTGGCGGACGAGGGAAAAAGCAATCAACGCTTTCCCCCTCACCAAATTGCCTGTCTTCTCCAATGAGCCAATATGTTCCACGCTTGAAAACGGGAACATAAAGGTTCCGCTCTTCGCTCAATATAACTAAATTAACCCTCAGGAATTCTCTGTACGTCGCAGGAGGATAAGCGGAGACCCAATGCCGAACCCCGTCCCTCATAGGGTTGATAACATAGTTGATAAACTCAGTTATAACGACCTTTTTCTATTTATCCTCTACTATCTCCTCCTCCCTTTCAGCATTCAAAAGCACGGCCAGCAAGACACCAGTGAATAAACAATGTCCAAGGGACATCCAGGACTTCATTTTGTTTAAAGTCCGTATACAAACATGGACTTTTAAGTCTCAGTCAATCTTCAGTTTTTGTTCACTCAAATCCGCCATCTTCTGTGGGTCATAATCAGGGCGAGACAACATTTCAGACATCAAACATACCTATATTATATTTTTTAAATGGCAGGTCAAAAATAAAAACTCATGGCAGAATTTTACAATCCCGACATCGCTGGAAATGAGAGACAAGCGATGAGCAAGGGGTAGAGACTATGCACTTAACAACTGATGTAATATGTAACCACATATTTTGCAGAATATTGTGATATTTTTGAGGGAAGGAACACTTACAGGGATAAAAGTTGGTTTAAGCAGAAACAGCGTATTTTGAGACCGTTTTTAAACATGATACTTTTATTTCAGGCCCTAAACTAACACCAATTTTTTTTTCCGGAATAAAACAATATCTAATTATTGCCCGAGTTCGAGGACGTCAACAAAAATGTTCAGTCGCCACGCCGCATTTTCACAGTCGCACCTGTTACAGCCTTGTGGGACAATTTACAAGCCACGGTGAAGCAGCACCCTTCCCTCGCCCATCCATGCAAGCCTCGTCCTCTCTCGTATCCCAGCTGGTGCCGCGCGGATGGCCCCAGCAAACCTCAGTGGGATTCCCATCCCTTCTTAATCTGAAAATACTGACAAGAATTCGTCCCGAGGGTCAGCTAAGCTCCTGGTTCTGACGATCGACAACGAGAGCCGAGATTAGATTCGCCATCATAAGTCAATCGACAAAGAGGAAAAGCGACACATAATTTTCCACAGGGCTGAAGAAGGAAATGACGCCTTTCCCAGCTAAGCAAGAAACGACACATGAGATACTGCCAAAGTAGAGCAAGTTACCAGAATCTGCTCTGTAGCAAGCTGTTCACACTTGTGTAAAAAGAATTTCAAATTCAATTGAATTATATTCAAGAAAGGCATAACACGGACAAGCCGACTAGTAGGTTTCGTGTCAAACTTGTCATGTTGGGACTGCTTAATTCTTGGTAGTGCTTAAAGAGGGGCACACAATACTCGATTTCAGGTTAATACTCATAAGTGCCTAAACCCTTTCCTCGCCACCTGGATACAGCTCGGCGACGCCAGGATTCTTAATTTTCCTTGTACGAGCATAATCATTGATCACTGCACAATAAAGAATGTAATATTTGTGATGTTTAGAAATCGGCATCAGATCAGTATGTAATATGTTCATCCTATCGAATATTTTCACAGTCTCCTTTGATTTATTTCTGGTTTCGCTTGAAATTGGCTGTGCTATTAGTTTCATGGTTGGAATCTTGACTGGTATGATGGTGACGCAAAAGAGCTGGTGGGATTGTGTCAAGCGAGAAGTTGCATATTGGATGAGGTCTAATACGTACAGGTTTTGATATGTTTTTGCTTTTGAGAACTAAAAAGTGTCACAAAAATAACGAAGCTTTTCCTGTACCCTTCATATGTGCAATTTGCTGGTGTTAATTTTTGAACTTTCCGGGATTTTTCGAGGGGGGGGGGGTCTAATTCTGGGAGGGGAATGAGTGGGTGGAAAAAGAGCAAAGAACCTAGGGACAGAGATATACAGAGTCTTCGATGGCTTGTCGAAGCTACTATCATTACTGACCAGCGAAATTCTACGTCGACACTGCAGACATTTCACCTTCAGGGAAGTCCGAGTAGTTGGCAATGAACCTTGGCCTAACCATGGGAGCTTGCTCTTTAATCAAGTTGGACATCCTTCTAACTCTTACTGGGGATTCCAGAAGAGGACTTCTTTAGAAACTCCAAGCCTTTAGTTGCGTTTTTGTTCGGCTTTTGCCTTTCCCTTTTCGGCTTTGGCTTTTTATCGTTTTCAGGCCTTTTCTAACATTCTCGCGTTTTCGCCAGTTGCCGCGTCTACTAAGGACTTTTCACTTTTCTCGGATGAAAACGCTATTTTGACAAATGCCATTTTATTTGTATTTTACTTGCACTTCAAATTTTATCTTTAAAATCCGAGACAGTCTCGAAATACTGATTTTCACTTTGGAGTCAATTCCTTTTTTATTGGATTTTGGGATAAACTGGCTAAAGTAGCGAGTCAAAAAGTCAAAAGGAGAGCGTAACTTGGTCACCTACCAAATTTGCTTTTTTGCAAAAAGGCGAAAGTCGGCGTTTGCCTTTTTGACAAAAACGGGAAATTGTCGAACAGTGCTTAGGAACATTTTACGAAAACACAAAAAAAAGTAAAAAGCCGTCGAAAAGGCGAGTGAAAAGTCGAACAAAAACGCAACTTTGTTTCCTTGCGTTGTACCAGTTTGCCTGAACTGCCAGAAGTTCGATAAACATATAACCCACATTTGCGCATCCTTGTATTAAACATTATCAGAAAACTTCTGGTATGACCTTTTTTTTTTCCTTTTTTTTTAAATCCCGCGTACCTTCTTTTTCCATTTTTTCCTGTTTTAGGTGAGTATGACCTTCTTAAATGTTATCTAGCATAACACTTAAAAGGGCCATAACATATATATTATCGCAATATTATAACACAAGGATTTGCTAATCTGTCTTGTCTGTTATCAAGCTTCTGAGAGTGTAACTGACGGCCAAGGGGGGGGGGGGGGGGTCTACTCTCCGTTCATCAGAATCGAGACGAGGATCTATATGGCCGGTAACATCGTCAACCGAAACGACAGGGTTTATTCACCGACATATGTCTTCTGCGACGCCAACACGTTCCCAGCGTCGGTCCATTGCAAATAACAGAAGATGCTGGAAAATGTTTTTGCACTACAATCAGACACAGCCATAACCACCACTTTCGACTATTAAAACAGTATTCAGACACCCGTGTCTGAGTTATTGCAAAATTACTGCGAAGTCGGTCTCCAAATTGCAGAGAATTCTGATTAATTGCAAGTACAGCTAGAGATGCCTCTGATGCCCTTGATGGAAGTAACCGACTTACTTTGTGGTTCCTGATGAAGTCACGAAGTATCCAATACTTTTCCGACCACCGAATCAACAACAGTAAGTAACCTGTAATTTTCAAGAGATCCAATCAAGACTGACGTGTTTCGTAACTTTCCGAATCCAACGTTTAAAAGTGTGTTGATGACTTGGTACGAGTGAAAGAAAACCTGGCGAAGAAGCCGAGCTGAAAGGAGAGGTCAACGTTCTGCCAGTCTACTTGCCAAACTGCTCCACTAAATCTGATGCTTTACTCACTAAATGAATATAAGCGTGCCACACTCAGACTGTTCTTTCTCCAAGCCACCGGACATGCCCAGCTTTTTTCTCCAACACCGCACGGCTTCTTCCTCCCGGAAAACCCAAGGATTCCCGACCGATAAAGCCCTCAGAGTGGTGTTAATGGTCCGGTTCCCTTTCACTCGACTATTCCATTACAAGCCCCGCAGCAAAAAACAACAGTCTCCTGTATCTGACAGTTCATTCATCGATCTGGCGTACATAAATTAGATTATCAACACATTGACGCTCTGAATAAATGCCGTTAATGTCAATTATGAGACCGGTGATGTAAAAGCGAGAAACTCGAAGCTGGAAGACGAATTTCCGCAAGGTTATTGAGTTCCAAAGAAATAAAGCCTAAGGGGGAGGGACACTGCACCACTGGCGCAAAATCGCTCACTGAACCATGGCCTGTGTTCAGTAACATGAATAATGCTTACTGGGTGAGTAACAAGTAAGATAGAAAAAAGGAATAATAAGAGTTCATATTCCTTTTGCAGAACATGTCTGATTGTATACAACTCACTGGCAGAGGACACAAATGAAGTAAAACGAAGAGAGAATGCTACAAGAAAACAAAGAGGACCTAGGGAGTAGACTTATTTCACGAAGTTATAAAAAAAGGAAGAGTTGGAATAGGCGATTTCAGCCCAAGGACGTAAAAGAAGTACACAAGATATAAAAACATGTTTGGTATGCTGAGATGACATAGGCGCTGTCTTTCGAGTTAAGGCCAAAGAGGCTTGGGGAGAGAAGACTTATTGAGTTTAAAAAAGAGGAGTGACTTCAGTCCAGGCGAACTTCCTGCCACTTAACGACGAAAATATTTCAGTAATGTTAAGGTAGTCGTAGGTATTTTAGTGGTTGCGCATTTTACGAATGTATGTGAAATAAAGGAACCAAAAAGAAGTTTTCTGGAGTTGGGATTGGGAGGATGTAATGGCTGGTAGGGAGGTTGAGAGAAAATCTCTTGTGGGGATGCAAAATCTAGGAAGGTTCATCCGCTCGGGAATGTCTCGTAATTTATGCATGCCGACAACCTGCCGAGTTAACTAAGCACATGAGCGGGATACTGAAGCTCAGTCTCGGCTAACAGTAGTTGCGATTTTGCAGATACCATGGTCTCTGATACCACGGTCTAAAGTCGTTTTTGCAGTTATCGTGGTATCTGATACCACAGTCAAAAGGCGTTTTTGCAGTTATCGTGGTATCTGGTCAGTTAGCGTGGTATCTGATATTCAGATACTGGTCCGACCGTGGTAAGTAGTCGTGGTATCTGAAGAGTCATCTCACTTTCATCAAATTTTGTCAGATTAGTGAGAAAGAAGTTTACCACTTAGTGATGTGACTGAATATATGTTTAACAACAGTGAAAAAAAGAAAGAAAAAAAAAGAAGAAAAAATCTTTCTGTGTTCTATCTTCAACTAATAAAGCTATCAGCTCAACAGTCAGTCCAATTTCCCGACCATGTCAAGTAAGTGACAAAATGTTTCTTTAGCGAAGCAAATAAATTTTGATCGTTTTCGAATTTCATACTCGTAGAACAAAAACCAACTTACCAAGGACTTGTCCCGTTGTCTTGAAAACGGGCGGACTAAAATCTCCCCAGCCATGGGTCGTTTTGGCTCGCACCTGAAACCCGTAGTCCGTCCTCGGCTTCAAAGCGGTGAATGTCGATTCCTCTTTCTTTGTAAGCAGACTGGAAGCATTGCTCTCCATGCCTCGAACGAAGAACCTAACTTCGTACATATCCACTTCCGTATACGGGTCGTCGGGGGCGTCCCATTTAAGAACGAGCTCCGTTGGTCGCGTTGTTGTGACTCGAACGTGAGATACGGACGAGGGAACTGACGCTTCCGTTGTTACGTCCATTTCGATGTACCGACGCTCTGCTTCTGTAATCTGGTTGGATACGCCGTTCTCGGCAATAATTCGGAAGTGATATGTAGTAACCGGATTTAGGCCGCTGATGGTCACCTTGGTGTCATTGAAGGACTCCTGAAAAATTGAGCAAATAAGATGTTTCGTCCTAGTTGCTAAGTTTATGTCTCCTGACCCAAGGTCAAAGTTTTCTTTCGCGTCCATTGCTAACGACATCTGACGTTTCCGCACTTTCATTTCGGAAGACGACTTTTTAGACCCGTAATTTTTGTTTTCTTTTCTCGATCATGTACATCAAGCACGCCATCGAAAGGTTAGTGTTATTTTTCTGTTCTTTCGCACTAGCTACTTTCGCGTAAGTGCGTAATCAAGATATTCCTTCACTCATTCTAGCGAGATAGCTACCCCACACCAGCCTATTTCCCCTCTGACTGGCTGACCAAGTCGTCGCGGATTTCTCAGGCCCCAGCCTTTAGACTACGAGCACACTGATAGTCATGGTATTGGCATACCTGCGAACTTCACCACAACCTCCCACTTCAGCAACAGAAGATAACCGCCGAAAAAAACTGGTGTGCTATGGTTTTGCGGATTCACAAGCTTCTCATAGAAACCGAACAGGTTTCTTTGGACAAAGTATTTTCTTTTGTTTTGCTTTTTTTGCTCCTCTGTTTTGGACACGAATTCCAGTCAGACAAGTCGGTCTGGCCAATTTAAATTACTCATGGCTTTAAAGCGAAGTACTTACTGGGAGGTCCACAGAATAATCAGTAACTGAAGTAAATGGGAGATAGCTAGTAACTCTTTTATGGCTTATCCACTCTCGTAAAGTGAGAAATGCCCTTGAGCCACTGAGACCAGTCCCTGTTTCAAAGTGCGGTCCCAAAAGCAACACAAATAATTGTCCACAAACGCCTCTACCATACACAACTATTACACAAAACACCTTAATCGGTCGTGGGAAACATCCCACAAAAATAGGGAATTCGGCAAGTAAAACAGATTGCCAGTTATTTTATTTCATTCTTCTTCTTCGCTGCTCGATCAAAAATAGGCATCAGGATGTTTCGCTCATAACGTGTCTCCTATCCACCCCGAGAAACCGCAACCTAACTGCTGTCAACCACTGTCACCTAACGGCGTCGTCCAAAGCGTACTTTATCGGAATGGACTCGTACTATAGAACAGTGGTTCCCAACCGGGGGTACGCGAGACCCACGTCAGGGGTACGAGGAGGTCCAAAATATCTGAATTCGAAAATGCCTGCTTTTGTCAAGAAATTAAGAGTTTTGGCTCACGAAGTTTCAGAGCAACAGCGCGAGTGTCCTTCTGACCTTTGACCAGTTTGACGAGAATGAAATTGACAACCTTGCAGCCTCAAGTATCCCCTTTATTTGTATATGTTTTTACACATTAGTCCCTTACCACTTGTGACAATAAATGACGTAGTTTGGCGTTCTGATCTTGACAGATATTATCAGAATACTTTGAGCCATTATTGGACGACAGTACTACTATTGAGGAACGGACTAACAAACAAATAAAACACAATTCAAGATTACTAGACTAGTCATATGCAAGACCTACAAGCAACGCTGCCAAATTACTTTCCCAAATAACCAATAAAAAAAACCCCGCAACCTCATATCATGTGGTCCAAGCGGTCCCTTGATCGAGTCCAGAGTTCAGAATTCTCCCATCCATAAATAAAACTAACGCGCAAATTCGGAATCAGTCACACCCGGCTTCACATATAAGTGACAGCATATACGGACGCCTGCATTTCAAATCTCGAATTTCTTTCCCCATCCATCATCTAGAAACTGGACAGTCGGCACACTTTCAAGTGGCAGCCACAGTTGAAACCTGACAGGCTGTCATTTAGCCCCGGGACTAAGCGTTTTCTCAGCTAGTGCCACCAGACATCATCAGACGTTCTAACAGAAGTTCAAGAGCATGAAGAACCAACACAAATACCACGGCTTGTGGCCGATAAAAACAGGAATACCGAAAAGTAACGAAAGTGAACACCTCTTTCATCTCTTCGAAGTAGTACGCAAGGCGATGTGAGGATACATATGTTGTCCTGTGCCTAGATTGTTGACCAGTATCTCTGCATCATGAGACAGACAGTATATTAAAAAACAAGCTTGAAACGTCCATACGGACAACCGCAGAAAGCAATGGCCTGTCCTATGTGTTGGTCAGTACAACAATTACAATGTACCCCGACCTGGGTTACAGACAAAACCCACGAAAAAAATTCAATCCAAAAATCTTCCATTTCCTCCTAAAACATTAAAAAGAGTAGGTCATACTTGACTATGATTTAAAATTAACCATTATCCTTATGTCGTTAAATATTATCTTCAAACCCAGACACGCTGCAGATTAGCTTATAGCATGTTTGGCAGTACTTAACAGCTTAGTCAGTTTACAATTTTATTTCGGCTCTTCTTGGCAATACTCTCTTCATGTCGTAACCAAAAGTAGGGCAATAGCCTAATCATTGCATTAACCAAAGATTGGCACTTATCAAAATTATGAACTTGCCAAATCCTTGCAAAGAGGGGCGAAATAAAATTTCAGCTTGTTTAGGCATCAGCAATCACTTGGGCTGAAGGAATACTCTAGCTAGTGTATTGTCGTCCCACTAGCTGTTCTGGTTCGTGTACATCGATACTCGGCTGAAGCGACGACGACACAACCGTGAATGCCGCTAACCCGGATTCCAATCTACGACAAAAACGGACGACATATCCTGCGACGCGTCCTACCGGCGACCAAATGGGCCACCGCCCAAGCTTCGCACGACATCCACCGCGAGATGATCAATATCTCAATACCAACGTGAGACTAGAACAAGGTGCCCTATTATTCCTTGATGACATTCTTATTAATCATCAACTCTAGCAACGGTGCAAATACCTTGTCCGAGGACGAATAACGACGTGACACATTTTGATGGAGAGTTCGTTCTAAGCCGAAAGCCAGAGTTTTCATAGCATCTCCATTATAAACTGATGAACTCGACACACTCCCATCCCGCACCTACGCATGACAAGTCAAAGGTGAAACTGAGCGCTAGTCTTTAAATTTACTTCGAATTCCGCCCTCAATAAATCGTCGTGTGTAGTTAGCCGTTCGTAAGTGGAACAAGCTAGAGTGACCTCTCGGGTTAACCAAGCCTGCTTGGTGGGCGGCCATTAGCGCATAATCTGCACAAAAACATAGCTGACAACTGGAACTCGGCCACACGCTCAGTTTCAGACAATCCCGCAACTATCAAACTGGAAACTAAATTAAGAGCCCTAGCAGAGGGCAAAGAGGGCGCACTTTTGTGCCGAAAAGTTGAAAACTCAACCCCGGTGCATGTTCGCATGCTTCACGTTCGAGTATCCACGTTTGAGTATCCACGTATTCGACAGGTGAAGGTCCATATACTGTACATGAGTAAGTCCGAAACACGCCGGTGATCCATGGAAACAAGACCAAAGGGTTCGACGGAGTCCCACAAATTTAATATTTGATCCAGACAACTGCGTCTTTTAGATATCTGGTCTTCGCCAGGTTCCTTGAACGTTGTTAGTATTAAAACTTAGAAATAGATAAATGCCCATGGCCAGTCATCTGAGAAAAGTTCAGGTATGGGTTCAGCATGTGTGTTTATCCCTTACGACATATCTACTTTGACGAAACTGATCGAAACTTCCCGCCTTACCCCTGCCAAATATCTGGTTTCGACCGGATTCTGGGTGAACTGCTTTTCCGGAAAAAAATTTAACTTTTAACAAATTTTCAGGTTCTGTCCGTATCACGGGCGAACTATCTGTTTGGCTAGAAAATAATTTAATTTTCATGTACGAATTCAGCATGCCTCCTTACCACTACATCGAAACTCTAATCAACTTCAGATAAAACTTTTACAAATTTCCGGTTTGGGCCGGATTCCGGTCGAACTAAATGTCCGGGTAGAAAGTGAGTGTCATATATGGATTCAGCATGTCTTTGTATCCCTTACCCGAACATTCAATCAAATTCAAATGAAAACTTTTTCTTTTAACAAACTTTCCGGTTTTGGCCGGGTTATGGACGAACTAATTGTCCGGCGAGAAAATAAGTTTCAGATATGGATTCAGCATGTCTCCTTACGCCTAGATCGACGTCAAACGTCACCCAAACAAATCCCCAAAATTGACTCAAATCCTACGAAAACCAGTTAACACTGTTTGTTGTGGTGACGTTTCTGGATCTTCGCTTGGCACGAAGAATCAGTCATCAGGAGTATCCTAAAGACAGGTTCTTCAACCTCTCCCATAGTAGTATACATTGCCATTCTACGTACTTTCCACCGAACCTGCATGTAACAGTACATGACAAACAAAGTCTGGATACTCTCTCTATAACCCTGAACCCGGGCTTGAACCAATCGACACACTGTAGTCTAACTTGCTGTCCTGTGTTTCCACTTCAATTATTTTTTGTCCTTAAACTCTTTGATATCACCTACTGTTTCCAACGTAAATAAACCAAAAGATTAAATTTAATCGTCCTTCTACATATTACGTTAAACTCCATTTTTCAACTATGTTCCAGCTCTCATGTGTAACAGTTACCCCAAAGCTAGCGGAACTCCGCCAGCATCATACACAGATCTTCAAATCCGTCCCACGAGTAGGACCAGCTACTACTATTCCGCAACCTGTTCGATCAAAGGTGGTCAGAACTCCCACACCATTATCCCATAACCGCCAATAACCCACTTTGCAATGTAAATGTTCTTTCGGCCAACTTCTAATAATATTTGACTGCGCTATACGGATACGTCATCTGAATTTTGTTCTAGCCCAAAATTCGTTAGGATAAAACTCAGCTGACGTATCTATTTGGCGCAGCCAAATCGAGGTAGGCCTATGTTTCATTTCACAGTTTTCTCGTCGAAGAAAATATTAAAATACATACGAGCGAACTTTTACTGCAAAATATTTGCGGAAAATATTTAGTATTCAGTCCATCTGATAGTATGTCAGCTGGATTCTGAAATATTTGCCTTTATTTTCTTCTATTTCTTCTTTCAAAATTTGCATATGTTGCTAAGCGGCACTTTATTTTAGCTCAATGGAAGAAGGAGCATATTTACACGTCAACGAACAATAAAAATGAATTATTTCTGCAAACTTGATTATTTGACTGTTTTATTTTGACTGTCCTGAACTAACAAACAAACAAAAGTGAAAAATTTCGAGAAGTGGTCAAACAACCATACCTCTACTGTGCGGAATCGCAACAGCGAAACACGAAGAAGCAAGTCAAAAGTAGCAACTTGCAAACCCTCGATTCAACTATCATATATCACCGTCCGAATCGCAAAAACATGCCAAACTCATCCCTCATGTATCATCCACTGCCTTCCGGTATTCAAGCTAAAAGTACATAACAGAACTTACCCCTCTTGCAACCTGAACCGGGGTGTAGGCAACCCCAAGACCACAGACATCGCAAACGAGGCGATAGACGGTGTCGGCTCTTCCGCCCTGCATCGCCGGAGAAGACCAGGAGAGAACTACTGTTGACTGATCGACGAAGTTCACTGTCAAGTTCTGTGGTGATGAGGGGGGCTCTAGAAAATTAACAAAGGTAAGGTTCTAGTAGCCGCAGAAACTTGTTCGCTTCTGAACGGGTTGGTTTTTAATTGAATAAGACAGCTATGGAAAACTGAGATATTTTTATCTGACTTTGGCTGATATTAAAATGTAATGGTTGTTGTGGAGCAGTTGAAATTTGTATATGGATGTTGTGGAGTCGATATTTGTGTTCGAGGTAGCCCGATTGGCTTTCTTTTGGAATTATATATCATATCGTGATCATCAAGATCAGAAAATTTCGATATTGGCATTGAAACGAATATCCTTTGTACTTTTGTCCTTCTCGTGTCGTCATTTTGGCGGGATAAAAGCAGAGTAGTTGAGGGTTTGCCTGTTTCCAAATCTTTCCGAATGTTCAGGCGATTGCTTTCACTTTAAAATGCCGAAAGGATGATTCTATAGAATGTTCCTGTTTCACCACAAGAGGAACATAATCAATCGCAGAGCAGGTTGGAAACGACTGAGGAATTCTAAATACCTTTTACTTTTTTGGGATCCCAAAACGTAAGTGGTGGGATACCTATGACATCGCAAAAGTTGTCCGTCTGTCCGTCCGTCTGTGCGCATTATAACTCTCGAAGGGAATGAGATATTTTGATGAAACTTGGTGTGAGGCTTCTTTAGGTCAAGAGTAAGGTCGAGTTCGTAGATGGGCTCTGTAGCCCTAAATTTAGGAGTGGGGGAGGGGGTTTAAATTAAGGGGCAAATGAAATATTTTTAAATAGATTATCTGATAGTCGATTATGGGGTAAGAAGACATGCTGAACACGATGATGAAAACCATTTTGTCATCTGACAAGTAGTTCGGCCGGAATCCGGCCAAAACCGGAAAGTTTGTTAAAAGTAAAAGTTTTATTTGAAGTTGATTAGATGTTCGATTTAGGGGTAAAAAGACATTCTGAACACGATGCTAAAAACCATTCTCGCTGGACAAGTAGTTCGCCCGGCATCCGGCAAAAACGGAAAGTTTGTTACTAGTAAAATTTATTTGAGTTGATTAGATGTTCGATTTAGGGAGAAGAAGACATGCTGAACACTTAGGTGAAAACAATTTTCTACCCGGACAAGTAGTTCGCCCGGAATCTGGCCAAAACCGGAAAATTGTTAAAAGATTTGTAGTTGATTAATTATCTGACTAGGGGTAAGAAGAGATGCTGAATCCGTGTATGAAAATCATTTTTTACCCTGACGTATAGTTCGACCGGAATCCGGAAATTTTTTTTGAAAATTTTTGAAAATTTGTTATAAGTTAAATTTTTATTTGAAGTTGATTAGATGTTCAGTATTGGGGAAAGAAGATACGCTGACTTCGTTTTTTAGCTTTCTTTTTTCCCCCGACAAGTAGTTCCTGAATTCGGCTGAAACCGGGAAATTGGCAGAAGTGGCAGGAAGTTTTCGTCAAAACAGATATGACTTATAGGGGTAAACACACATGCTGAATCCGTATCTGGACTTGGTTTTCTCAGATGATTAGCTATTTGGCCTTAATCTGTTTCAGAATTTTAATAGTAAACATTTTCAAAAAGTCTGGCGAAGACTGGATTTGGCTAACACAAGACCCAACTGTCTGGATCAAATATTGAATTTTTGGGATCCCATCGAAACCTTTGGTCTTGTTACTAACAGAAAAGGTGGTTAAGATATATCTCACTACAAAACATACCAATCTATTATACAGAACATTGGATTTCGAATAAAATCGACAAGGGCACTACAGTGAGTTTAAGTTTCTTGTGACAAAACTATACTTCGGCAAGGTTCAAACGGTAGCAGACTGGGCTGTGAAAATGTTTCCTCAGTAAGCACCATCTTACCAACGAAACGGCAGCAGGAAAGCAACGGAAGTTCAAAGATCGCAACGTTTGTCGAGAAACAAGTAATTAGGTCCCGAAACAATGCCGCTTCTTTTATTTCGGATTAAAAAACGTATCACGATGCTATCCATCTCCCAGCATGAGTTTCCCGTCGTTACATAAAACTCAAATGCTGAGCAAGAATGCAAAATCACCGGAGGCTGTTTGACTTCCGAGTCAAAGACGACCACGAGACGAGCAAAGCCCTTTCTCAGCTCCAACACTAGGGGCTATACACTCCACAATGCTGCATAATCGACAGACAAGTTAAGTTTTCTAATCGGTGTTTAAGTAGCTTTTTATACCAGTAAACTATCTCGGGAAATTTATTGTGAAAACGGACTATCTCCTTCTCACAGTTGATTAATCAAGATTGGACAGCTGCTTGACAGAATAATCCTCGTTTTTAAGTACCAGAGCTTAGGCCCAGGACACCCAGCGGTTCCAAGTCCCGAACTCCTTCGCAACGACATGCTGCAGTAGGTTGGTTTGAACGTACGTAATGAAGACAAAAAGGGAAGAAACCAAGGCGAAGTGACCACTCTTGCGTGACGCCAACAACTACCGACAATTCTACGGATTGCGTGACCAAAGTCGTTAAAAATCGTTTTCACCCTAGTTGGTGCCGATACCCATATTGATTACTACCTACAGGCAAATGAAGGATGTATCTATCCTAAAAGCCACACAAACCTTACTTGCTGCATTTCAGCACCCCTCGGCAATAAAAGGCGTAGAAGAAGATTTAAAGATTCCAGAAAAAGAAGACCCGAAGATAATTACGCTGACATACGGAGTAAAACCGGACAACATCTTATTTCCGAAGTTGTGAAGACGGTGGATACACCTTACACACATATCCCGTTCGGACTAAGGTTGAGTGGACTATACTCTCAGATCTGCTCTCTCAGTGTTTGGATCGAGAACTCTGAGGTCGGCCAGATTCGGAATTCCTTTCCATGCCCGTCAAACATATGTGCAGTGAAAATTAAAACCAAGTCAACTCTACTCATACTACCATGATTTTACAACGTCCTAACCCCGGCCAGACCTTTCCTAGGAATTTTACGAACGTTCAACCAAGCTGACTCACTTTTCCAAACCAGTCACAACCCCTCTAAACACTGTAGGACTTGCCATACCATTTTTATGACAGGAAGGGACTGGGCAGCCCCACTTTACCAATTGATAACTTAATACAGATTTATAGGTTTACAACCATTTAACACAAACATGCGACATGTGCAGCATCAATGAATGCCCTAAAAGTTCGACAGCGACGCTGTCATAAAAACTTGAAGTTTATGACCGTTCTTGAAAGCACGAAAGGCTCATTAAAACTGGGGTTTTAAGGGAGCCAGTCAACAAGAACGAGCGGGTGAATCCAGATTAAAGCAGATAGCGGTTATTCGGAACTAATGAGGTATAAAGACAAAAAAAGATATCGTGAGTTGAAACACCTTTTCACCTTTGTTCCTGCAATCAGTTCTTTGGACCCGTAATTTTCTAACCTCTGTCATTAAAGTGATTTTCTTTTGGATTCCTACCTCCCGGAGTAGTTTTTCTTCGCACGACGTATGTTTCCACGAAAACTTCTTACAATAGGACAAACAGATAACTACGTCCTGCTTTCCCGGAGACTCTATGAACGGGCCAGACGATTTAACAAAACCTCGCTTGGCCATTTGAGCTTAAGGGATGTTCCCTTCAAAGAACGTACTAAACTCGCCAGCCGATTCATTGGCTTGCCGTGAACCTATGCTAGGGACCCAGCTCTCAAAGGGCAGCGCTCAGTTGGTCTCCCAGGAATCCTTATCGCTTTTGCTAATGACCAGGTGTAGGGAGGGTAGCTGAACGGATTAGACGTTCCCAAAATGCACTTAACTCTACACAAGAAGATCACAGAGCCATTCGCCTACTTGCCACCGAATATGAACCACTACAAAACCATGATTCGAACGACGAACAGTACGGATCTACCTCTGCAAATTCCTACTAAACCTGTCAAAAAAGCACAAACGGTAGTCGACCAAAGCTCTGGCATATCCACCAATACGGTATGCTCTGAATAGCGTCCTGTCTGAAAGGGCTCTGATTTACTACGGGTTTCAACTCGGTGACAGCCACATACAATTCCGGCTCAGATCCGGTGCGACCAACAGCAAAGGGACGAACCCTTTTCCATTAGTATCAAGTTTCAAATCTGACGATTAATGGTAATGTCACGAACAGTCAGGAGATGACACTCTTTAATTACAGGTATCCCTATGTCCAGCTTTTATCCGGACTCGGATCAGCAATATTTCTTCAAGTAGGTCTGAACCTTCAAGTTTAGTCTCGTGTTGCTAAGGACCGATACTGATGCGAAACCCCACATATGAGATTTTTTGCCTCTAAGTGCCATGGGCACGGCAAATATAAGACAAACACGAACAAAGATAATATAAAAACATATATAAGAATATTTAAATATAAGAAATATAAAACAAACATAAGCAATTAAATAAAAATAACCAAAACAAATAGAAATTTACTTTCTACAGGCTCATTTCCCAATCGGCTGGGAGTTGCCCCGAAGAATCTCACCTGGAACAAGTCATCAACAACCTTCCATTCCCTCCGAATATTTCTAACCTAATTCATTCAAGCTTTGACATTGATACACCAAATCCTTTAGTTATTTTTGTAGACACCATATTGAATGTTTATGTGTATGAATATAGCGAAGAATAAATCGATCAAAATGTGCGAAGGCCTACACGCAAATGATTTGTGTTTACTTTAGTATCATTTCTTCCATTGAGGGAGCAATCGAACACGATAGATATTTCTCAGATAAACACCAAGTCTTGAAAAAGGTTTTGATACCGTCAGTCTTCTTTGTCATAAATCGAGAAATAAAATGAGTATCTCTTGACACCATACACACGAACCGGGTCTCCTGTTTACCCTCTGGAATATCAACTTTTATCAGTTGCTAAGATTCTTGAATTTGCTCAGTTGAACATATTTACTGAACGATTTCCCCACAGCTGATACTCCATAGTTCTGCAGCTTCTAAACTGTTGCAAAACATGTTGACTTAACGCGTGTTTGCTGTCCGACTTCATATTTACTCACTCGACAGATTCAACGTATCTTTATGCGGGCAGAATAAGATAGCCCCCCCCCCCCCCCCCTCCAGACGATGGAGCCCAAGTAAAGCTCAACAACATTTCTTGCTGTTCAACTTTCACTAACAGACCAAGTAACCTATAGGATTCATACATAACTCTAACTCTCTGTCACGACTGTGCAGTCTAGGTCCTGGCAACATTTTACGACCCCCTTATCTAAGGCTGGCTCTTCTAGATAATGAGCAGTTCAGATATTCTGATGATTTTACTGTCATTCCTGCCTAGAACCCTTTATGGGAGCTTACGAGATTTTTTTCCCGAGGATTAGAACTTCTAGACCGACCGAGTTCGAAAATTATAAACATCCAACCAAACCTCCTATCCTTATGTAAAGTGTTCTTGAGCTCCATACTTTGGGTCCCATTTTAAAGTTCGGATCCAAACCTGTGGATGTCTACCCTAATCAAACGTTTTCTTAAGACTCTGTTACGGGTCAGCGTCAAGACAACACATCAGCGTCGCCAAATCATACACAGGCGACAGCTAAGGGATTCGAGATTCCAGGAATAGCAACCTGAATAAGGTACATGTATGTGCAGTTTTATCACTATCTATGATAGGAAAAATGTACAGACGTCAATTAGTAGAGAAAAGTTGGTTTTACAGTAAAAAAAAAAAAAAAAAAAAAATGGAAATAGGCTACTAATTATCCTAATCCAATCTTCACCTTATGCATGAACACAAAGGGCGTGTTCCACCCTTTTAACAAAAGTATGAGTAGTTACTATTTTCGTTCCAAACTCATGAAAAGTTACTACTCTGACCGTTCCAGCCTTCTCGAAACAGTAACTAACAGTGACTATTTGCTTACGACGCTCGGGAGCGTTTAGTAGTAAGCGTGGTAACTACGAATCTTTTTGACGTGACTGGGCCGATTAGCCCGTGGCACGATATTTTGCTGAATATATCAAAATGTGTTCCAACTTTGACGCCAAAAAGCCAGAATCCGTAACGTCATGCGTGGAACATGGATGGAACACGCTTAAAGCCACTGTCTCGTGTGAATCTAGTTTCTTTTTTGTTTTATTTTCTTCTTTATTGTATTCAATTCAAGACGATTTTTTCTCCTGCATGCGGGAAATAACTTTATCATCATTTAAGCAAAATCAGCGCACGTAAAGGCCATCACAGATCCGATCAAAGCTATCGCGGAACGAAGATTGCGGTTTGAGAAGTCGTTAGATTCGACGAATAGCTTGTTCAGCGACTTTCTGTAAATTGTTACTTTAAGATGTTTTTTTTCTTTCTTCTTGTTTCTGTTTGCAGTTGTTGTGATGAGAAGGTGTTTTGTCTATGTCTGTATCTGTTTTCTTCTTCTTTTTCTTTCTCTTTATATTTACTCCGTGTTTACACCATGTGAGTATTTCGGGTAATAAAGTTATTGATTGGCTGATTAATTGCATCTTTAGGCATTCTCTGAGGCATTTCCTCGCAACTTTCCGGCTGCTTTCCTGAACTACATCGAAAGACGCATAGAACGTGCTCAAACCCTACTTATCGTAGTAATTACGCATGACGTCACGAATTCTGGCTTTTTGGCGTCAAGGCTGGAACGTATTTTTCTATTTTCAGCAAAATATCGTGCCACGGGCTAATCCGGCCTATCATATCACAGAGATTCGCAGCTACCACGCTTACTACGCTCCCGAGCGTGGTAAGCAAATAGTTGCTATTTCGACAAGATCGGAACGGTGAGCGTAGTAACTTTTCACTAGGGTGGAACGAAAATAGCAACTAATAGTTACTCTTGTTAGAAGGGTGGAACACGCTCATAGTCTACTGGTTCCTTCAGTGTTTTTGCGATCCATTGTGTGCTGGGCTAACTTAACCGAGTCTGATAAGTTAATGGGCCACGCTTGATTAAGCGGATGGATTTACAGTTCGGGGTTTCCATCTAGCCTGTTTCTCTGCCAAAAGCATTGGACAACGACGACAGTAATGGTGTCATACTCCAGATGGATGTCTATCGACTCCGAGTTGGTCGGGGTGAAAGTAGCTTAGCCCTTTTAACTATTGCTGATGACAGAAAACAAGTCTATAGTCATGTCAAAATGCGACTAAGTGTCATTCAAATTTCAAAATCAACCAACGCGGTGGACGCATAGTGTAACCCCACAGCTCGTTTAGAACAGTCAGTTAAATAAAATCTGTATTGGTGGCTGGGACCCAGTGCTGGTTGCAAGGAGTGTATCGATACTGGCGTGGCTGTTGATAGGCGTACCTGTTCCCAGGCCCATCTTCCCCGCTTTCTGAGTATGGCAACTTTGTTCGCTTTTCGTAAATTCACGAGGGATTTTGTCTTTTCCAAGGCTTGAGCAAATATCAACCGCACCCAGTGAACAACACACATCAACATATGTTAAATCACACTTGGTCTGACACATCATATCTTAGGGGAACTAGAAACAGATCGAACGCTCCTTGAGGTAGAATCAGTTGTATCCGACAACTTTAACACTATTATACAATTTTGTGAACAACAGAATTACGAAAAACATTTTATGGGCCATTGGCCTAGTGAACTTAAGACATGAAGGAGGAAATGTTGTCTTAGTTTTTGACGATAAGCGCAAATTGACAAACACGACTCACAATGTCCAGTAAATTTATTGTGTTTTTTTTTTTTTCTTTGCAATAATGTGCTAATACATCCCACTATTAGATAGCGCGTAATAATTTATTAATTCATACGAAAAATCGTTCAAATTCCAATACGAATTCATACGAAATTCATGCGAAAAATCGTTCGATTTTAAGACCGTTTCTTTCTCACCCATCCACTGCCAGAACGGCGGTAAACCGCAATTATTATTGCATTCGGTAGTTCGTTTAAAACTTTTGGCAATTCGTGACACATCACAGAAAATAAATTCAAGGATCGCATATGCTCCGGTGTCATTACGTTCACACGACCTTATCATTACAGCACAAAGATATTATCGTTAAAAAGTAGAAAATTTATTGGGAGTTTCACCGAATGTGTCTCATCTCACGAACTGATAAAACTGAAAGCGGAACAGCGACATCAAGAGAAAGAACACGGTACTCTGACCCATAATTACGGATTCGTCTAATAAACAATTAACCTAATTTGCATTCTTTGGTCACGATGCGAGCAACACTGGGAGAAATTACTGCCAAGTTTATTAGATCGGACATCTTTTTTCTACAGTGCGATTACCTGAACCAGCATTTTCGAAAGCAAAATCCATACTACTTCTGTGATATACAGCATATATAACAGATATTATTTTATGTGGTTACACTTCTTTTTTGTTCTGTTCTTAAATGGTGCGACGACATAAACCGGCATATTTTTAAAACAAAATCTGTATTGTTATCTGTATCCATCATAATCTAAATTTTATTGTTAATATGGCCTATGTATTTATTCACGGATCAATAATCTACGTACTATAATGTACTAATACCAAGTACTATAAATACTGCTATTTATATATAGGTCTGCTGTTATATCTGTTGGGATTGAATTACAGGGGGTTAGGTTCGCTGACGCAAACGCAAAAATAGACTTGAATCCCATTCTTGCATTCCGTAGATTGCCCATACGTAAATTGCCCATAAAAAGCCAGTGCGCAAGATTTGCATAGCTCCGTGTGAGAGGTTTAGACTTTAATGTGGAACCAGCCTTGTGGTAATTAGAGTGGGTCCTTCACCGCCCAGTCTATCGTAACCGTGCTCGTCCGGACCCCGTATGCTTTCATTGGCTGAAAACCGCCAAAAGGGCCGCTTACGACACGTTACGATCGCTTCCGACAGTTTACGATTGCCAGTGGATGACCCGCTTAGGCCTACAGTCTAGGCTGCTCTGTCTCTACGCAAATCCCGGCTCCATAATATTACTTGTCCAAATAAACCGAGATTAATAAGCAGTAAGTAAAAGGCTGGCCGCTAGCCCCGCCACTAGCCTTTTACTTTTGCGGGGGGGGGGGGGGGGGGGGGGACGTCCAATTTGTGCAGACGGACTAAAAACTATGCCGATAAAACATGCCGATGTCGCCGGCAACGGCGTACATTTCCCCCCAGCACAGAATTGAACCGGTGTAAAACTAACTGTAATGAATCAGCTGAAATTATTCATTTAGGCTAAAGTAAATTCGCATTTTTTAGGTTCATATAATCGGCTTTTCATTTCAGTATTCGCTAAAAAGCTAAGGTTCCAACGACTGTACCGAGAACAAGTTAAACGAAGCGCTCAAGTTGAAAAAAGGAACTTGATGGAGAACGTTTTTCCAACTTGAGTGGCTTTGAGCCTGAAGAGGACCCTTGCCAAGAAGGGACAAAATATAGCTCTAATCAAATTCAGCTGACGTATCCGACTTGCAATATCAAATATAATTCGCAGGCAGCAATCAAGAATATTTAGGCACAGGCGAAATTTTTAAATCTGCCTTTTTTTCGAAAAAAATTAGCTATATCTACTATACAACTTCTAGCTTTTAACCCTAAGAATTTCAATCCTGAAACGTCTATTAAATGACAAACCGTTTTTCTAAATAAAGAATACTAAGAAATGCGCCGCAGGCGAAATTTTGTATAAACGAACTGTAATGCACTTTCGCTGGGCGAAGACCGACGAAAGTACTTTCTCAAAACCTTTGGGAGGGCGAGTCCCCCCCCCCCCACATAGATGCCCCTGCTGATAAGAGCTTGGATAGATGGCTCATCCAGTCCGCAGAAGCATCATCCCTTTATTTGCGGAAACAGCCGGAGATACTAAATGACAAACTTGCTTAGAAAACCATTAAAATACACTTACTGGCAGACCCTACAGCCCGCACAGCGATTGCTTATCAGAAACACAAATTAAAACCAGATCCGGTTTGCGGAGCTTGATGGTTGCTCGATAGCCTGCGTGGTATAGATGTAAAAAGCGAATTTTGCAACTGAAAAATTCAATCGAATATTCGCAAAACTGAAATATTCCGAGGCCTCTCGAAAATTGCCATTTTACAAAAAATGAATATTCCGCAAAACTGAAAAATAGAGAAAAATTTAAAAATATGGCGAGTTTTTGCAATTTTCGGAGGATTCGCGCCTCCCACACTACGTAGCCATATCCGGAGTAAAGTCTTGGTCAAGGCTTGCATTTAGAACAAATTAGAGCGTGATTTCTGAGGGCTACACACGGAAAAAAAAGGGGGGAATTATTTGTGGTTGGAGGTTGGAAAAAACGGGATCGGCACGGGCAGCGGCTTTATTTCTGAAACCGTAATTTCTTGTTATTCCTGCAAATTAGACTCTCATGTCGATTAGAGTTGATGAACATCAACGTTAAATCAGAAATAACCTATCCTTTAACTACCCTAAACAGTAAGCTTAGCAGAAATGACAATGCTTGGCCCAATCAGAAGGGTTTCTTACCTATATCAGCATATGCATGCACGCGACACATGTGACCTTATTTTGCGTATATTATTTTTTTTATTTGTTTCTATTATTGAAAGTCCACTATAATAATCAATAATGTAAATAAGTGGAAAGGTAATGAAAAAGGAAACCATTCATACGCGAAACATTAGACCAGTCTCGATTTCAATAAAAGGGACTTCTTACTAGATTTATCAATATCCTTAATTGGGAACTCCGGGGCTCGAAACTGAGTCGTTGAGTGCATTTGGCAATGTCTTCAACCAACCTTCAAGTTCAGAAAACCTATCGGCATTGTCGAAAGCTTGAAACTCACTCGAAAGCCGCTAGATCTACCGAGTCCCCGGAGCCCTTGAGCTTTCTTGGCAAATCTATTTTAAGACATGGCTTAAATATCTATTTTTTAAGAAATGCGCTCAGTTTCTTTTTCTATTAATAAATAAAGAAAATAAAGAAAAAAGACAAAGTAAAAACCCTTTCTTATTCTTGCGAACTGTAAATGTTACTTTCAGTCAAGCTCAGAATGGCCAAAAGGGATAAAAATATTGAGATTTTAATTGTAGCAAGCCTGGAAATGTTCCTACTTGTTGAACATGCTTCTGGTCGGGGATACGGGATGAGAGAAGGGGGTTGGCCTAATCTTTGAGTGAGTTCCTCAGCTGTAGTCTGACAAATGAAAAATTATATTTCTCAACTCTGATTTAAATTTTTCGCAATTTTTCACAATTTTTCAGCGAATATTCGCAATTTCGCAAGATATATAGGGCGTATGTGAACCCTTTTTAGTTTATATTTGTTGTATGTTTATAAGTGTACAGTGCAGTGTTGAAAAATGTAGTAAAAGTGTATGTGCTTGTAGAGAGAGAAGCTTCGGCTTAACGTCTTTTTCTATTAATAAATAAATAAATAAAGCGGAGGTAGTGAAATTTTACATCTATTGCGTGAACATGTTGATATCACCACGACAATCCACAGCTTGTGCTGGCTAGAAAGACTGACAACCATTTCGACGATTGTTTCCTTCATATACGTCGTACTACAGCTTGACAGCCATGTAACAACGGTTTGATCGGGGGGGGGGGGGGAGGGGGGGGGTGCAATCTTACTAAAAGCTAGCAAGGCAGCTTCGCTAAATCACTATGTCACAGTTGTGACATAGGTTTAGGGTCGGTGTACACTCAGTTCCATGGTTCAGGTTCAGGTTCTTTAATTTATATAATTAAATAATTTTATTATTAAAATAGATCAATATATTTGGGTCACTGGGGGACGGCAGGGATACAAGCTTGTTGGCTCGGCCCCATTTTAAATACTGACTATATGTATATAACACAAATCAAGTGGGTGTCCCAACGCCACCGTGTTCCAGCGCCACCGTATGTTTTCCGCCACCCAGAAAGTCTTGCATCATCAAGAGGATTAGTTGGATGAGACGAAAGGGTCAAATATTTTGGTAGGTCCATCGCCACCATGTGTTTTCCGCCAACTCATTAGTGCAAGTAGCGCAGGTAGCTGGTTCATGTTATTCCAGGTCTAAATCCTTAAATGTGAAGAGGGGTTTACCGCTACCAACGCTAACTCTGTACAACTCTCTCACAACTCTGTACAACTGTACAACTTCAACAATTCAAGGCCCCCAAAGTATTCAAATTTCAAAAGGCGAGAAATCGCCAGCAGAAATACTTCTCTTGAAGACTTTTCATCTTGATATGTAATTTTAACTTTCAGTAGCCGTGATAATCCGGTTGGAGCTCGACCGACACCCCATCAAAAGCTTTGGTCTGACAAGATTTGACCCTACCCCCTAATCCTCTCGGGGACGTAAGATTTCCTGGGTGGCGGTAAACACCCTTTTCACATTTAAAGATTTAAAGCTGACACTACCTGCACAGGTTACCTGCGGCCACCTGAATTAAAAGGTGGCGGAAAACATATGGTGGTGGAAAACCGCGGCGGCAGTGGAACACATACCAATATAAACGAGTCGAATGACGTCATGACGTTTTAATACGAAAAAGAAAGCAAAATAATTAAGATGTGCCATTTTATAAAGTGTACTTTAGCTTAACAAAGGGTCTCGAGGGATGTTCAATATAGGCTATTACTCATGTCAGGCCCTTATCCATAAATTTATTTCGGTGGGGGGGGGGGGGGGGGGGGGGGGTCGGACAAGAAAGTGCAAAAACGACACAAATCAGAGGGAAAAGCCTATGAAAATGATTACTTTTGTATGTTTCGGGGGGGGGGGGGGGGGGTCAACCCCCTACCCCCCCCCCCCCCCCCCCGATACGGCCTTGACTCATGTATTTTGTACGGACAACTGGCGATAAAACTATTCATTCATTCTCGCGAGTCCCCGCGGATGGGAGGAGTTGAATTTTGTTTTCCGTATGAAGCTGACGATGGTGCCGAACATCCTGGCAGGAATTTTAGTCCGTGAGCACCTGGTCGTCTATCCAAGGCTTAACTGTTGGTAGGAGGTTAGTATGAAACCAAATGGGCTTAAAGAAAGGGAGTCGCCAATCCATACGTTGACTTGTCGATCTGGTCAATGCTGACGATCCTCACGCTTGGAAAAACAAAGAAGACTCTTCTTAGCCTATTATTTATCAATATATCTTATCATCTAGCAGTTCGAAAAAAGAAAGTAGGTCGACTGCTTACGTGTACAGGGTGATGCTTTCGAGTCTGTGGGTGCTCTGTAGAAGTTTACATTACAGCGACATTCGGAAGAGCCGGAATAGGGGGCCATACTATGGTCCGGACATGTCTGACATCGTTCATCACCAGCCAAGTGCTTGAACTTTCCTGGTGGACACACTGCAACAAAAAATATAAAAAAGATGACAATTTTGGTGTTTTCATTACTTTCTTTTTGACATTCCACTTATCCTCTTGTAGCTCAGTGGGTTCATCAAATTTTCAATAACTCATTAAATTAACCCTTTATATCGTTTATGATCTAGAACTCATAAAGCTACCCTAGAACGAATAACTTCTGTAAATGAACGTTCGACAAAGCTCTGCCACATCCTCCCTGCAAAAGTCACATAATCTGCTATTGAAATAAACGATTACTTGGTTCAGCTTCATTAGCCAAGAGCCATATATTCAAATAATGCATAAAACGGACACGACAGCTACGATGCTTTGGCAGCGATATTTCGGCCCATTGACAATTCACCCAGAATTCAGCCGAAACTGAAATTTGATTGAAGCTTAAAGTTATTCCTGAAGTCCATATTAAGGAAAGCACTACTCACGAAACAAATACCTTCTACCAAGAACATGTATTCCCTCGCCCCATGCTCTGATCTCAAAACAGGGATAATAAAACCAGTATGAAACGGAATATCGCCGAAACTGACTAAACAATTCAGCACGACCCAACTTCTTTCAGTGTTAGCAATTTTCTACCCAGTTTCTCCTGTTACATCGATCCAGAAGTTTACGACCAGGAAAACAATCCAACGTCGCCAGAGAGGTCTTGTTTCTTCAAACGCAGTAAAGCAATTCCCCCATACAAGGTGCATTCCATCATTCTTCCGTAAACGTGAAGAGGTCCCAAGGATAATAAATTTTATACTGTCATGGTCATCTGCTCTTAAGACAACCATAAACAAACAGGAACTGAATGGCATGTCTGCCACAGGGAAGGCATGCAAATAAGTGTCCGGTCGTATCGGTCCTTCACGAAAGCAAAAATAGAGACTACAAAAACCCTGCAATGCAGAAACAGCGACAGAGCAAAAAAAATCTCTAATGTTATGTGGCGCAAGACCTTTATTCAAAGAAAGAAGTAACAGGTGTTTTTTCTTTATCCTATTTTCCAGAAATTAGTTTGTCAACATTCTCAGTGTGGCGAAATATAGAACTAAGTTGTATTTGACGTTGCAAAACGGATAAGTCAGCTTCATTTTATTAGAGCTATATTTCAGCCCTTCTCGGAAAGGGTCCTCTTCAGGCTCAAGCTAGAAAATGAACTTCATTTCCCAGCTTTAGCAACTTGAGCCTGAAGAGGACCCTTGCCAAGAAGTGCCGAAATATAGCTGCCTTATCCGTTTTGCACCGTCAAATATGATTCGCAGTCAGCTTCCGCTGAAGGAATATCAACTAAACTGTATTTAGTCTTAATTAGTACAAAACGTCCAAACTATGCTTTTGAACCAACAAGACAGTGTGCATCCCCTTGCCCTTATCATAGCCTGTCACAGTATCGACTTTCGTTATTCTGATCCTAACGGTTTTCGTATGTCACGGTACCGACTTCCGCGGTTATGACCGTCGCTTTTTTGCCCCGGCGTTGTTTTTATCAAGGCGCGCTTTTTGCTTTCGCACTTTTCACATACAAGACTTGCGGCGAGTCCTGGCGACCCCCGACCCGATGCTGAATTAGGAGTGACACGACTAGCCGGATGATCCAACTCTTAAGTCAAAGCCACTTAAATTCAGCCATAGCCGAATAAACATAGGATATGATCTCGGACTTTAAGCCGTGGTCTATTTCAGAATCACTTCGCATTTGAGACCCAAAGCTGAGACGTACTTGTCAGATAGAGAGCCGATGAGAGTCAAAGATGCAACAAGCTTGCGTGTGCCCATTATCAGCATACAATCACGGACTTATCCTTGTAAACTTTTGCCTCGCGTATGAATGGCACATTTATTTTAGTCGGAAGTCCGAAATGGCCTACGCAAACTCAAACAAATTATATTTGTAATGTGTTTATTTATTTACTAATAGTTCCTTGGTTAATTTCTGTAATTTAATTTTTGCCATATTTTATGTGTTCAGTCTGATGTATTGTTTTTTTTTCACTGCGTCTCATCACTTGCAGGTATAGATGTAAAATTTCAATACCGCCATTTTATTTTTCGAAAATTGCGAATATTCGCGGAAAAATTGAAAAAATTGCGAACAATTAAAAAGAAAGCGGAAAAACAAGATGCTGAGCTTGTCTGCACACGTTTTCATCTGTGCCAGACCAAAACCGAGGAACTCAGTCAAGATTATGCTCTCAACCCGTATAACTTTATCAGAAGTATCTCTCTGCAAGTTAGCAGATCAACTCTGTGGCAGTGGTTTGCTAACACTCACATCACTTCTACTGTACAAAGGGTTCAGAACATCCTGAACATTGGCGGCTAGATGAATTGTTTTTACGCAGAATGCCTTTCTGCTAATCAGAAACCGTTTGGCCGACCCTTCCTCAGTTTTCAGTCAACGAGAGATTTTTTTTTACATATAATTTTCGTGGAAGACATTGTCCAATGCGAAAACGTAGAGAGTTTTGGGTCCCGGTGTCCCCTCCACTCCCTCCCCCTTAAGAATAATGAATAGACCTAGTAATAGGTCCTTATTCCAGACCGGTCCCATTGTTTCGCTTGTGAGAAGTCTATGACCTTTTCACATGTTTATTGATTACAATGGTGGGTTTCATAAGAAATTAAAGTAACTGACGTAAAACAAGTTCACATGAATGAATGACTGACTTATAGACCTCCAGCACCCGGTAACATCCACTGACAGCGCAGAATAATTATACCGCACAAGATTTTTTTAAAGTGAGAAACCCCTCTTAATATGCCAAACATCCTTTATGCTAAGCTTAATTTGCAGTGGAGTTAAAGGTATGTTATTTCTGATGTTTGACAAGTTCAACCAGTACAATATTCTAATTTGCAAGACAAACAAGAATTTCCGACTTCCGGTTATGAAACCACGGACCCTCCCCTGCCGATCCTGTTTTGTTGAACCGAGTAATCAAATAAAATATAATCACCAGTTACAAATAACAAACTCTCATACGTATCCTTCGTATCTAAATAACACTCTAATTGCGTTCAAATGCAATGCAACCCTGGACTAACCTGACTCATCCCCAGTTATCCATCAAAGCTGCAAAGAATCGCCTTCCTACGAGCCTGTTAGATATGATTGACAATTCGCCATTTTTTTTTCAGTTTTTCCGTATTTTTCAATTTTGTAAAATATTTAAATTTTTCTGTTGGACATGTATGCGTAGTGAGGGGCCAAAAACTCCCGAAAATTGCAGCGAAAATTGCATTTTTTTTTGCGAAAATTCGCCATATTTTTCGATTTTTCCGTATTTTTCAATTTTGCGAAATATTTCAGTTTTCCGGAATATTCGATTGAATTTTTCATTTGAAATATTCGCTTTTTACATCTATACTTGCAGGTTTTTATGACTTTGTATTTTCGTTTCCCAGTGGACGATTCGTCAGGGACTTCACAAAAACTCCAGATTTGTCTCTAAACCCTTGTTCTCCACCTCACTGCAAGGTCCACGTTACCTAGTTCCCAACCCTTACCAAGAGCAGCAGACATCTCGTCCCCATAGCAGGAAATTACGGCTGCAAGGCAGAGGTGACGCCTCCATTCCCAAGAAAGGAGACCGCAACCACAAATCATACAGACTGGCCGGTAGGCAGGACCTCCACTCGCTGTTCTGCCTACAAACTACGGTTGCTTCCCGCTCCCCCCGGTCCTAAGTCGTGTTTCCCTTGTCGCGACGGAGAGCGCGAGGGGATGCTCGCTTCGAAGGCGCCACTGTACAGCCTCCGTGGTCGCCGCGGACACTTAGGTACAGCTATTTTGGCGGTAAACGCGCCCTCGGGAACATGCTGGAATGTACCTTCCTCAGAGCTTGACATATTTTCCCTGCCTCCTGTCATTGCCGTGCTGGAGAATAAAGGGAGACACCTAAAGGCACATGTATCTTCCCTGGAGCTTGACCTTTTTTCCCCTGGCGCCTTTCACCGAGTTGCTGGAGACCGTTGGAAGACACCTAAAGGCACATGTATCTTCCCTGGAGCTTGACCTTTTTTCCCCTGGCGCCTTTCACCGAGTTGCTGGAGACCGTTGGAAGACACCTAAAGGCACATGTATCTTCCCTGGAGCTTGACCTTTTTTCCCCTGGCGCCTTTCACCGAGTTGCTGGAGACCGTTGGAAGACACCTAAAGGCACATGTACCTTCCTAGGAGCTTGACCTTCCCTTCCACTAACATTATCAGAGAAGGGAAACAATGAGAGCTTGGAGAACAGATGTGCAATACGCTCATTTCGCGGGGCAGTCAGTAGCGCAACGGACAAGCTGTTCTTATTGACGAGGAAGGGCGTCAGGCGTCAGTTATTATTTATTATGACTCTAATGGGTGGCCCTCCGGCATGGAGATTTGTTAATTAATTGAGAACCTGTATGAGGAGAAGTTTTCAGAGCTAAGAAGGTTGTCTTCGTAACAAAGTTGTAACAAGCACCAGTAATTAGTAGTTACACAATACTTGTTTTCGAAGCAAATCGCTTAGGGGTAAATCTTAAAAATATTTGTAAGCATGGAAAAGTTGCAAGTTTCTCAGTATGGTATGAAAGAAGGGTCTTCCTGCTACCCTAGGCATACCCAACTCGATTAGCGTAAGCAAGAGTACCATACCTTATGTTCGAAATGTAACCCTATACTGATCAATCAAAACATTTCACTCAACCATATATCCTAAAGTTATAAGAGGCCGTCAGGTAGGACGTCCACACATTGGCAAAATCTACCACAGCGTATGTTATTAATGTTTTCGAAGATTGCTCGCTCTCAAAAGACGTGGGCCGTTGGTCTTTCCAGAACAGAAGCCATTCGATCTGGAGTTTTTACGATTAACTCTATCAGTGCGATAAAGAATTCCTTAGACCAGTGGTTCCCAACCGGTGGTACGCGTACCCCAAGGGGTACGCGAGACCCTTGCAAGGGGTACGAGAAGGAACCAAAATTGAAGCTTCAAAATCTCAGACACTCATTTTTGATTGCCGAAAGCCTGATATTACCAGCAGAGGCATCACCAGGCAAGATCTTAAGGGGCAAGGTATTTTTACTGACGGGCAAGTCATTTTACTGACTTTTTTTTTTTAATAACTGGTTTTACGAAAAATCGCGGCGCTTCGCGGCGACTCTTTTCTTTTTAATCGTCTGGCCAAGCTTTTCGGGTATAGATGGGTAATGTCAACCCGTGCGTGACTCCTATGATTTCAAGCCCTAGTGAAAGTCAATGAAATATTGTTGATTCAAAAACAGCTAGCCTACTGTCGTAAAGTCTGTTCCTGTGTCAAAAATATTGTTTCAAGAAGAATCGAAGACATTGCAAGTGATATTGTCATTGAGGTTGCGAACTGAACTAAGATAAAAAGTTTGCGATGCAGCTTCATGAAAGCACGGAGAACATCAAAACCAAACACAGAAACAGGCTGACTGTAAAAAAAATGCCGCTTATGACGTCGAGCCGAGATTTGACAAAATACTTGCTACAAAACAGCCCCTAGTAATTGCCTCATTGATTTTGTATATATTTTCACACATGTATGCCTTATCATTTATGATAATAACCATCGTCTTTTTCACGTTCTGAAAAAGGGGGTACGCAATCTTTTCGAACCTTGATTACGAGTACGCGACACGGAAAAGGTTGGGAACCACTGCCTTAGACAACCTCTAAGACAACCGAATGTAGGCTATAGTGAGCAGTGTTTCACACGAACGTTTGTTGAGGCCTATGGCTTATTTTTTGTAGTAAAGGTCAACGGTTAACCCCAAATGTAGCTTATCCAGCGGGAAATTGAGGCATACGATCAGGCTATGCATTACGAACTAACCTTGGTGCGATTCGGGCTAGACTTGCAGCAGTTTTGGGAAGTACTTCAAAGTGCGGTACTACTTCCTTGGGTTTTGCATAGAACAACAACGACGTATTTGGAGGCTACAAGACTATACATTTTCAAATGGCCTACTGTCTCAAGTAAGGTCTGCTAAGATCCTACCGATTTGCACGCTAAAATGCTTCTTTGGCCTCATTAATCCTTCAGTTAAAAGCCTTCAAAAAATATTGGCAAGGCTTGGGCATTCTGTAAATTACACTGCAACTTGGTAAGCACAGTACTAGATGATGGGAGCTTCATTCAAAGCGAAATACGATGTTCTAAACGTGCAGTACTTCACGTACAAGTCACGTACTTGAAACTCAAAGTACATTTGTTGGCAGATACTTAATACTTGAAAAATAAATCTAGAAAAAGTACTGGATATTAATACTTTACTTTGTAATACTTAACATTTGAAGTAGGCTACTTGCCCCAACACTGATTTGCAGGCTCTTATCCTCTGAAGACGGGACCCTCTCTCCTCCACCCTTCATTGCATCCCTGACGGACTCTTTACTTACCATTGCACGCCTGTTTCTCCAAATCCGCCTCATGTCCCGGTTTGCAAGCACACCCTCCGCTCAACAGGTACCAATGTCCATCTCCCTTACATAAATACTTCGGCGGGGAAATCTCCTGTGCATTCGAGACACAATTCCCGTCCGCTTGTTCGATCGTCGTCAGATCCTTTCCAGTCGGCGTGGCGTTAAAATATGCAAAACCCGCGGTCACGCTGGGACAGGTCACGAAATAAACTCGAATCGCTAGTAAGGAGATGCAAGCTCCCTGGTCACGGAAGGCGAAGTAAACACCTTTCTTTGTCACGGAGATCGATCGGATTTCGGTGTTGATGATGACCTGAAAAGTGAGCAAGTTAGCCGGGCTCGTTCGTCACTGAAACAGGCCGTGGTGGCGGTTGATCGTAAGAGGCATTGGATTTTCGTTCGAGTTTCATCTCAGCCAAGTGATGCTAGCAGATAATTTCAAATTCAGTCGACATTTTGGCGACTCAAGAAGAGTAATAACATTATATCTCTATTATTTATTTTTAGACGGTAGTGAAACGGTACTGATGCGGGATTTTCAATTTCCGAAGTAAGACCAAACGTTTGGGTTTGATCTACAGTTTTACCTAAAGCGTGTGTAGTCTATCCCATAATATATGACAAATAGAATTTACACCTTATGTATAATTCATTTTTGCTCGGTATTCTTTTCAAAGTGATGTAATTTATAATTAATTTCAAATCTGTTTTATTAGTTCGTAGTTGTGAAATAGGTTAAATCACGTAATAAATTCATTCAACCTTCAGTCGGATATTAGCTACAGTCAATTTACTATCGAATTTTGTCTCGGTACTCCATACTGAGTTGACAGGCTAGTTATGTCACACTCGGTTTTCTATTTAGTTAAGACCATCTGATCGATCGTGAACCATGCATGTAATTACTCAAGGACCCTTCGAAAATTGTATTACTGTTATCGTTTCGATCTGCAATCGCACTTTAGCGTTACCGAGCAATAATGTAAATACTTACTTCGCCCCATAGCTAGGATCCGTCCAAGCTGTTACCTAAACATGTTCCCTTTCGGTTTGTTGTCATAGCGACAAATCATGCTTGCGATGCTAAGAAAATTAGATTTCCCTCACGCCCGCTGGAACCGGAGCCAAAGATCGTTTCCAATAATGGGAGAACCCCCACAACAAGAGAACGATCGAGGAGTATACAGCTCGACGATTACTTCAATTATCCCTGTTCCTTCCGCTCGGGATGACTCTGCTGTTCGGAAAATACAACAGTCCGACCATGATGCTTATGTTAGAATAAATCGCAATTCTACAGCTAAGAGAATTGCACTGCCAGAAGTCTGACAATCGAAAATATATGTTTGCGCATCCTTAAAGCTGAACTGAAAACCCAACTTATTTTTGTGTCATTTAATTAAATATACTGAATTATTTGGATTCTGCTAAGGATTATGTTACTTTCCCATATCTTCTTTAGTTGTGACATTCAGAATGTCTGCGGCTGTCCCCACAACGTAAATTCTACTATGACGCGGGAAATTTTAATCTCAATACAAACGCGGCTTTTCAGTGGGCAGTGTTGAGGTTGGTGAACACTGCTTAGGGCCTGAACAAGAAAAATAATAAATCTTTCTCGTAAGGCATACAATACATATACAAACGCATAGAGGTATCACATATCAGATGGAAATTCCACTATTTGAAAATCGATTATTTGTGAATAGCGGAACAACGAAGTAACACATGTTCAGCGGGTCTTCAATCCAGTTTATCTTGTGACGGGTAACGAGATTGCCCTATCCCAGCCCTTTTCGGTTAAACTTTCAATTAAAATTTATGAGAATGTCTCTGTTGTTACCGTTTGTGTTATGTTTTCGAGACAAAACTTGTCATGACCCATTTCAATCTTTTGCGATAAAGCAATACAAAAAACACTATATACTCGACATTAACTCGCATATACACCCGACACATCTTGTACGCAGGTCACAGTTCTGACACAGCGAATTGTCAAACTGCTTATTTTGTACGAGTCAATTCAATGTTTTGTAATCACTTTCCCTACACATAACCTCTACAAGAAATGAGGAGCTTCCCTTATCTTTTTGAAACCCCTTTTCCTCTCACGCACTTCAAATATTGTCACTTCTTTTCAACTTCTTACTTTCATCAAAACCACTCACAATTTCCTTCTTTTTTTTCATTAGCAAAAAAGTCTTCAAGATTGTTTACATGAAAAATGTGGAGGGATATTATGGCGACCCTCGGCTTGAACCCTTCGAAAATATATTCTCAACGCTGTTCCTGTGGGAAACGAAGGGGCTTCTGGTGAACTGCTGTAATGTGAACCGAAACTGTCTCTACGGCTTCTCTTCCTAGCACTTCCTCTTTTCGTCGACTCGAACATAAATTGATGCCGACAAGAACAAGACCAAAGGTTTCGATGGGATCCCAAAAATTCAATATCTGATCCAGACAACTGGGTCTTGTCTTAGCCAGATCCAGTCTTCGCAAGACTCCTTGAACATTTTTACAATCAAAATTCAGAAAAAGATTAAGGCCAAATAGCTAATCACCTGAGAAAACCAAGTTCAGATTTGCATTCAGCATGTGTGTTTACCCCTATATGTCATATCTGTTTTGACGAAAACTTCCTGCCACTTCTGCCAATTTCCCGGTTCCGGCCGAACTCCAGAACTACTTGTTCGGCGAAAAAAGAAAGCTCAAAGACGAAATCAGGGTATCTTCTTTCCCCAGTAATGAACATCTAATCAACTTCAAATAGAAATTTAGCTTATAACAAATTTTCCGATTCCAGCCGGATTCCGATCGAACTATATGTCCGGGTAAAATATGATTGTCATACAGAGACTCAGCATCTCTTCTTACCCCTAAATCGCTTATCTAATCAACTAGAAATAAAACTTTGACTTCCAACAGATTTCCGGTTTTGACCGGATTCCGGACGAACTACATGTCCGGGTAGAAAATTGTTTTCACATAAGTGTTCAGCATGTCTTCTTGCCCTAAACCGAACATCTAATCAACTTCAAATAAAACTTTTACTTTCAACACACTTTCCGGTCTGGGCCGGATTCCGGGCGAAATACTTGTCCGTCGAGAAAATAGTTTTCACCATCGTCTTCAGCATGTCTTCCTACCCCCTAATTCGAACATCTAATCAATTTCAAATAAAACTTTTACTTTCAACAAACTTTCCGGTTTGGGCCGGATTCCGGGCGAAATACCTGTCCGTCGAGAAAATAATTTTCACCATCGTCTTCAGCATGTCTTCCTACACCTAAATCGAACATCTAATCAACTTCAAATAAAACTTTTACTTTCAACAAACTTTCCGGTTTTGGCCGGATTCCGGGCGAACTACTTGTCCGATGACAAAAATTCAGCATGTCTTCTTACCCCATAATCGACTATCACATTAGCTGTTTCAAAATATTTTGTTTGTCCCTTAATTTGAATCCCGTCCCCCACCCCTAAATGTAGAGCTACAAAGCCCATCTACGAACTTGACTGGTCCGACGACCCAACGAACCCTCAAACCAAGTTTCATCAAAATACCTCATTCCCTTCGAGAGTTATCGTGCTTACAGACGGACGGACAGACGGACGGACGGACGGACAACTTTTGCGATGTCATAGGTATCCCTCCACTTACGTTTTGGGATCCCAAAAACCTCCACGAACGAGCATCGAGTTTTATTTACACACCTGGAGATAACGGAAAAGACAACTCAACAACAAATACAAAACTAAAAAAATGCAGCGCCGCCGAGAACAGGCTAAAAAAATGATCAATGGCTGTATTTGAAACAATAATAAAAAAAAAAAAGTTCACAACAAATGAACAGTAGGCTAGCTAAGGCAAAAGAGAACCTAAACAGATAATTCAGCGGGGAAACGAACCTTCAGCTTGTGTTGACATAAAAGCAGGTGGTAGACTCCATCTAAGACTAAATAAAACTACTATCTCTTCTGGGTCACCATCAATACGGGACAAGTTCAAGGCCTGAAACATTCTTGTCCTACATAGTAACCAATTTCGAGCAAGAACGGAAATAAAACAAAAAGGAAACGCTGAAAGATTCGCAAGGATGAAATATCACATTCTGATACTTCACAGATTTTAAATGATGATGGAAGGAATTTAAAGGACCTGTCTTACCTATAATACTAATGCAACCTACTTCCATAATCACTGCATATGTTTCTAAACCCGGAGACCCCAATTTCGTACGGTACGTTCTATCCCCTCTGATTAAAACAGCCAAAACCGTGGGTTATTTCTCGAAAGCACAGCATAGTTTTAAAGTATTCACATATTTTAAAATACTGTAAGTTGAAGAGTAAATAGTGCGAGGGGTCCTTTAAGGTCTATCTTTAGGAATGATGCTGCAATGTCCTACTGCGGACCGCATCTTCAACCAGCCAAAAATCAAACTGAGTCTTTACCATGACTAAAATACGACCAGTATTCCCAAGATTTTGTTTTAGGGTCTGTTGATTCCCTTTTTTTCCACCGTTTAAAATCATATCTTAGCTGTTATTGTGACTTTGTAGAATCTCGTTACCTGTAACATTTTCTTTGCAAATCTAATTTTCCTATTAGCTTTATTTGTCTGGACCTGTCCCCAGACCGGGGGCAGGTTTGGACATGGCTGGGGCAGTTCCGGACATCATTTTATTTAACCCAGGAAGGACTTTCAAGAAGGATGCATACACATTTGTTCGTTTGCTTTGGATGCCTCAATTCAGTTTCGTTAATTTGCTTCCGTTTGGGAAAACTGCTCAAGTATACCGTAACTTTATCAGCATCTGTTATTATCATCCGGATATGCTGTTACCGCTGGGTCTGAATATGACTTGTTTTGCTCCGGAATCGGTCTTAAAGGCTTTCTGAGCCTTTTTGCTGACCTTTTTCCTTCCCTCTTCCGGTTTTATCTTCTTCTTTAATTTTGTTTTCTATTTTTCCATTCAGTCTTTCCTGTCCTAACCTGCCTCACGTGTTTTTGTCCGGATCTGCCCCCGGCGCTGTTTTCAGTCTTTACTGTCCTAACCTGCCTCATGTGTTTTTGTCCGGATTTGCCCCCGGCGCTGTTTTCACAGAAAAAAAAATTGTAACTCTCATACTTTTGTATCAATCACTGAAATTCCTATTCGGCATGGTAGAGCCAATCTTAAACTACCTAAATAAAAATCATAGACGATATAAGTGGGTTCGGAACTACCAAAATGAGGTGCCAACTCCATGACGTAGAACTTCATTTGGCGCAAAAAAGCGACACTAACATCGTTTCCTTATGATAGCACGAGTGTAACTGCGGGAATTTTTACAGAAGAAGCGTACATGTGTAACAGATCTTGAAAACAAAAACAAGATCTTTTCTCGTAATTTAAATTTCAATAGCGAGGTTTGCAGAGTCGATGTCCGGACCTGCCCCCCTCTCCCCTATAAACAAACAGTATCACACAGAAAATATCATGAGCAGCATCAAGTAATTAACTCAGTAATTACCTGACCAAACATCATACCGATTCTTTACCATGGCCAAAATACTACCAGTTATTAAACACTACGAAATAGAGAATCTCGAAGTAGGCTACCAGACCGAGAAATCGAAAATGCTGAATTAAGCCCTCACAAATTTCGAATTAATACTTTTAGCTGGCTCTTTCTTCTGTTCAAACCTAGCAAGACACAAAGACAAATTTAAAATAAAGCTGCTGACTGACGTTTCAGCCTAGGACAAATGTGGTCGCACCGCCAAGATGCGTAATCAGCGAATTGTCAAGCAAAAACTCGGACTTCAACATGCCTCAAAATCGTGACACGTCGTGGGAACTCAAGCACGTTTTTGCCAACGTACAGAACTAATTGCAGTTGCTTGCGGAACACATGACGGCGAGAAAGGCCGACTGGCGAAAAAACGAGTCAAGAAAGGCAGGCGAAAACAGCTACAAGAAGTCTGTCAATTCATCCACTCCGAGGGAATACCAACGTACGGCAGGACTAAGAAAATAAGCTGCTTGTGATGTTCCAGACTCGCATGACCAGTGCGAGTCCGGGAAAGGCGCGTACCATGGATTGAGGAGTTGGGTATCCTTTGTTCAGCTCAACCTCTGATTTCTTTGATATTCGTGGAAAAACGCCGATCTACAAGGACTGTAAGGCCCAAGACTCGAAAGGCCGGTGCGACGCCTGACCAGGGCTGTAGGCTCGTTCCGTCCCGCCTTCGATTTCTTTTTGCGTTCACGGAAAAATATGCGCGGATGACAGACCCATCGCCTCAAGTGGAAATTCACATGTAAACAGACACACTCAGCCATATGCACCAGTATAACAATACACATTCTCAAGCTCAAGACTAAACATGCGCCCACGGCTACAGAATAGACGCAGAGGGCAGATTAGTGGCAACACAATACCATAATTGCACCATTTTCATACAGCGTTATTCGACGCCCAGCGCTCTGCTGCAACTACCCGTCTGGCGAGTTTCATCTCTCGGTTCTGTTTCTCTTGTAAGGCGAATACCATCGGATCGGAAATTATGGGGTACACGGCTATGATTAGTATCAAAATCATTGAAGCTCATGCCTATAACTGGATATGGGATGGTCCTAGTGCAGAAACAATCGAACGCTCTGAGCGAGTATTTGCCCATAAAACCATGCAGGGTATCCACGAATAACAGGTTGTTTGCTTCAAAGTTTGGGCTTTTTCGCGCAGACAGGAAATGTAACTTGATAAAGAGGAACACCTCAGAGGGCTCAACCGTTCAAGATCGAATGGCAGATGCAATACGGACTACATCCCCTCGGCAACAAGAAGCAGAAGAGATAAGACAATCCCGTTCAGACTAAAGACGAAACCAGAATTAAAATAGTTACGTCACCAGGTACGGCTACTTTTTAGGAAAGGCTGTGTCAACTGAAAATTGCCGCCTATTTCCCGTCTTTGTTTGCAAGGCCGGTGCGAGGCCTCACCATACCCACTGTCGAAGTTACCACCTTTTTAAATTTGTTATCAGGTAATAATCGCAAAACCTTTTTAAGTGTTACATTTCACAACTAGTAACACTTCCAACAAGGATGCACATTTTGTGTGTTATTAAAGTTCTGACAGAACAGGTGTACATCACATGCTCGGGAGTCGGTCACTACTCTTCCAGCTCATTTAAATTAAATGTTTGTTGCAGCTCTACTAACTAATCTGGAAGTTCATATTCATCAGCATAGGTGTTTCATTTCTCTTACTTGAGCCTAAACTTGCCCAGAAGGGCCGGATATCGCTAAAATGAAATTAAGCACAGTTAAATTTAACACAGATAGAACAAAGCTCAACGTGTCCGAAAAATTTTGATAAACGAAAACCGGTGGGAGAGCAAAAAAAAAACTATATGTTGTTTTACAGACATGAACATATTAACAACAACAATAATGTTTGATCTAAAACTGAAATTGGTGTCTAGTGACAAATTATCAATTAAAAACTTTTTAGCCCTATCTTTGAAAGTTCTTCGAATTGTTTGCCAACTAGGGGACCAATTCCTCGGCTCAGGGGCTGCTCCAACCTCATATCAATTGTTATTAAAAGTTAGCCTACCACCGTCGCTCCAAGCTGCACATCTCTGCACACAGGTTTGGGGACGATGGTTGCTTACAGTAGCGTCTACTAGGGGGGGGGGGCGACAGGGGCGATCGCCCCTCCCCCCCCCCCCCCCGAAATTCTTGAAAAAAGGGTTTTTAATTTGAAAAACGTGTGCGAAATACGGGCGATCTACATCCAAAATTCGGAAAAGGAGTTTTTTACGGGAAAAACGTACGCGAAAATACAAACTGAGAAGCTAAATCGAAATTATTTACAGTATGGTTCAGTAATTGATCTTAGAAACAGTTTTTGAGTCGTAGTGTGCATGATTACAAGATTAAAAGGTGTGTTTTGTACCTACAGGTATTTTTGGTGATAAAAACGGTCAAAATATGCAAAAAACGCCGAAAAATTTTCGGGCTTTTGGCCGATGGCCTTCGGCAGCATATTTTCGCTGAGCTGTCGCCCCTCCCGAAAATAATCAGAATATACTCTACTGGTTGCTTATACCAACCATTAAAAGAAGGTTGGAACACGCCCAATAACAACACAACAATCGTAATACCATTAAGAAGCACAAATCAAGAACTCAAACAATGCTTTAACGCCAAATCTGAATATCAAACCTCGTAACTTTCTCCCAACCAGCGCTCTATCTAAGAGCCATATTTTTCAGCTATACACTCGCTAACAGTGAATACCCCGAAAGACCAGCCAAGTCGAAGATGCTCACAATAGGTCGTCACTAATATCATATTTCAAATCCGACACCTGGAAACTGTCCCCTCCCTCCACTCCTCCCCTTCAATAGCTGATGATTCGATACTGAATAAATATAGGCTACACGGCACGCCATGATTCTCAATACGTCTGACTTCATGCAATATTCAATGTGCGATCGCCCAGCGTGACGTGAGAGCGTCTCATGATCTGTTTAGACACATTATTTAGACTGCCTGAATTCCAATTTTCAAATTCCTAATCACCCTTTGTGACAACAGACAGGATCGCCGATATCACCAAGATCAAAATCCGTAATGGGACAGGGTAGCTGGAATCTGAAAAGCCTGACAAGCCTAGACGCACGGGTGTTCCTTGATGAGCCAACCTGCTTCGAATTCAGCGGAAGTGCCAACTCGCACTATGATATTAGACCGACCTGTTCGTCCTCGATCAATGCTCAGAAAATGCTAACCTGTTGAAGGGAGCTTGGTTCTTGACCGTTTTGCACTAGCAGTTCAGTAGATCAAGGGATCTACTAATATTGTTATTAGATTATTCATTTCCACCAAATTTATGGTTCAAATGCACGTCAAGTGCAACAAATGTTGCAGTTACACTTCGGATTTGTTCCTTTAAACCCTCACTTCTTTCTTCTATTGTCAAGTAAAAAAACAAAGCAAAAAAACTGTTTTCACCAACTTTAACAAATTTAAGATATTAACAAGTTTCTGGATTTACCGTCGCGACTTCTGCAGTTCTCGTCTGCTACCCCCCAAGTAGCCCCCGTACGCGATATTCGCCATTCGGATCCTTATGAACTGAAACTAGACCTACGTTGCCCGGGCAACGTGAAGTGTTGCGGCAACCTTTGTCCGGCTTTGCCGACTAAAGTGTTGCGAGAGCAACACTTTGGTTTTGTTTCTTCGCTGTCGGTTAAATGCTGAAATTGTCAACTTATCGAAGCTTTTAAAACGGTATGTTCTAAAAAGAATAATCACATAATCAAAAGCTGTTCTTTAGCGTTGTAAAACCAACAACAAAACAATATTGGAAGAAGGCTATCCGTAACGTTTCAGGATTAAAATACCATAGATGACACTATTAATTATTACACAACTACCTTATTGTTTTACATTACCGTATCGTTTGTACCCGTTGCGTAAACAGTTAATCCTAGGTTATAGCGATAGACCATCGATACAAACTTTCTTACTGTCATATTTACAGAAATCGAATACAATGTGCACCAATTTTCAAAAATTTCTAGCCCCTCGTGAACCGATCTTACTTACAAGTCCGTCTCCCGTGATTGACATCAAATTCACCGGAAACAAATAATGGATACACCAGCTATCAAAAGTTGCAAACCCCTCATCGCTGAAGATGATTATAGCATAAAAGCCGATTATTACTTACAAGTCCCATGCATGTCTTACAATTGGGAACAAAATTGTTCTTACCATCGAATACACCTGAGACAAATAACAGGTATACCAACTAGCAAAAGCTTTAAACTCCTCGTTGCCGAAGATGATTATGAGCTAACAGTCGACTGTTGCTTACAGTCGACTGTCGCGTACAAGTCCCCTAAATGTCTCACAACTGGTATCGCCTATTTTTGGTTTCAGTGTGTACCTTACTACTGAAGTTGTCAACCCCTTGAAACTTTCAAACTGGTGTATCTCATAAAGGAATTTTTTTTTACCAAAAAATGGATGTCATATACTTTGATCAGCTCATTAGCGGCTATCGATATCCGTCGAAGTTGAACTTTATCCTTTTCAATCGTAGATATCGTGACGGATGAAAACTTGGAACAATATCTTATATAATCTAGTTGATATTATAAAGCTATCCGTAACTTTTCAGGATTAAAATACCATAGATGACACTATTAATTATTACAAAATTACCTTATTGTTTTACATTACCGTATCTTTTGTACCCGTTGCGTAAACGGTTAATCCTAGGTTATAGCAATAGACCATCGATACAAACTTTCTTACTGTCATATGTACAGAAATCGAATACAATGTGCACCAATTTTCAAAAGTTTCTAGCCCCTCGTGAACCGATTCTTACTTACAAGTCCCTCTCCCGTGATTGACATCAAATTCACCGGAAACAAATAATGGATATACCAGCTTTCAAAAGTTGCAAGCCCCTCATCGCTGAAGATGATTATAGCATAAGCTTTTTAAACGGGATGTTCTAAAAAATTAATCACATGATCAAAAGGTATTCTTCAGCGTTGTAAAAACAACAACAAAATAATATAGGAAGAAGGGACTAAATTAACTTTGCAGTCAGTTGTACTTTATCCTTTTCAATCGTAGACATCGTGACGGATGAAAACTTGGAACAATATCTTATATAATCTAGTTGGTAATAGAAAGCTATCCGTAACTTTTCAGGATTAAAATACCATAGATGACACTATTAATTATTATGAAACTACCTCATTGCTTTACATTTTCGTTTGTATCCGTTTTGTAAACAGTTAATCCTCGGTTACATTGATAGACCATCGACGCAAACTTTCTTACCGTCAGATTTATAGAAATCGAATACAATGTGCACCCATTTGCAAAAATTCCTAGCCCCTCGTGAACCGATTCCTACTTACAAGTCCCTCTCCCGTGATATACATTAAGTTAACCGGAAACAAATAATGGGTACACCAGCTAGCAAAAGCTGCAAACCCATCATCGCAGAAGATGATTGTAGCATAACAGCCGATTATTACTTACAAGTCCCTTGCATATCTTACCATTGGGAACCAAATTGTTCTTACCATCGAATACACCGGAAACAAATAACAGGTATACCAACTAGCAAAAGCTGCAAACCCCTCATTACCGAAGATGATTATGGGCTAACAGTCGACTGTTGCTTAAAAGTCCCCTATATGTATCATAACTGGTATCGCCTATTTTTGGTTTCAATGTACCTTACTATGAAGTTGTCAACCCCTTTGAAATTTTCAAACTGGTGTATCTCATGAAGGAATTTTTGTACCAAAAAATGGATGACATATACTTCGATCAACTCATCAATGGCTATCGATTGCCGTCGAACAAAAAAATTCTACCTGTCTTAGTTCAAAAGTTGACTTTTTTGCCGTAGGCCAACTTTCTAACGTCACGACTTAGAAAGGAGCAAAGGATAAGCTCTAGTTTCTTTAGCAATGAGAGAACTTTTAAAGTTTAAGAGGCACATCTGATACCGTTACTCTACCACAAACCAAAGTGCAAAAAAAAAAAATTATAAACTCAGCTGAAATCATCGCAGACATGGACAGAAACAATAGATGGCAGCACTTTCGGACCCCTGGGAAAAAGCCACTTTTTTGTCTCTGTAGATTTTTCTATTTTTCACTCAAAGAAGATATGTTGGCTATGGGGCCGGGTAACTGCCGCATATATTTAACACTTATAGATTTTAGTCCATCTTCAATTTGAAACTGGTGCCTGCCTGCTTGCGTGCTAGAAGCGGCAAACCCCTCAATGCCGAAGATGATTATGAGGTAACAGTCGACTGTCGCGTACAATTCCCCTACATGTCTCACAACTGGTATCGCCTATTTTCGGTTTCAGTGTGTACCTTACTACTGAAGTTGTCAACCCCTTGAAACTTTCAAACTGGTGTATTTCATGATGGAATTTTTGTGCCAAAAAATGGATGACATATACTTTGATCAGCTCATCAGCGGCTATCGATTGCCGTCGAAAACAAAATTCTACCTGTCTTAGTTCAAAAGTTGACTTTTTTGCCGTAGGCCAACTTTCTAACGTCACCACTTAGAAAGGAGCAAAGGATAAGCTCTAGTTTCTTTAGCAATGAGAGAACTTCTAAAGTTTAAGAGTTCATCTAATACCATTTCTCTACCGCAAACCCAAGTGCAAAAAAACGAATGATAAACTCAGCTGAAATCGCGTACACAAATGAATAGTTGCGTAAACAGTTAATCCTAGGTTACAGCGATAGACCATCGATACAAACTTTCTACCGTCAGGTTTATAGAAATCGAATACAATGTGCACCAATTTACAAAAGTTCTAGCCCCTTGTGAACCGATTCTTACTTACAAGTCTCTCTCCCGTGATAGACATCAAGTTCACCGGATAAAAATAATGGGTACACTAGCGAGCAGAAGTTGTAAACCCCTCATCCCTGAAGATGATTGTAGCATACAATGTGCACCCAATTGCAAAAATTCCTAGCCACTCGTGAACCGATTCCTACTTACAAGTCCCTCTCCCGTGATATACATTAACCCTTAAACGAAAACAAATAATGGGTACACCAGCTAGCAAAAGTTGCAAACCCATCATCGCAGAAGATGATTGTAGCATAACAGCCGATTATTACTTACAAGTCCCTTGCATATCTTACCATTGGGAACCAAATTGTTCTTACCATCGAATACACCGGAAACAAATAACAGGTACACCAACTAGCAAAAGCGGCAAACCCCTCATTACCAAAGATGATTATGAGCCAACAGTCGACTGTTGCTTAAAAGTCCCCTATATGTATCATAACTGGTAACGCCTATTTTTGGTTTCAATGTACCTTACTATGAAGTTGTCAACCCCTTTGAAATTTTCAAACTGGTGTATCTCATGAAGGAATTTTTGTACCAAAAAATGGGTGACATATACTTTGATCAGCTCATCAATGGCTATCGATTGCCGTCGAAAAAAAAATTCTACCTGTCTTAGTTCAAAAGTTGACTTTTTTGCCGTAGGCCAACTTTCTAACGTCACGACTTAGAAAGGAGCAAAGGATAAGCTCTAGTTTCTTTAGCAATGAGAGAACTTTTAAAGTTTAAGAGGCACATCTGATATCGTTACTCTACCACAAACCAAAGTGCAAAAAAAAATAATTATAAACTCAGCTGAAATCGTCGCAGACATGGACAGAAACAATAGATGGCAGCACTTTCGGACCCGTGGGAAAAAGCCACTTTTTTGTCTCTGTAGATTTTTCTATTTATCACTCAAAGAAGATATGTTGGCTGTGGGGCCGGGTAACTGCCGCATATATTTAACACTTATAGATTTTAGTCCATCTTCAATTTGAAACTGGTGCCTGCCTGCTTGCGTGCTAGAACGGAGCTTTCCACTCGAAAGCAGAAACATCTTTTGATGAAACGAAAGGTTCGCTACACAACTTCAGACAGTCCTCTCTGACATAGGCTATACAACTCCACTTCACTTCGCAAACCGTAGGCTCTGGCTCGATGACAAGCAAAAACCATCCTTATTGGCCCCAGGCAAGAGTTCTACGGAGCTTTCCAAAATGTAATGTCATATTCATCAATCCGGCCTAAGGTCCACACTTTCCGTAAAAACCGCACAGGTTAGACCCTTCTCAGTTACCAGGAATAAAATGAAATCGGAGTCATAGGAAAAAAAAAAAAAAAAAAAAAAAACGAGGACAAAACCAAAGTGTTGCTCTCGCAACACAATTAGTAATTATTACAACGGGTACAGTCCTTCCTTCCCCCACTTCTCCCTCATACTATTGTGCTACTATCTCACAAAGTTTATATTTTATAAGTTTTGCCTTTTAAGAGCAAGCATAAAACCGTGAGAGATTTATCTCCTGGTGGCCAAAAGCAATATTCAACAATTTCCCGAAAATCTGTAGGGAGAAAATTTTCGAGTTTAGGTCGGAAATCCTCCAACTGAGGCGGCATAACTATGGAAAGACAACTGGTCGCAAATGTAGGCGAAAGAACAATGAGGTGACTAACGAGTCTCCCTTGTCGTCCATGCATCATATCTACCTTCCAGAATATTAAAGCAAGTCGCGGAACAACTGATGAAGTCATTAAATTTCAGTGTCATTTTCTAAAGCTGGTCTTTTCCTAAGACTAGGTTTCATATTTGAATGAACTTCTCCCGCGGATAGCACGGATTTTCTTATGGAAGCAAACGGCTATTTTGGCTGAATTCCTCCGTGGACTAGTTAAAAAAAAAAACTCTAAAAAGGACAGAACAGCCGAGTGAAAACAAAGAAAAATATTTTTGTACAAGACAATAAAAACACTAAAACTTATTAAAGAAGGGCAGACCGTGGGGGAAGATAAGATACTGTTACCGTACTGTCAATGCAGAAACAGTAGATGCCTTTAAAGGACCCCTCGTACTATTTGCTATTCAACTTGAAGTATTTTAAAATATTTGAATACTTTAAAATTAGGCTGTGCTTACAGCAAATAACCCGCGGTTTTCGCTGTTTTAAGCCTTTTCCGAGACCCGTTGACTTATAGCGAAAACAGGGAAACAATTTGGTTTTCCGGGTTTAGAAATATATGGAGTGACTATGGAAGTAGGTTGCGTTAGGGTAAGATTATTATAGGTAAGACGGGTCCTTTAAAATTAAGCTGGACAAGGAATGGTCGTCGAAAGCCTGGAATTATGAATGGGATGCAGCAGAGTCAGCGACCAGACATTAGTTACCCATAAACCAATGAAAAAAAAATCATCACACAACCAGCGACTCTACAGGAGCATTGGCACCTTTGTCGCTGGACAATGCGATTTAAGGTAATTTAAGGCAGTTGTGTTAAGTCTTTTCCTCAGGACCGAAGAATTTTTCATGCTTTCACTTTCCGGACAGAGCGGGAAAAAGAAACAAAACATCCTCCAATCCTCGTCTTCCCGGAGCGACACAGTTATCGAATTCCCCGGAAACTCAGGAAACGAAAAAGGCCTAACCTAGACTTCAAAGGCTTTCGAGATTTGACAAAAACGACGTTACCTGTCGGCGAGCACTGATCGATCCAAAGTCGGAAAGCAAGCCAAATTGTGACAAGATATTCTGCGAAAACTACTTTGGCTCCGAAGATGGGCAAACAAAGCAGACAGATAGGCAGTATCGTTTTCTAGGATCCCAAAACTCAAGTGACGAGATACATATAACCTCGATAAGGATACCTGTCCAGGCAGCTGCGGACTTCCGTTCAAACTTAAGTAAGTACAAATTAGCATAAAAGGGCATTTTGGGCCAGGATACTGTATCAGTTACGTCTCGTATCGACAATTCGGTCTAATCGGAGATAGACCGGCAATCAGAGTGGGTATTGCCTAACAAATCTGATTAAAGGGTTGCCGAGGGGTAAAATAACACGTTCACGGGGTGCGAAGACAGGAAATATATAAGACCAAATTGTTTAGCTCGAGATGGTATTCTGCCTCGGGATCCAACCAAAACCTTTGGTATTTTTTTTAGTCTGAGAAGCCCAGAAATTGGGGTAGATAGCATCGTGCTGGTACGTATTTTTAGAAACTACTGATAACGTAACTAAGACATGTCTGGACAGCATTAACATGCCTTGAAGAAGCATAGCGAAATAGTCCAATTAAAAAAAAAAATAATTCTCAGTCAGCTTGGGCTGAAGGAATACTTGCAATGCAATCTAGTTAATTCGCAACACGATTACGCTCATGAGAACTCTCGCTCACGAAACACCGGTAGCATCTGTTTTGACCTCCAGACCCGAGAAACACGCTACGTCTCTCAAGCCGTCAAACAAAATTACAGTCGGCCAAAAAAGCAATTCCACTCACCTCATTTGAGGACGTGAATCTTCCCTCATCAGCGGCTATCCTGTCAATCAATTTATAACTCTCTGGTTCCCAGGGTGGTGGCTCTCGTGTCGCCGCATCAAATTCGTAGTATAACAAACTGAAGGTTTCTTTGCACGAAAGTGCCGTCCCCGGGAACAAAGAACAATCGCGCATCGAAAATTTCACTTCGATGTAAATTCGGTTGGCCTCTCCCCTTTCGATAAAGGGAGTCCAAAGCCAATTATTCACACTAGTATAGGCCACGTCACACACTACATAGGATCTCCAATTGATGCCCTTCTCGAAATTCGTGAAGCTCTCTTCGACCCACTAGAGAAAAAAAAGTAATCAGCTTTTCCTCAGGACAGGTTCGAGCAGGCATTAGAGTCAAAGTGCAAGTTAAAGCCTACATCAAACAAAGGACTATTTTTTCTTCTTTTCAAATTGCAACTCAAACAATTGAGCAGAAGATTCATTACGGGATGACCAGTCTACCACAAACCCCTGAATTTGGGAAAGCCTGTTCCAAACGCTGGGTATACCTAGCGTTTGGTATACCCTATGCCTAACGCTAGATACACTATGCCAAATGCTGGATTCTTGAACCCAATAAAATATTAATGATTTGAGTGAAGCTCAGAATCAACCTATCAGAATTCATCTATAGTGGGGTAGGTCAGGGGTAGGCTACCAATAGCTATTCAGCGTTTGGCATAGGGTATCCAAAAATCAGGGGTTTGTGGCCAACTGTGGCAGACGCACAAACACCATTGGCAAAATAATAGGAGCCCCGAAATCGCGGAAGGGAAACATGCACCCAACACACCGAACTATTTCACTAATAAAAACAAAGGCCGATTCATAACGGGTACTAATGATGCCACATCCTTCGTTCCTAGGCTACTGTAGAACTTCAGATTCTCTCAATAGCCTACATTTATGTAGGTTATATAACCTACCACAGAAAAAGTCGGAATCATTTTTAAGAACTTCAACTCACGACCCTAATGTCTTCGACATCTTTTAATTACAGAACGGAAGTACGCCAAAATAGAGATGTAACGGTGCACCTCGATCTTCACAATGGTTCAAGATGACCAGACAAGAGATCGAAATATGAAAGCGACATTTTCAGAACATGGGCTTTGATTGCAAAACCAACATGACAAGACGCGATGCAAGTCAAGACTTCTGATGAGATGGAGTGTATTCAAGTTTTCCGTTATGGAGGAAAAAAATAATACATATTTATAATATGTACGTATTAGAACAGTGATTATTCCAATCACCTGTCAGTGTAATATATCATAGATTTTATGTGGCCACCTGCTAACTGCCTGTTATCTTTTCATAACCATCAGTTGACAACCAATGGTATCCTTCTAATTTCATAACCGGATGTTAGAGAGAGAACATGAGAGTTTACAACAATCCACATGTTCTCTCACATATCAATGAAATGATAGTTGCTTCGCTCATTTTCTCGCTGTTTTGTCTGCAAAAGTAAGGGCCGAGTCTGTACAAACAACTGAAAGAGCCACCATACGCCATAATATTAGGCTCACCAATAACTACTTAAAAGTAATTTTAGCTAAGTATTATGGGTGAATGTAGGCTATGTACTTACTCCCGGCGTAGAGGATTGTGGGCCAAAGGGGTATCGTGTCCAGTCAAGCGTATCTTCTTTGGTCGTGTCGAGAAGAACGACTGTAAAAAGAGAACACATTTTTGTCAGTTCTGTCGGAAGCACAAGGCCTAATGTGTGTGTTCGAAACATGGCTCGGTATGCTTTATTCTATTTCCGCAGCCTTGTATCTTCCACCCCCACCATCTCCCCTGATTAGAGGCGATTGACCAGTGCTTGAATCCAGATTCTGGGAATAGGAGAAAGGTAGTTAGTAAAATTGATCCAGTATAGGCATGCTTGTTCAATCTCAGTAATTTCATTAAATTCAAGGTAATTCCTCAAAATCTAGCCTACCGAGCAAGGCCGTATCTAGAGGGGGGGGGGGTTAGGGGGTTGCCCCCCCCGAAACATGCAAAAATCATCATTGTATAAGCTTTTCCCTCTAATCTATGCCTTTTTTGTCCACCCACAGGCAAACCCCCCCCCCCTCCCCCCCGAAATAAATTCCTGGATACGGGCTACCGAGGACACAATCATGGACAACAGGGCCCAACCAGCGCACGACGTTATCCACTGCCTCCTGTCCGAAGACTGAAAATTAAGTGTCTTTTTCTGTGTGCTTATGTGTTTATTTATTTTCTTTCATTTTACTCCGCGAGCTTTTTCAAAATGGCGGGTTATAAGTAAATTACTTACAAGAATGTTCTAGGTATTTCGTTTACCATTTAGCGGAAAACAGCATCGTCAGCAGTTCAGCCACAGTCGCAGGCTCAGGTAACACAACGTAGACAGCTTGTTTGAATGCGGAATGTGCCATTTTCTATTTTCCACCCACTTGCCGTGTATCTTTCGGTGAAACAAAGCATGATTCAAATCTTGTGAATTTTCTTTGTATTTCCTTAAAGTAGCCTATCTACAGCGCTGCTGAAATTCTATGAAGTGATTCAGTTCTTTTTTTGCGTTACACATTGCTCCTCAATTTTGAGGAAATCAATTAGGCTAAATAAATACACATACAAATCTCCACGCCCGTGATTCTACAGTGACCAACGGTGATCGACGATCGAGTACGGGAACCTGAGATTTCGGCTTGGCTTAACTGCCCGATCAATTTTCGATAATCGTTCGCAGTCTAGAAGTACTCGATATGACTAAGTTCAAAGCACGCCGCTGAACCTCGGGAAGACCGAGAAACGTCGCCCGAACGACTCTAATTCAACAACTCAAATCCTGTGTCAACCAATCACGGCATTCAAATTCACTTTATTCATCCAAAATTCTTCTTTGCGAAAAACAGCATAGGAAGATGTCAATAAAAATTCACTAACATACAAGTACATTATATACTATTACTTTACACAATCTTCATGCAATATACAATTTTGGTTTCTTAAATTTGGTCTATCATAAAGTATTACTAATGTTACATACAATTTGTTTGTGTTACAATAACATTCTATCATCGGGTCAAATACTTATGACTACGTATAGAAATTCGCATTCGTTGGGAACAACTGTGGAAACGCTTTCCGGCTCTTCCGCTAGGTATACGGCGATTCTGCACCGGCACAGAGAGTTAGTCATCAAGAGCGTTGGGATAACCTGTTCCAACTATTAACATTACATTTACATATCACATTCTCAGACTTCCAGATCTTACGCCATCCCGTTCGAGGTGCAGATTTCCCGACCAACTTTCCGATAATCTTGGTCTGGCCGATATCGGGGCGGTTTCAAACTACAAAGCTGCATAAGCAAATGCTTGACAGCCGGTTCAGTGTATGGACGTTGGCCGGACGCAAAAGTGTATCACATCCGGTGTATCTCGATATGACCTGGTTCTTGCTACTGTGACTACGTCTTACGTCTTATTATAATACGTCTTATGCATATTGTCTCAGACTATCGAAGCGAAATTCACTCATGCGGGCTATCTGACGCGTTTTTGCGGTAACCGGATGTCTGTAACTCTGACAAGGTTTTGTTTTCGCAGTTACCGGGTATCTCCTACCCCGAGAAGTACTGTATATGACTAAGTCCGAAACACGCTAGTGCACCTCGGGAAGAAAGAGAAACGTCACCCGAACGAATCCTTAAAATTTATTCAAACCCTATGTGAGCCAATCAAACCGCCTGTCGGGACAGTTCTTCACTAGGAACGCCGCGATTCTTCATCGACGCGAAGAGTTAGTCATCAAGAGTATTGCCGTTTTCTCAGTCACCCCATATCACGTTGGTAACCATGGTATCTGGTACCGAGTAACCATGCTGATACCGAGGTACCAAAATTCTGTAACAATTCAGCAACCGGGTTACTGAATTACCGCGTACCAGTAACGTGTGTCAGATGACAAAAGGGCACTCAGTTACCGGGTTACTCTCGGTTACCGCAAAAAACGAAACTTTTATTCCGCACTAGCTCCGTGACACTCACCTTGGTCCGCAGCGACGTTGATGACTAGAGACAGTAACAGCGTCAACATGGTTTGCATTAGAGGTCGCCACAGGTCGCGATGCCCCATGATGGACTTAAAACTAGAAGGCAATAGAAACATCAGAAAAGGTTTTAACGTAAAGCTATAGAGCAATCAATGCTTGCAGGATTGACCCTTCTCGGGACATACAACCCCTTCTTCGACAATACTATTGGAATGTGTCCGCTTGGGAATGCACGAAATCCCGTTAAAAAGAATGCTTGAAAGTAATAAGCATGAAGCCGTATGATCGGCTTACCAGACCATGCTCGACATTTATCCCTCACATTAATGCACTGCTGTCTCGTAAAGTTTATCCTCGAAATGATTTTTATGAGTTTTGACCTTTTAAAGAAGTGCAAAAAAACATAAGAGATTATCTGCTCTCGGCCAAAACCAGTATACAACCACTCTACGAACTCTTTGGAGATAGATATCCGGTCTGACTGGGACTAACGAGCAGAAACTGCAGAAAATGGTCGAGCCTCATCCAGAAATTTCTCAAAGACGAAGTGTCGGAACTCCGGAATGAAAAATACTTTATAAAAAGAATGAGACATGTCACAGATAATGGGATAGAAAATGAGGCGACCAGTACGAATGGCACTTGCCACCAAGTATCATGTCCTCCTTCCCGAATACTGAAGTAAATGGCGGAACACTGGATATAGTCAACATTCGACATGAGAGAATTATTAAATTCCGTTTGTCTCCAACGTTAGCTTGCTTTCCATTCGCAGACGTGAGCAATTCGCCTTATTCCAGTTAAGCGCTACTAGTTTCTGAAAGTCCTCCATTATATCATTCTCAACACCTCTGACAGATATATAGTAAAATACGGAACCATAAGGTAACGAACAGAACCTAATAGCTTTCAGTTTCTACTTCAGAGACAGTGCAAAACTTCCATTGCTCCTGAAGCATATAGCAGATTTTCTACTAATCAATTTGTGGGTCTATTTTACTACATCTGTCACAAGTGTTGATAATGAGACAATGTAGGACTTCCAGAAACTAGCCTGCTTTAGCCTGCAAATTCACTTTTACTCTATCGGAAAAGATTGCACGCTACCGTAAAACCGCAGTAAAACACAGTACCCTTTAACGGTTTATTTCACGGCACTGTCTAGGGAACCGGGAGTCGTACTTTATGTCCTACGGGCTACGGAACCGGTAGTTCTCACGGAAGCCAAACCATATGAGCTGCGATTCCGGGATCTGACGTCATTAACTAACGGAAACTTGTATGTGCTGGCTCCCGTTCCGGTAGTAACTGGAAATAGCTCACGGAAACTTCTTCGCACCAGCTTCTCGTCCGGTAGCCACACGGAATTGTGTACTCAGAAGCTAGGGAGCCGGTAGTTGCTACCGGAAACTGTATAATTGGAGCTTCTGTTCCGGTAGTGTCTACGTGAAATATACAACTTACGGAATAGTTTGGATGAGAGCTAGGATGTCGGGGTTTTCATTAGAGAAAATAACATGGGAAAAAATTCACTACCGGAACCCACATATTGAGAGCTAAGGTACCGGTAGAAACTACTATTTGCTTGAAAATGACCTGCTCACGGACACAGATGGATATGGGCTAGGGTTCCGGTAGTGATGAAAAAAAAATTTAACTCACGTACCCATGTCAGTGCAGACTAGGAAACCGGAAGCAAATATTTTTAACTAACTGATCCCAACTTCTGCTGGCTGGGGTTCCGGTAGGGCAAAAAAAATAAGATTTTGAACTGGATTCAGTGCGCTGCACCGGACTCAAAGTCCATATTGACACGCGTCAATGAGTTTTTAATTTTAATTTTGGCACTACCGGAACCCTAATTTTGGCACTACCGGAACCTTTCGTCAACACCGGAACCCTAGCCCATAGTCAGCTGTGTCCGTGAGCTGGTCATTTTCAAGCAAATAGTAGTTGCTACCGGTACCTTAGCTCTCAATATATGGGTTCCGGTAGTGAATTTTTTCCCATGTTATTTTCTCTAAGTCGGTGAAAATCCCGGCATTCTAGCTCTCATCCAAACTATTCCGTGAGTTTTATATTCCACGTAGACACTACCGCAACAGAAGCTCCAATTATACAGTTTCCGGTATCAACTACCGGCTCCCTAGCTTCTGAGTACACGATTTCGTGAGGCTACCGGACGAGAAGCTGATGCGATGAAGTTTCCGTGAGCTATTTCCGATTACTACCGGAACGGGAGCCAGCACATACAAGTTTCCGTTAGTTAGTGACGTCAGATCCCGGAATCGCAGCTCATATGGTTTGGTTTCCGTGAGAACTACCGGTTCCGTAGCCCGTAGGACATAAAGTACGACTCCCGGTTCCCTCGACAGTGCCTTATTTCACATAGCCAATTCACATTCCTTTCCGGGATGAACACACTATAGTATATGTAGTGCATACGCAAGCTATTCATTCTAACGTTGTTTCAACAGTCTTAGTATAGTACAGAGTACTTACTGTACAAGAATCGCCCTATTCTGACTCCTGGAACCGTGACCAGATACATTTTCCCGAAACCCCGAACAAAGACCTTACTCAGTTTCTTTATTCGCCTTGGACACCCAATATGTAATTCATCCCTGTGCAAAATAAAACTGTCGCTCTTCTTCAACCGTAAAAGTAACTGAGACGATGAGATGATTAAGAGCTTTGTTTAGAAGTAATAGGGAGAGCTACACTGTGTAGTACATAACCAAGCATCGCTCTGACGGACTGTTTTCAAGTAAAATTCACAATTTTTAAACCTTCCGCTGAATCACCGTTCTCTGTCTGCAGAGGAGGTTGAGAGATCTTCCAATGCATCCAGGTGACCGTCGGTAAAGAAAGTTTGGACCGATTGTCTGGGGATGTAGATTACATTAACAATGAGGATTGGTACCAGTGAGCCTTTAAAATGAGGAACTATTCAAGTCCGGTCTTCACCTCCCGGAACTTTCAGAATCTGGGATTCCAGATTATTCTTTGCGTCTTCTGTGAATTGCATCTGGAGTATGAGCCGGTCCAAACGTATATCAAAATAATCTGGAAAAAAGGGGCTTTTGAAATTCCAGATTTCCGGAATTTTTAAGTATCGCAGAAGAAATTAAAAAAAAATCTCGAAAAATCTGGGAACCCAGATTCCGGAAGGTGAAGGCTCACCTTTACAGTCGCAGCAAAAAACGCATGCTGATCTTCTACAGAAGACGATGGTGTATCGGCTGCGTGATCAAGCGCCGCAAGAAAACCATGACAGAACGCTACGATCACTTTCGGTGGGGTAGGAGGGAATGCTTTCAATCTCTACGGTATTTATGTACCGAGCTTGACGCAATGAAAACATAAGATGGCATCTTTATCGGCGATGGTCAAAAAGGCTTTATAGCATTCCCTTTTTTGGTGACGGTTTCAACTGAGGAACCAAAAGTAGATGGGTGGGTTTTTGCGAAAATATTTATTCCAAACAGCAAACGCCGGATTATCAGTGAGCAGCCATCAAACATGAACGGAATTAATTGTCATTATAGTCCCCGGGTCATCTTACAATCTAGCTGTCCATCAGTTCCAGTGTGAGCACAGTCAAACGCGGATAGAACGTGCAAAAACTTGTCCACCAATGCTTTTAGCAAGAGATAAACAAAACCATAAAGGTTTTTGCTATTTATGCAGGGTTTCTAGTTACAGCAAGTCTGGTATGACATGGAACCTAAGCCTTAGATAGGACGATAGCCTTTGCATTGAAGGTTGTAATTGATACCTTGGAGACGAGATCATCGCACTGATATGCACTCATTGATATAAAGTCAAAAGCCAGCGGGACCATTTTTGGTAGACAGTTTGCAAGGAGTCACCCGTCAAATAACATTTAATGTTGGTAGGTTTGGAGTTTACAGCCAGCTTGTCTACAGGAGGGTAATTAAGCTCTACTAAATTAGGGTGTGTCCAGCCTCCACTAGTTACAAGTACGTTCCAAACCTGGATGTACATATCTTAAACTCCTGTTCATTCAAACGTAGCCTATCTTGCGGGACGTGAGTATCACCCAAACCTGCCCATACCATACCAGCAAGATTTCTGGCATGACATATTTTTGTCCGACACGACAACACGCTTCAAGCAAGAACAGAAATAAACTGAAGAGAAGACGTTCAAAATATTTCTGGGATCTAACGTATTACCATCGTTGCCGGAAGTGATGTAAGTTCATTTTTTTTCAATTATGAGACTTATGTGGTAGGAGCGGTTACATGTGTCACAATATACAGAGAGGTGTTGGTTTTCAGCAGAAATAGCGTATTTTGAGGCCCTCCTTGTGAGCTACCAGCGTCGTTGCAACCTGTAGGCTGCGTCAGTTTGGATGGCGCCTCTCCCCTGTGGTTGCGAAGTCCTACAATGCGACTGACTTCCAGAGGCGACAAAGATAGAGCGTGTTCCACCCTTCTACCAATAGTAACTACTAGTTACTATTTTCAAGTTCAAACCTAGTAAAAAGTTACTACGCTGGCCGTTCCAACCTTCTCGAAATAGTGACTATTAGCTTACACTTTAAAAAAAAAACTTGCAGTATTTGCTACTGGGATTAATATTGTATCTACTGGGAAAAGATTATTTCTAATTCGGATTAACCTTATCACACTAGAGATAAGATTAATCTCAGTAGCGAATACTGCAGGTAACTTTAATGCTTTCTGGGAGACACTTTTTACAGTGTACCATGCTCGGGAGCGTACTAGGCGTGGTAACTACGCATCTCTGTAACGTGATTGGTCGGATTCGCCGGCGGCATGATATTCTGCTGGGAAATAGAAAAATCATTCCGTTCCAGCCTTGACGGAAAAAAGCCAGAATTCGTGACGTCATTCATAGTAACTATGGTAAGTAGGTGGAACACATTCTTAGTCGCCCCTGCTTTAGGAATGTGTGCAGAGATATTACAAAAAGAATATTTTTTCCGTTTTAACTCATTTTATCACGGACATGCTACGAGGCATGCTGGGGACCTGGTAAGTGAGCCAAGAAGTACGGTTCGTTCTGGCCGTGTGGCAAGGCATTCAGGTACGGTGGTCTGGAATACTTTTCCAGAAAGAAACATCTTCTTAAGGGTAGTTGGTGAGTGGAGGGTTTGGAAGACGAGAGAGGACAAATTGACAAATTAATTAATTTTTAGTTTATTTTAGTGAAGGTTTGATTAGTTATATAATATGGTAGTAAAAGTGTACTGCTTGCGTTTTTTCAAGCACGTATATGGTTTGTTTGTAACCGGTCGTCAAGAAGGAAGGAATTTTGTTTAGTAAAGTTGTTGAATCCTTAAATCCTTAAGTAGACGGGGAAGTAACACAAAAGTAAGCAAATCACAGATGTGCATCGAGCTTGCTACATGACATTAATGTCATATGTATGAATGTAACTAGCCTAGCGTGATATTTCAACATGCCCACAAATTTCCAGTTTTAGCTTACGCTTCGTGCAAACTCACCCTCGTCTGTGGTCACCGTGCCGGAGCTAAGGCATCTTAAATTCCAACCCTAGTTGGATAGAAATTTCGAGCAGGAACGGAAATAAACTTGACCGACGACATTAACACTTCCAGTCGCAAATCCCAAACTCATAAATATATCATCGCTAATTATTAGCATATGGTTCACTCCGCTCATGGTAGGAATTTAATAATCGGAGAGTCGCGCACTCAGAAAGAGTGACAGGCCACGAAAGTTAAAGATATAACCTGAAGGAACGGAACCCATGGGCAATTTTGTCACTGAATACAATACTTTGTTGGATAGATCGAGGGACAGATATCGCGGGACAGATTTTTCTAACAGGAAACAGCAGATTTCGATATTCTTGAGAAGGAATCGGATTTGCTTTTAGACATCTATGTGTGTGCAAAACTCCTGAAGAAAATGTCTTATTTGTTTCAATAATTTTTAATTACCGGTGCTTTTTAAATATGCCCTCTTGTTTCTACATTTAGAAGAGGAATGGGTGTTACCTTCAGAAATTTTGTCTATTGTTGGGAAGTTGTAGATTAATAAAAATAAGTCAAACAAACAAATAAACCTGAGGCAATAAAAGTGAACCAGATCAATTAAGAATACTCTCTCCATTAGCCTAATGTGATTTCATAGCAGTAGGTTATGTTACCTTAAATTACTTCGGTTAAATATATGACTTAGCCGACTAGCCTACCAAGAAGGGAAGGTAAGTTAACAGATCAAAAATTTTAAACAAAAACTGGTAACATATAACAGATCGAGAAAGCCCCAAGTTGGACTAATATAGTCCTAGAGTAGAGGAACAGTAGAGTTGGGTTAGACCACATTGGGACAGCAGCTGGACCTGGGTAGGACTGCTATTTCACATAAACTGGTACAGATTAGCCTATACCAAATGGCAAATAGAAACCGAAAAACTTAAAAAACAATTTGCTATAAAATCCAACCCTACTGTACTAGCTGTAGGCTATGTGAAATACCAGTGATAACTACTGTGCCACTAAAGAACACCTGAACATTGTTTGTATTTAATTTTATCATTTGACCATAAACGGCACCTTCTGTAGTTAAACAAGTGGCACACAGTTGGCACTTTGTAGGTTATAACGGTAGAGACTTATTACTTTAAATGGTTATTTAACACTGGGCTGCAAGGTTTTCGGCTAAATGGTGCAATTAAGACATATAAAACGACCCTAATTGAAGTTTATCAATTACTTTGACTAACCAATCCCAATCCTGATGGTTGAATGTTAAGAAGAAGCATACCGTACCCCTATTATACTGTAAACTCGTGACCAGTTTGACCAGCTGTGACAGTCACCTTTACAAAAAAAAATAATGGTAGCCTAGCAAGGGCTAATTTGATGAAATTACCTGACACTCACCTAAAACATCTGAAAAGATTGTGGTAAGGTCCCACTGCTTCTACTCTCTGCCAATGCTGGTGTTATCCTTTCAGTAAACTGTTAGCCTTCACTAAATATCACGAATATTCCACTACTTAGCAGATTGCTTATAAATAATTTTCAAAATTCAACGGCACCGATATTCACATCTCCACACAACGGCTATCAAAGAGAGACTGAATGCTGATACTGATGAAATAATGAAACCGCCAGAGGGTACCTCCGAACGGCGCAGCAAGGCGCTAGCGCTGACAACGCAGAATCCTTTGCCCCAGTAAAAGTTAAATGGCAAGAAACGAGCGAATCTGCATTCCGGTAAAACGAAGAAAATGTATGTTTCTTTTGTCTGCTGTTTCTTGCTCACATAAACAATTGATTTGAAGAAACACGCACTACAACAAAAACTTCAATAAGCAATAGATTCAGAGAGTCGCAGAAATCACTCAGCCCAAGTGTGAACATAAAATAACCTGTCGTAATACAATTCAGAATGTATGGTTCGTGGAATATCATACACAAATCCTGGGTGCAATCACAGAACTCCAACAAGTAGCCCCAGGGCAAGGTACCCCCTATAATAATGCTTTCAGCGGTATCAGCTCAAGCGAGGGGTTGCGCACTGGCCGATTTCGTGTACACCATGAGGCAGAGGCAGATGAGGCACGTGAGGCAGGCATGAGGCACGTGAGGCAGACATGAGGCACGTGAGGCAGACATGAGGCACGTGAGGCAGACATGAGCTACGTGAGGCAGACATGAGGCACGTGAGGCAGACATGAGGCACGTGAGGCAGACATGAGGCACGTGAGGCAGGCATGAGGCACGTGAGGCAGGCATGAGGCACGTGAGGCAGACACGATGAAAATACAACTTGCGTAGAATTGAAGTCATCGGACCAAAAAATCTTAGCAATGTCAGTGTCAAAATGTCGCAACATTTTTGTTTGATATTACATATTGATTAAGCAATTCGTTTGTGGCGAATCTCTGAAAGTACCCAGTACCGACAGTACTGTTCAGGCCACAGAGTATCATGATAGTAATATAAGAGGTCTAACTCGCCTATCTTGCAATGTAACGCATGGGATGGAAAAATTCCCGCGCGCCATCTGCAGAAGATTCTCATTTGACCATTTGATTTTGGCCTACATTTGACGGTTCGTTTTGACACCATAGTCATTGAGTGTGAAACCCTGACTGGTTTTACAGTAGACCCAGGGGCATCACGAGCCCTTCCTTGTAGAAGGAGGGGGTGGGGAGGGGCAGCTCCAAGATTATAGCAGAACTGTTCGAGATTTTACCTTGGAATTTACCGGAATTTCTTTGCATTCCGACGTCATCTCTTTGAAGTTTATTCACTGCCCAGATTTTAAAATATTTTTCTACATCCGGAGAAGGGGGGGGGGGGGGAAATAATCATTGAAAACATGCATCCGGCGACCCTGTATTCAGCCGAACGCCGAAACTTTGGTTGCCTTCTTAGCCATTTTTGACATGTTATTATGGCACTTGCCTTTCGGGCCTTTTTGCCTTTTTTTTTTGCTAGTTCGGGCACTTCCACATACGCTAGGACGATCAAACTTGACAGGCATATCAGGGACCCCAAATGATTGTTGCATCATTTCCCCGATCCGAGCATCGTTGGGGGAGTGGAGGGAGGGGAATCCGGAATCTTGAGGTATTATAACTTTTTAACGGGTGATCGGATAGCAATGAAAAACTAGACCTACGTTGCCTGGGCAACGTGAAGTGTTGCGAGAGCAACACTTTGGTTTTGTTTCTTCGCTTTCGGTTAAATGCTTTTTAAATCCTTTTCAATCCGTAGACATCGTGACGGATGAAAACTTGGAACAATATCTTATATAATCTAGTTGGTATTATAAAGCTATCCTTAACTTTTCAGGATTAAAATACCATAGATGACGCTATCAATAATTACGAAACTACCTCATTGTTTTACATTATCGTTTGTACCCGTTGCGGAAACAGTTAATCCTAGGTTACAGCGATAGATCATCGATACAAACTTTCTTACCGTCAGATTTATATAAATCGAATACAGTATGCAACAATTTGCACAAAATTCTAGCCCCTCGTGAACCGATTCTTACTTACAAGTCCGTCTCCCACGATAGACATCAAGTTCACCGGATAAAAATAATGGGGACACCAGGTAGCAAAAGTTGCAAACCCCTCATCGCTGAAGATTTTTGTAGCATAACAGCCGATTATTACTTACAAGTCCCTTGCATGTTTTATAATTGGGAACCAAATTGTTCTTACCATCGAATACACCGGAAACAAATCACAGATACACCAACTGGCAAAAGCTGCAAACCCCTCATTGCCGAAGATGATTATGAGCTAACATATATCGACTGTCGCCTATAAGTCCCCTACATGTCTCACAGCTGGTATCGCCTATTGTTGGTTTCGTGTGTACATTCCTACTGAAGTTCTCAACCCCTTGAAACTTTCAAACTGGTGTATCTCACGAAGGAATCTTTGTACCAAAAAACGGATGCCATATACTTTGATCAGCTCATCAACGGCTATCGATTGCCGTTGAAAAAAAAATTCTACCTGTCTTAGTTCAAAAGTTGACTTTTTTGCCGTAGGCCAACTTTCTAACGTCACCACTTAGAAAGGAGCAAAGGATAAGCTCCAATTTCTTTAGCAAGGAGAGAAGTTCTAAAGTTTAAGATGTACATCTGATACCAATTCTCTACCGCACACCCAAGTGCAAAAAAACGAATGATAAACTCAGCTGAAATCGCGAACACAAATGGATAGAAAAAATAGATGGCAGCACTTTCGGACCCGTGGTAAAAAGCCACTTTTTGATTTGCTCTAGATTTTTCTATTTATCACTCAAAGAAGATATGTTGGCTATGGGGCCGGGTAACTGCCGCATATATTTAACACTTATATTTAAACCAGATTTTAACACTATATTTACCAGATCTTTTTTAGATTTTTAACCAGATCTAACACTATATTTAACACCAGATTTTAATCCATCTTCAATTTGAAACTGGTGCCTGCCTGCTTGCGTGCTAGAGCAGAGCTTTCCACTCGAAAGCAGAAACGTGGTTTGGTTGGCTGCACAACTTCAGATAGTCCTCTCTGGCATAGGCTATAGATAGATAGATAGATAGTTTATTGCTATAAGCAGCCCGAGGGCCATGGCAAAAATTTGTCATACAAAAAAACAGCAACAAAATACACTAATATATAATAACACTCTTTTCCTTTTACTTTGTTTTACTTATTCCAAAAACCTACTTCTGTGTTCCATCGCTAGCCTCAAAAATCGCCCCATTTTCTTTATACCAGCAAAACACTCATCCTTAAAAATTCGTTTTACCCACTCTTCGTCAAATACACGCACACCATACTCTTCTTTTCTCCATTCACTCAGCTCCATACAGTCGCAAAGCATGTGAATCACACTCTCATCCACGCACCCACACATCGGACAAAAGTAAGGACCGAACTTCTGCTTACACTGACCAATATAACGTCTTCTACCCCAATTGGCAGACAATCTGCCAACAATTCAATAATTATTTTTAACTCATCTCATATAACTCCTCTTCACTTCGCACACCGTAGGCTCTGGCTCGAGGACAAGTAAAAACCATCCTTTTTGGCCCCAGGCAAGAGTTCTACGGAGCTTTCCAAAATGTAATGTCATATTCATCAATCCGGCCTAAGGTTCACACTTTCCGTAAAAACCGCACAGGTTAGACCCTTACCAATTACCAGGAATAAAATGAAATCGGCGGCATAGAAAACAAGACCAAAGGTGTCGATGGGATCCCAAAAATCTAATATTTGATTCAGACAATCGAGTCTTGTCTTCGCCAGATCCAGTCTTGGACAGGCTAATTATCAGAGAAAACCAAGTTCAGATATACCTCTATAAACCATATCTATTTTGACGATACTGACCGGGACTTCCTGCCGATTTCCGAGCGAACTACTAGCCCAGCAAACAAAAAAAATACAGAAACAAAACCAGCGTATCTCCTTATCCCTATAAAGAACATCTAATCAACTTTGAATAAAAGTTTGACTTAAAAAAAAATCCGGTTACAACCGGATTCCGGAAAAATTATATGTCCGGGTAAAAAAACATCGTCATAAACCGACTCAGCCTCCCTTCTTACCCCTTAATCTGTCATCTACTCGAACTTTTGCTTTTAACAAATTTTCCAGTTTTGGCCGGATTCCGGGCGAACTACTTGTCCGTCAAGAAAATGATTTTCACCATCGTCTTCAGCATGTCTTCCTACCCCTAAATCGAACATCTAATCAACTTCAAATAAAACTTTCACTTTTAACAAACTTTCCGGTTTTGGCCGGATTCCGGGCGAACTACTCGTCCGATGACAAAATGATTTTCCCCATCGTGCTCAGCATGTCTTCTTACCCCATAATCGACTATCAAACTATCAACTCGAAATAAAACTTCTAATTTTAACAAACTTTCCGGTTTCGGCCGGATTCCGGGCGTACTACTTATCCTTCGAGAAAATGGTTTTCACCATCGTCTTCAGCATGTCTTCCTACCCCTAAATCGAACATCTAATCAACTTCAAATAAAACTTTTACTTTTAACAAACTTTCCGGTTTTGGCCGGATTCCGGGCGAACTACTCGTCCGATGACAAAATAGTTTTCACCATCGTGCTCAGCATGTCTTCTTACCCCATAATCGACTATCACATTAGCTGTTTCAAAATATTTTGTTTGCCCCTTAATTTAAACCCCCTCCCCCACCCCTAAATGTAGGGCTACATAGCCCATCTACGAACTTGACTGGTCCGACGACCCAACGAATCCTCACACCAAGTTTCATCAAAATATCTCACTCCCTTCGAGAGTTATCGTGCTTACAGACGGACGGACAGACGGACGGACGGACAGACGGACAACTTTTGCGATGTCATAGGTATCCCTCCACTTACGTTTTGGGTTCCCAAAAACAAACAAAAAAAAACAGGACAAAACCAAAGTATTGCTCTCGCAACACAGTGATGTTTGGAGAGATCTCGTGCCTCAGACGACCCACTTAAAATCCGGACCGGATCCGGTGACTTTGGGGGGAGATGGAGGGGGGAACCGGAAATCTTGGGAAACGCTTAGAGTGGAGGGATCGGGACGAAACTTGGTCGGAAGAACAAGCACAAGTCCTAGATACATCGTTGAGAGAACCGGACCGGATTCGGGCACTGTGGCGGGAGTTGGGGGGGGGGGGAATTAGGTGATCCCGCGAGTTCGGTACTAGGACGATGGAATTTGGTAGGCATATCAGGGACACGAACAGACTGCCTTAAGAATAGTCGTTGAGTAGTCTTTTGAATAGTCCTGAGTATACCTAAGTCTGTCAGAGATAATTTACCAGGGTTTATTAAAGGCATTAATCAACTAACAAGAAATATTTATTTTACCTTTCAAATAATCCGCATGGACAACCCAGTTCAAATATCCCGAGGGGATAAGAAGCTCCCTCTCTTTTTTTTAGTCATCACAGATCTCGTAGCTGAGCGAAAATTTTTCAAAAATCCCTAAACGTGTCACCAGAACGGGCGATGAGGCACGTGAGGCAGGCATGAGGCAGGTGAGGCAGGCATGATGCACGTGAGGCAGGCATGAGGCACGTGAGGCAGGCATGAGGCACGTGAGGCAGACATGAGGCACGTGAGGCAGACATGAGGCACGTGAGGCAGGCATGAGGCACGTGAGGCAGGCATGAGGCAGGGAACTTGTACACCATGAGGCAGCAGCGCGCAACCCCTCGAGCTCAAGTTAAATCGACGTGTTGGGGAATAATTTTCAAAACAGGGTCTGTAATGACCCTATTGTGAAAGGAGCCTGTTATGTTTGGAAATGCAGATATCTTCAAGCGATCCACTGTTTCGTCCACATTTTATTCCAGCATTCATGCAGATCCTAATTTACCTACAGAAGTCAAATTTAATTTATTTTTTCACTGTTTTACAATCATTACGTTTTCTTGTGATCCATGTTTATTTTGTATTTTAGTGTTACGTCCTATTTTAAATGACTTTTTTCAAGTGATATTTTAGCGAAACAACTTTTCGAGTCATAAGAGTGGGTGTGATTTGTTTTGTTTTCTTGATGTTCCTCGTATTTGAGATTGTTGTCGCGTGTAACGCAATAGGATTATCAAAAGTGATTTTCTTAACAGACGTAATTTTCTTCTTTAGAGAAGTATTTATTCCGTGGACTGGCCTTTTAGGGCCTTTGGCATGTTGGCCGTTCCGGGATACGTCTGTTTATTTTGAGTTCGTTTAACAAATAAACAAAGAGCTGGAAGCTCATATGGCACTTGCAAGACTTGGTAAAAGGATGGAAGTAGGAATTTGCAAATTCGTGGGTTTGTTGTGATCATTTGTGATCATTACACAAGAACAAGAATTGCGACAAACTAAAGCGCTAAAATTCACTAATTAATACACACAAGAGCTGGAAGCTCATATGGCACTTGCAAGGCTGGGTCAGAGGATGAAAGTAAGAATTCGTGGGTTTGTTGTGATCATTTGTAACCAGAACTCTTGAAGCAAAAATGATGACGAAACTCATCGGGAGCACGAAAATGTATATTTTGCTCATAAGTATTGTTTTTACTTTAAGGAAATCAGTTATAAGCAAAACCCTTGAGGCAAAATTATCATGGGCTCATAGAGATCAATAAAATGTAGCTTTTGCTTAAAAGTATTTCTTGAGCTTTGCGGTTAGGATTAGTACTTTAAGGGATGGTCGGACCTGGGAACGGACAATTTTCTAAACCGATCTTGTCGAGTGTCTAATTTCCAAGCCAAGTTTCATCGTCATAGCACATTTGGAAGTACCTTGATTCGCGTTCCCGAGAATTCTGGGACCCCCTCCAACTCCCCCACAGTGCCCGAACCTGGCCCAACCTAGTTTCATCCCAATCGCTCCATTCTAATTGTGTCACAACACAAGATTTCCGCTTCTCCCCTCTACCTCCCCCGAACATTCATCCGGTTACATCCGGACTTTAAGTAGGACATTTGAGACATGAGGTCTTTCCAAATATCAAGTTTCGTTAAGATCCGATCACCGGCTGGAAACTTATACATACCTCAAAATTCAGGATTCTTCCTCCCTCCACTCCCCCAACGACGGTCGGATCAGGGAACTGACTATTTCTAAGCTAATCATGTCAACTCTTCATTTTTTCAAGCCAAGTTTCATCGTCTTAGCACGTCTGGAAGTACCTTAACTTGTGATAACCGGAATTCCGCCCCCCCCCCTAACGCCCCACAGTGCCCGAATCTTGTCACTGATGTACAGAGGGTTTGTGTTTGTTCTTCCTCCCACCAAGTTTCATTCCGATCGCTCCACTCCAAGCGTGTCACAAGGTTTCAGGATCCCCCCACCGACCCCCGAACCTTCATCGAATCCGGTCCGAACTTGAAAAGGGATATCCGAGACGTGTGGTCTTTCTACATATCAAGTTTCATTATGATCCGATAATCCCTTCGGAAGTTATACATACCTCAAGATCCCGGATTCCCCTTCCCCCGACTCCCCCCACGATGGTCGGATCGTGAAGTTGACTATTTCCAGGTTAATCTGGTCAGGTCCCTGATTTGCAAGCCAAGTTTCATTGTCCTAGCCCACCTGGAGATAAGTTAACTCTGTGTATCACCGGAATTCCGGAACCCCCCTTCAACTCCCCCCAGAGTGCAAGAATCCGGTACGGTTCTGCCAATAGTGTACCTTGGGCTTGTTCCTCCCACCAAGTTTCATCCCGATCGCTCCCCTCTAAGCGTGTCATATGATTTCCGGTTCCCCCTCCGCCCCCCCCCCACATTCATCGGATTCGGTCCGGACTTGAAATGGGACATTTGACACATGACGTCATTCCAAATATCAAATTTCATTAAGATCCGATCACCCGTTCGAAAGTTATGCATGCCACTAAATTCCGAATTCCGGCTCCCCTCCCTCCCCCTATGATGGTCGGATCGGGCAAGTGACTATTTCCAGATTAGTTTGGTCGAGTCCCTAATATGCCTGCCAAGTTTCATCGTCCTAGCATATCTGGAAGTACCCTAACTCGCAAACACCGGACTAACCGACCGACCGACGGAAAAGTGATCGGTATATCGCACTTGGCCGGAAGGCAAGTGTTATAAAAAGAGGAAAAGAATTTAAAATATCGTGTTGAAAAAACTCACAAAGGAGGAGACAAAACTTCTTTCGAAGCGCATGAATTGCCCGAATGGGTTGGATCTTAGGAACTGGTTGTGCTGCCATTCTCTGTGGCCTTCTGCGGTCGGGAGTGTCGGGAGGGGGAAGGATGTGCCGATGGTTGGGTTCTTCCAGTAGTCGGTCGCCAAACTTGGTAGAAAGTTGGTGTCTACGTTTTGACAAAGATGCGAGACCAAACTCGTTAAGAAGGGGAAATGTACAGGCTTTTGATACTATTAGTAAAGACCGGTACTGGATCCTCTCGAGAATGGGCGAATGAACACAAGGTAAATGCGAAGGAGGTGGTGTTTCGGGGTGCCATGGCGGGAGAGCATTTTGAGAGATCGTATGCCCATATTTGCTCTTTTCAGCATAGATTGTACTTGCTTATCCCACTTGAGATCTGAAGTTAGATGAACACCTAAAAGTTGGAGCTCCTCCACTCTGCTGTGATCAGGTATGTCAGGTTGGAAAGTTGGATTGGACTTGAGAAACGATACAGTTAGGACGGCTGATTTCTCTGGGTTGACGGTCATTCGGTTGACTGAAGCTTCTTCACTAATGTCATTCATTATGCTGGCTGCAGGCCCGTATCCAGGAATTTATTTCGGGGGGGGGGGGGGTTGCGTTTCGGGGGGAGGGGTTGCCTGCCAGTCGGACAAAAAAACACAAAAAACCGAGGTACTCTTCGGTTAAGATGCGCACTTTAGGGTGCTAGAAAGTAATTTCTAAGCAAAACCCTCACGGCAAAAATGATCATGGGCTCACGGGGATCATGAAAATGTAGATTTTGATTAAAAGTATTTTTTTTTGTACTTTGCGGTGAAGATGAGTACTTGAAGGGACGGTCGGATCTGGAAAGTGGCAATTTCTTAGCAAATCCTGTAAAGTCTCGAATGTTCAAGCCAAGTTTCATCGTCTTAGCACATCTGGAAGTACCTTAAATCACGATCGACCGAATTCTCGACCCCCTCCAACTCCCCACCGAGTGCTCGAATCCGGTCCGGTTCTGCCACTGATGCATCAAGGGCTTACTCTTGTTCTTCCCACCAAGTGTCATCCCAATCGCTACACTCTAAGCGTGTCACAAAATTCCCCCCCCCCCCCCCCCCACGACTCCCCCACATTGATCGGATCCTGTCCGCACTTAAGATGGGACATCTGCGACATGAGTTCTTTCCGAATATCAAGTTTTATTAAGATCCGATCACCCGTTCAAAAGTTTGACATTTCTCAAGATATCGTATTCCCCCTCCCTCCATCCCCACACGACGGTCAAATCGGCGAAATGAATGTTCCTAAGTTAAAATTGTCGAGTCCCTGATATGCCTGCAAAGTTTCGTCGTCCTAGCACATGTGTAAGCATCTTAACTCGGAATCACCGGAATTCCCGAACCCTCCCTCCAACTCCCCCACAGTGCTTGGATCCTGTCCGGTCTTGTCAACTACGTATCTGGGCTTGTTCTTTCTACCAAGTTTCATCCCGATCCGGCCACTCTGAACATGTCAAACGATTTCGAGTTCCCCCCTCCGACCCCCCCCCCCCCCCTAGGTCACCGGATCCATTCCAGACTTGTAGTGTGACATCTGAGACAGGAGGAGGTCTTTCCAAGTATATAGTTTCATTGAGATGTGATTCCCCGTTCAAAAGTTAAAAATACCCCAATATTCCAGATTCACCCTCCTTTCACTCCCCCCCCCCCCCCAATGGTGATCGGATTGGGGAAGCGACTATTTCCAAGTTAGTTTGATCGGGTCCCTAATATCGTCCTAGTACTTCTCGAAGTACCCTAACTCCGAGATGAGTGGCCTGACAGACCGACAGAAATACCGAAAAGTAATCGGTATATGGCACCTGAGCGAAGCTGCAACTGCCAATAAATCAATCAATCGGCAATGGACTTGTTACTTTTGGTGATCTCAAAGAAGTAAAACAATGGGTTGAACTAAAATGACAATTTGTTTTCAGACAGATTTGTATGTGAGTAATATCAAGAACAAATAAGAGTTATTCGTTCTCGGTACTATGCCCTTGTGTTACGACGACTGTATTTGTATGTGAAGAAGCACTCTCAACCTGATGTTATGGCGAGGGGTGTAGTAGGCCGGACATAGATGGTAAATGTCCTTCGATACAGGCATCGGAGTCAGGACAGCCTAGGGCGTCTGGTGGCCTACTACAAGTGCAGACTTCACGGGTTCATTGTGGATTCCCCCGATCGATTCACACTAAGGTTTGCGTACCGAAACACAATAGATGGATGGTGCAAATGGCACCACCGTAACACTTGCTCCAGGGCATGGAGCCAAAACATATGGTGCCCTATTGAGACCAAAAAACAAAGATTTGTATTTGACTGTAGGAGAATAAAAGCGAGTTCTAATTGCCCAGATTGCTGTTCTCGCTAACCAAGAATATGACCAGAGTTTCATTTGCAGGAATCTGGCTAGACTTCTGGCCAGAAAAAAATCTTACCAGAAACCGGTCTTGTAAAAAAAAAATTTTAAATTTAGATACGCAAGGGCCTTTTTTCTGCAATCATATTATTATTAGGCTATTATTATTATTATTATTGTAATAAAATTAGTGATAAATATTCGGTTTAGTATATCCACAGGACAATCGAAGAATTCAAAACTGTGAGGTACAGAATTTTCGACCTTGAGTCGCAGTTCATCGACGCACCGGAAAGTAGTAGTAATAGCTCTTGCTTAGGCAAGGTAGGATTCCATTCTTCCAATCTTGGTGCTTCGAACACGACCCCAAACACTGTCGACAAGGTATCAAGCGCTATGTTGTCCAGTTCAAGGGACTGCAAAGTGCAGAAAAAGTACGTGGGCCGCCAATTCCAATTCAGCAAAAAAAGCCTAAAATAACTGACCGCTCCGGACGAAACTAATAGATTACATAAATGGGATGATGAATGAATTTGCGGTCTTGCTATCAAATCCGACAAAATAATCAACTTGGAGAAACCTTCTCGGATTACCGGTTCTGTGATATTAGATTAGATTAAACTTTATTTTACACATGTATACAAAACATTTTACAGCACCTGCTAAGAAAACCCCAGAGGGTTTGTTCCTAGTTCGTTTTATTTTTAACGGATGGATGTAACTGAACCACCGTTACCTTCTATTTCACTTACCTGCTGATTTCAAAAATCTTTGTTGCCTGAACAGTCAATTTCATGACTATAAAACAATATGGCGGTCCAATCTTTCTACCATTTGTTATCCTTCTACAAGGTCTAGCTTTTCTATTCGTTATACAGGTGTAAAAGTATGGAATTCATTGCCTGAAACTGTTAGAGTGTCCGAAGATAGGAATGTTTTTAATAGAGCTCTAAAAAGATTTATGTTATCTAGCAATTGTATTTCTTCTGTCTGATTTAATTGATTCATTTTTGTTTGTGCTCGAAGGAAGATCAGACCCATGTCGCAAACCATTTTTATTTTTCATTTTTCTTTAGTCATATGTCTGTTGTCTTAAATTCTCGTGTTGTCCTTAAATTTTAGTGTTGATGTGTGATAGTTGTTCGTTTGTTTTTTCTTTACAATGTCTTAGGCTAGAATTGTATTAATATTTTTTACAAACCCATCAGAATTAATGAAGCGTCGTTTTGTATGGCCACTGGCATGTCTGATGCTTTTGAGAATCACCAGGTTTATTTATATTTGCCATTAAAACTGTACCTTACCTTACCTTACTAGCAAATTTCGTAATATATTTCTCGACAATCTGCATGGCGTGAACGGCGTTGTTAAATCGTACCAATTTCTTGCCACACAAGACGAGGGGCCATACACTATATTTTCCTGAGCACACCCGCTTCCCGGGACAGTGCTAAAGGTGGGCAAAGACAACTGTAAAATGACATCCAACGAAAAGTACATTAAAGCAAGAATGCAACAATAAATAATAATACATTTCTATGCAAAATCACAGTCATGACTTCTCTTCGTTGAGGCTGTGGATGAACTCTTCTAACTTCTCCTGGATTTGTCGAACTCGTTCTGAAAAGACAATGAAGTGTAAGTGGGTACCAGGAGGACAACCAGTGCCGTCTTTACCCTTAGGCCAGTTAGGCCGGTGCTGGGGGTCAGTGGAAATGAGAGGCCAAGCGGCCGGTGCAAATTGCTGAGAAAATGAGGCTATGATTGCTAGCCGTATTGGCTTGTTCAGTACCATCCAGGTTACGCACCCTTGTCATTTACGTTACCGAATTTTTTTCAGACGTGATCATAGTGTGGCTCGTCCAAGAACAGTCTGTGCTAATGGGATGACGTTTTCACGTTTTGACTCTCGAAAAGGGGCCATAAATCCATGGATGGCCTAGGGTCCACAAAAAGTAAAGGACGACACAGAGGACAATTTGATGGATTCGGGACTAGAATAGGCTGCACAGGTTTCCGGAACGGTCTTAACTTAAGTTGAAATTATATGTTATTTTTTGTTTATATAGCCTATATATATATACGCAGTTAATCTGTTGATTATATTTGTTTTCCTATACGCACATCTTTTCTACTTTCCTGGTAGGAATATTTAATTTATTGTGTATTTTTGTTCAGTCATACTAAGATCCCAAATAGTAAGCGACAATCTTTGCTGTAATACAGATGAAGCGGCCATTTTGAATGCGAGCAACTCTCAGACTTCAGGAGACATTTTCTTGATGGGTATACTATCAAGTTCCCCGCTGTTCTTGACACAAAAAATAAAGCTGAGATACTTAAAATATTGCAATTTTTAAAGAGTGTATTAGTTAAATAAAGAAAAGTATTGAGTGATGTAAAGTGTATTATAACCATCATGTATTTTGTACGGTCAATTGGCTATTAAATATATTCATTCATTCATAGTAAAGCGAAACCGAAACTAAGTTCAAATCGAATGTCTCAAATTGTAGGATTAAAAAAAAATTGGGTTTTGGGAATGGGTAGGCCACACGAGACGGTTTATTAAAACAAATAAAGGCTTACGGTCCGGGCAAAGTGTTTTTCCGAGAGAGTGAAAATAAAATAAGTTGGCCGCAATTGCGCATAGTCAAACTAGTTAGATATCGATAACTCGATTTGATTATTAGAACGTGTTAGACTGTTCGAAAGGCAGCGAGATCACAGACAACGGACGGACAACTTTACGATACCATAGGTTCATTTATTCATTTTCGTTTCCTATATAGAAAATTGCGCTGAACGGACGAGTCAGCTAAGGTTTGCCTCAGCGTTATTTCATCCCTTCTATGCAAGGGTCCTCGTCAGGCTAAAACCTGAACCTAGTCCCAACAGTTAGAAGAAACGAACCTGCAATAAAATAACTGACGTCTCTCTCTAGCAACTATACAATCCTATTTCGGGGAGTTACTTCTCCAGAGTCTCTGTAGGAGCAAGAACAAATAAGCACCAGAACCTCCGTCTCACAATCTCTGTAATACGACCATGTGGAACATCCTAATTAGTTACCTCCACAAACAGCTGTATCGCAGTAAAGCCACGGAGGAGAAACTTCCAAAGTAAAAGTCGATTGGTTGTCTGGACGCGCTCCAGAGCGATCCAGCGCGCCCACTGCACTAATTCCTCTGATATGCCCAACGGCGAAGAGGGAAGTTAACAGGCAAACTCAAAACTCAAAGCTCAGCAAATACCTCTAGCTAATCAGCTCACTTTTGTCAGGGTATCCATAGTCGCTGCATGGGAACAAAGACGGAGGTTCTATTGGCTTTTTTGTTCTTGGTAGGAGGGACTAGTTCTGAAATTCGATTCTGGCAACAGCTGCGTTCGTTTTCGTCGTTCTACTACAAGCGTTTTCTTTACAACACCGTTCGTGAACGGTGTTTAACTGCCGATAATAAGGACTTTTCTTTGATCGGTTGAGCTGCCGTTTCGTCCGTCGTTCTTGAAACGACGAACTGAGCCGGGAAGTCAGGTTCAACATCTCCGTTCAGTAATTAGGCGCAAATAAAATGAGTTAAAGTTGTAAACCAAGTTTAAGAACAATGGTTCTGTTATGCTAAAATCCATTTTAGTACTTTATTAAAGCTGTTGTTGCAAATAGTAAGTTAGTTCGACTATTAACGTTTTCGTATCAACGTCGTTCGTGAAACGACGTTTATAGAACGTGTTAAAGAAAACACTAATATGAAAATATTTAAACAACGTTCTCCGTACGGACAACGAAGAACGACGAAAATGAACGCGGCTAACGGCTGCTGGTTGAAATATCGCTTGAGCAAATCTTAGCTAGCTTATCGGTTTAGCGCCGTTTTTAGCCGAAGGAGTAATTCCCGATGAAGAATGTGTCGCCTGTGTAGTTGTATGATAGCTGTACGAAAAAGTTGCATGTATTGATATGTACTAGTACAGAATACTTATTTTTTTTTTAGGTAATATAAAAATGAGTTAAATTATGGTTAGGGTTAAAAAAAAAAAGTACAGAATACTATCATTTAATGTTCTTCAGACTGGGCAAATATTAAGCAATAGTGTCCAGTAGCATCCTGTCTTGGCTACAGGCCAACAGTAGCATCCTGTGTTGCTACAGGCCTACAGTAGCATCCGATCTTGCTAACAGTAGCATACAGTGGTAACATTTACTACTGTGTGCTGTAAAAACTTACAACTCCATATAACTAATTCTTGAAAATTTTTCATCGGGTTATTTTCGTTTTGATCTCAAAAACAGGAAGTGGTATCAAAAAGCAACATCCCTCACCAAAAACTATCCATTCGAATAGCCTACATGCACCGATCTCAGGTATAATGCTAAATTTTATTTATTTATTTATTTTCTTACCCACTAATAACAACAAAGGTAAATAGCGGAGTAAACTCAAGAAGCAAGACCTAAGGTTTCGATGGGATCCCAAAAATCTAGTATTTGGTCCAGACAACTGGGGCTTGTCTTCGCCAGATCCAGTATTCGCCAGGCTAATCATCTGAGAAAACCAAGTTCAGATATACCTCTATCAGGCATATCTATTTTGAAGATACTGACCGAAACTTCCTGCTTTACTTCTGCCAAATTTCCGGTTTCGGCCGGACTCCGAGTGAACTACTTGTCCAGAAAAAAAAAAAGAAAACTCAGAAACGATTTCAGCGTATCTCCTTATAAGGTTATCCGGCTTGAAGTAGATAAAGGACATCTAATCAACTTCAAATACTTTAACTTATAAAACAATTTCCGATTTCAACCGGATTTCGGACGAATTATATGTCCGGGTGAAAAGAGATTGTCATATACAGACTCAGCGTCCGCTTAGCCCTAAATCTGTCATCTAATCAACTTCAGATGGAACTTTTGCTTTTAATGAATTTTCCGGTTTTGGCCGGATTCCGCGCGAACTATTTGTCCGGGTAGAAAATGCTTTTCATATAAGTCTTCGGCATGTCTTCCTAATCTGTCATCTAATCAACTTCAAATAAAACTTTTAATTTTAACCAACTTTCCGGTTTTTGCCGGATTCCGGACGAACGACTTGTCCGGCGAGAAAATGGTTTTCATCCTCGTGTTCAGCATGTCTTCTTACCCCTAAATCAATCAACTAATAAACTTCAAATAAAACTTTTACTTTTAACCAACTTTCCGTTTTTTGCCGGATTCCGGACGAGCTACTGAGGAAGTGGTTTTCATCATCGTGTTCAGCATGTCTTCTTACCTCAAAATCGACTATCACATTAGCTGTTTAAAAATATTTTGTTTGTCCCTTAATTTGAACCCCCTCCCCCACCACTAAATGTAGGGCTACAAAGCCCATCTACGAAGTTGACCTTACACTTGACCCAAAGAATCTTCAAACGAAGTTTCATCAAAATATCTCATTCCCTTCGAGAGTTATCGTGCTGACAGACGGACGGACAGACAGACAGACGGACAACTTTTGCGATGTCATAGGTATCCCTCCACTTACGTTTTGGGATCCCAAAAAGAGAAAAGAAAAACATAAACTACGAAAAGTAAACACATTCAAGACCGTGAAACGGTGGCAGTTTGCTTGCCTTGTTATCAGAAAGCTTTCTGCTCAATACGACAACTTTCGCAAAAGCATCATTCATCCCAAATTTAGACATACTCTTCCTATTACGGTACCAATGTGGGAGGAAAAGAAGGAATTTACAAAATCGAAAATACTGGACACGCAAAGAAGAGATATCTTTCTTCTTTAACAGAGGGTAGAAACCAGAAAGGTATAAAACTGAATGATCGCAGAAAACCAAATATAGTTTAGATAAAGCTTTACGATTACATTTTCCTGTACACAATCCTAGAGTAACCAGCCTGATTCTTCAACCTTAACCTTCACTTCAACCTTCTTCAAATTAACCACCCCCAAACACACAGAGATATTTTTTACAATTCAATGCAGATGGTGACCCATTATAAGCTCTTTTCAACTGGGGGGGGGGGGGGGGTAGTCTGCCTTATTCTTATCTGGGCTCAGAGAAACATTCAGAAAAAGAGAAAGGGTTTTATTGCTAACAACAAAGATAATACATATCCCTTTTACACACATTCTTTTGGATAATAACGGTTGAGCACTGGGCGAGCTGTTCATGATTGTCCTAATCAAGCACAAAGAAAACCGTAGGACGAAAATGGATATTAAAAGTGTTAATCCTAGTCACACAAAAATAGCGGAAACAATTGCATGTAATTACGCAACCACAATTTATCATGTTAAATTGTGACACATATGAATTCGTCGTTTAGATCTACGAATATAGGAGTTTGAAAACCTACCATTTTTTCACTGAACGCACAGAAAAACTAATTATTTTATACTCAGGGCAGCCCAAATTGGCTATTACATTCGCCAAGTGTGGCACTGTCAGAGGTATGAAGATGAATTGTTCTTTTTTCACTAAAACTTCACAGGTTTTTCAACAGCAGAGCACAAATCCAACAATAATGCGTCACGTGGAGTTGATCTATCTCCCCCGAGAACTTCAGCAAAACCATGCCTTAAGAGGAACCGACGATCCCAGTTGATGCCTTCTTTGCTGGTTTCATACCTCAAAGCGTTAAATTTAAAATCGAAATTTTGCTATGTTTCAAAGGATAAGGGTTATGCAAGTAAGTGTGGTGAAAAGATCGTGCGTCACGGATGTCCACGTTAATCAGCGAGAAGGCGCCGCTCAGCTCGAGACGAAGCCGTAACATCGGAAAGACGGTCAGGTAAGCTTTCAACCGTGGAGGACTCTAATTCCTTTACTCCTGGACCACTAGAGAGCAAATTAAAAGCCGTGTAATGATCTTAAAAAACTGTTTAGAACTCAAGACCACATATCGACCAATTTACTAGACTACTGAAAAACTAGTGCCTTACTGACACCAAGATTAAAGCACAACTCTTACTAGAAATGATCTTTTCACTATGAAGTGGACCAGAAAACACGTTTATCGACAATATCATTACTTTCCACCTGAACTTAACGACTTTCTTGTTAGTGCTTCTCGATTTTGTCCTGCCTTCCTGCTCTCCGACGCGGCGGCTCGGCGCAAAACATTTGAAAACTGAACGCATCATGGTTAAAAAGTGGGAAACTAAGCAAATAAGACAAGTAAAAAAAAGGCGACGTTCAAGATTTTGGCAAACTTTTGAGTTGCATAACCGGCAAAACTCGGCTTGACCGAAAACGCGCTAAAATTCGTAGGAAAAAAAGGAAACAATGTAGAAAGGTGGGGATTTTAGAGGCTTGTAATTCCATAAGGGAGCTAGGTCTATTATAAAAGACAGAATAAGCAAGAGGGGTCCTTTAATGGAAGCTATACTCGTACAATGGATAAACGGAAATGTCAGCTACGATGCTTCGGCAGCGATATTTCGGCCCTTCTTGGCAAGGGTCCTCGTCAGGGTGTCAAACGTCAGGGACAACGTTAAGCACCGTAGCTGATGTTACTGTTTTATTCATTGTATGAATATATGTTTCCAAGTCAGCTTGGGCTAAAGGAATATTTAATGAAAGCTGTTCCTGATCAGAATGGAAAAGCTTACAACACAGGTACAAGCGTATAGAGATACCACAAATCCGACCGGGAAAGTCCACTATACGAAAATCGATGATTTATGAATAGTGGTGCAACGAGTAACGCATTTCCACCGGATCTTCAGGCCTATTTTTAAGTGAATAAGTGATGGGTAACTAGGTTGTCCTATCAAAGCGCTTTTCGGTTAAACTTTGAAAGATCCAAACCATAGTATCGTTTTCCACATTTTACTGCGCTGAAAGGATAAATCAGCTGCTTGTCATTATAAATGAGCTCCAGCCTGATGAGGATAGATCAATGCATTTCCAGCTAGTTCACTCGCCCCCCCCCCCCTACCTCCCATGCCTAAATAAGGAACAAAAAAATATTTTTCACTCCCAGTTTGTTCTGAAATTTAATTTAAACAATCAATCAATGAGCAATCAGACGGAAACACTTTCTCCTGAATTACATGTCACTCCTGCTTTTCTCCCACCGGTGTGTTGCGAATTATGTGGACAGACGCTCCCCCGCTCTGATATTACTGCACGAATTGCGTAATTTTTACTCCTCATAATATTGTTCTGGCAAATTTTCAAAAGAAATTTCGACAGTTTCAAATAACGTCAAACTGGCACTTTCCTTACGCACAAATTCCGACATTCAAGAAAACGGTAGACAAGATGCTTCTTCCAACCCAGAGAAGATACATCTAACAATTAAAAGGAGATCTACAGCGATGATCATCGAGGCTACAATGGCCGGTAAACACTTCTATAGCCGGGAAATGGTTAATTTGAGACTGCAATAGTAAACCGCCGGCAGCCCACGTAACTTCCTTTCAGGTAGATAGCCTCGAGCGCAACCCATTTAAATCCTATCTTTTGTCGATTTAAAATTTTCAGAAGCTTTGTGTAAGAGCGCGAGGAGAAGCGTAGTTGCGGGGCAGGTGGGAGAAATTTGAAAAATAGATAAAACAGAGATAAGATAAGATAACGTTATTTGCTGTATATTATCTTTACAGGTAGATGCACAGCTATAAATAAATAAATATAATAAATATGTTGGCAGCCATTTACCCTGAAGCTACTTTGTTCAGGAAATTAGGATAGTTATAATTCAAGAAAATACAAAGATAGTAAAGCAAAAAATGTCCGAAGAGAGAAAAGAAAGCTTGCTGCAATGTGACGAGAGCCAATGTTGCATTTCCTAATTCGTCTCATGGATGGATGGATATTCTGTTAGAGTGGTTCATCGAAGAAAATGTAACTGGTGGGTGGTTCCCAAAATCACCACGATATTTTTGCCCACCCTCAAAATGCCCAATAGTGAGGTCGAATACCCCGAAATCGTCCAAAATGTCGACGGCTCAAAAAGACGACAATTCAAAATGCCCACGGGGGTGAGTAACGCCGTCCTGCTTCAAAATGCCGACGGCTCAAAAAGACGACAATTCAAAATGCCCACGGGGGAAAGTAACACCGTCCTGCTTCAAAATGCCGACGGCTCAAACTGTCCATAGGGAGGCCAGAATGATCCTGGGAAATGAAAACTAGCATTCTGAACCGTGTGCATTTTGAGTTGAACTGGGTGCGGACCTGAGGCTTTTCTTAGCGATCGGAATTAAAGCATAGGGTTAAGTTAGGGACGCTATCTGCTTCGATCCGTGACGCTTTTAGTTTGGGAGGTAAAAACTACCCGTGATGTAGGTTGGGACCGAAACCCATGCCCAGGACGAGGCCCAGGACCAATTTACCAATATGCGACGCCACGATTAAACATTGTATAGTGTGAGGAAGCAGATTAACCTAAGAATTCCCAACCATACAGATAGACTCAGAAATCTTTATTCCCATTTGCCAATCGGGGGGCTACCCACTCTCCAGCACTTGATGTGCACCCTTTCCCGGCACCAACCCAATACCGGCCGAAACCAGCGATTCCGGCCATGAATGAGACAATTCATCTCTAAACTTGCTTATGTTGATACTGTAACACGTGGCAACAGGTCACAAGTGGCAACACAGGCCACTTTCTGTACATAAAGACTGAAAGTGAACAACCCCTCGGTGGCTATTGTTGTCCCGACAGTCGAACTGACTCCTGGTGAAGACGTAATTTGCTGCCCCTAGCTGTCTGGTCGAGAATCGTCACAAGAAACGTGTTTCCAAAGATTTGCAGTATCCTAGGGCTACAGAGCCGTCAACCCCTGGTCTTCATTGAGGTGAACCTGTCTTCTTTAATACCGGTTAAAATGTTGAGCAAAATTAATGGTTGCAGAGAGGCGCAGATCTCATTAATGCGCAGTAAAAGTATGCTTAACAATCTAATAAAATCCAAAACTGACGGAACCCCGCTTCCAAGGCCCTTTTAGTCTTCACGGAGGGGCCAGGCACTGGCAGAGCGAACTGCGACTTATTTCCACAGAACTTCATCCCTTTCAAATTTCAGAACATATGAAGGATATTTGAGAAAGGCTACGTAAACGAATCTTCACAAGCCGTAAGGAAAATAATATGGCTTAAACAGGAGTAGTTAGGCACCCCTATGTACAGAATTTAGATCTCCTGGTGTCTTACTGTACTTGCCCTCGTAACGTGGATTACGTGGAAAGACATTTTTTTTTTTTACCAAATATTGAGAACACATATGCCAAGCCCTTCGGCTGGCCGGAAAGTAAAGCTGTTTTATTGGTTCCGCATCGTTTTTCTGTTGGTATTGTGTTGGATCTTATGATTTAGTTTTCTGTTTTTTTTCGCTGAGGACGGTTTACCAGAAGTGCAACCGAATCCGAAATTATCCCTCGCACATCACCTTAGAGGGATAACTACCTGATACAGAAAAACCCAAAAATCACGGTTTTCTATTTTTGGGATCCGAAAACGTAAGTGGAGGGATACCTATGAAATGGCAAAAGTTGTCCGTCTGTCCGTCTGTGCGCGCTTTAACTCTCGAAGGGAAGGAGATATTTTGATGAAACTTGGTGTGAGGACTCTTTGGGTCAAGAGTAAGGTCGAATTCGTAGATGGGCTCTCTAGCCCTACATTTAGGCGTGGGGGAGGGGGTTTAAATTAAGGGGCAAATGCAATATTTTTAAACAGATGATGTGATAGTCGATTATGGGGTAAGAAGACATGCTGAACACGAGGGTGAAAGCCATTTTTTTTACCGGACAAGTAGTTAGCCCGGAATCCGGCCCAAACAGGAAATTCTTTTAGAAGTAAGTTTTATTTGAAGTTGATTAGATGTCGATTTAGGGGTAGAAAGACATGCTGAACACGATGCTGAAAACCATTTTCTCGCAGGGCACAGAAGTTCGCCTGGAATTCGGCCAAAATCAGAAAAGTTTGTTAAAGTAAAAGTTTTATCTGAAGTTGATTAGATGTTCAGTTTAGGGGTAAGAAGACACGTTGAGCACTTATTTCAAAAGTATTTTCTATCCGGACAACTTGTTCGCCCGGAATCTGGCCGAAACCGGGAAATCTGTTAAAATTTGTAGTTGATTTGAAGTTGATTAGATCACAGATTTAGGGGTAAGAAGACAAGCTGAGTCTGTATATGACAATCTTTTTTTTTTTTACCGGGACACATAGCTCGTTCGGAATATAGTGAAACTGGATTTTCTTATAAGAAGTTTTACTTGAAGTTGATTAGAACGGATAAGGAGATACGTTGAATTCGCTTCTAAACTTTTTTTTTTTTTCCTCGACACGTATGGTAGTTCGTTCGCAATTGTCTGCATCAAATATTAGATTTTTGGGATCACATCGAAACCTTTGGTCTTGATAAATATTCTTTGAGCCCAAGCTGACTTTGAAACATTTAGACGAGGACCCTTGCCAAGAAGGGCCGAAATATCGCTGATGAAGAATCGTAGCTGACGTATCCGTTGTAAACATTGTTTGAATAAATCTTTGGTCTTGTTTCCTAATGAATGGTCAGCTTGGCTTCAAACCTTATACAAGTAAAGCTTTTCGATTATTGTGGGGTGGACACTTACATTCACGAACAGGCTGGATATATTATGTGCGACTACGGCCGGCTCCCGGTACAAATATATTCTGGCTGGAGTTTTCATTCTACAAGCCTTTCGGACAGGCAGCCTATCTCCCCCATTTTAGCTACCATTTAAACTTACATCAATAAAATCCAGCGACAAATCAGAACATGTCTATCCAAAACGCATGCTAATTGAATGCTACGCAGAAGCAGAATCATATTTTAGTAAGTTAAAAAAGGGTAAGTCCGCGAAACTTGAAACGCACTGGATATCGATGCCAGCAGAGAGAAATTGTGTAAATCGTTACCTAGTTAGACCCTGCAGAAGTTTCTTAGGCAAACATAGATAACCATAGTTGCGTTTTTGCAGATACTATGGTATCTGGTAACCGGTCTAAAGTCGTTTTTGCAGTTATCGTGGTATCTGATACCACGGTTAAAAGGCTTTTTGCATTTATCGTTGTATCTGGCCAGATACCGTGGTACCTGATATTCAGATACCACGGTCCGAACGTGGTAACTTATGGAGGTATCTGAGAAAGTCGTCTAGCCTTCATCATCTCCAACAATACAGCCTAGTATTTTGTCAAATTGGTTGGAAAGAAGTTTGGCACTTTTTGATTTTACTGGATATCAGTTTTTCTTTTAGGATGACTTTGAAAAGCTCAATCTCGGCAACTGTCGTTTTTGCAGAGCAACCGTGGTAACAGATACAACGATAACTGCAAAAACGACTAATTGCAGGTCCAGTTACCGTGGTCACAGATACCATGATATTTGCAAAAACGCAACTCCTGTATATAGGCTGTATCACCTGTCAGAGGTGTCAGTGCGATTAGACAAATAGATCTCAATCCTTCTTCGGTGGTTACTCCTTCCTCAGCAACTATTGGCTTTACGATAGAATCAATCAAGCAATTAAGGTCCCTTCAATCTGTAAAACACCGGGTGTCCGCACGAACTCCTGTTCGTTTCGCCTCTGTCGTAGTTTCATTAAAAACAGTTTAGCACTAAGCTTCAGCTAAGTCAGTAGTCTGCCC